>CM076571.1:162973419-163391086 GCA_034641835.2 Pinus albicaulis | reverse complement strand
TATACCATTCATATATGTCTATAAATGATAATATTCCAATTATACTCAGAAATGATAATATAAAAAGGAAATATTATGTAAATAAAATATATAAATGATAGAAAATTCTTCAAATGAATACCATATAACAGAGAAAATCAACAATGAACAGATAAAAATACCTCATTCATCTTGCAGACTGTCAAACGAAATGTGATACTCTGACCTAGTAACTCCGATGTAAAATTAAGTCCAAAGGCACAAAAATGCAACACTTCAAAGATAATTTAAGCACAAAATCACCAGATGTGATTTTTCATATAAATATAATAAGGAATGAAGTACAGAAATGTTAGCTCCAAATCCCAAAAATATTACAACTTCCGATCCCTCTCTAAATGCATGAGAGGGATTTAAATAATAAATTACATAACAAAATCCTAATACTACTGCTACAATCTATCAAATTAAAACTAAAATGCTATCTTGAATGAAACTGATTCATTGTTTTTCTCCCTCGCTCGATGAAGCCAAGTTGCAAATGTTCAACATATCTTGGAGTCTTGGTGGATGACTCATCTCAGAATGCAACTGTCCAGCATAGGTGGCATCAGAAAATTCTGGAATTAGACAATCGACAGCGTTTGATAGAAGTTTGATAGCTGTCTGTTGATTGTTTGGCTTGATCAAATGAGTCCACATGCTATCCCAAGATATCGTTTGAAGTTTGCCGATCTGTTGACTTTTCCTTTTCATTTCTTCTCTCCACCTGTCTTCAGTTTCTTTTATCTTTGGCAAACTGCCAGGAACACAGTCTGAAATGAGATTAATTGAATATAAGCTGTCATTTATGAATTGCGTGAGATTATTCATTATATTTCTGGCCCTTGATATTGCTCTATCAGATTTCATTAATTGATGTTCCCATTCTGTAAACAAGATTTCTTTGTTTTTTTCCTCTATCCTAGGAATATTTGCTTCTTTTCCCTTTTCTCTATCCTGCCAGTTGAGAAACTCAGAAATCTTTTCATCGGCATCATCTATTTCTTGTCTAAGAGTTATGATAGTTTGGATCAAAGATGAAGTAATCTCACAAAAAGGTTCTGCTTGTGACAGTTTTGAGCAAAACTCAATTAACTGCTGAGTCAATAATTTATTAGCCTCAAGGGCTTCCGATTTGAATTCATTTAACTTTGGATAACCTTTAAACTTATCCAAAGTTGCTTGAAATTCCTTTTCTTTCTTTCTTGCCTTTTCCTCATTTTGTAACAGACTCTGTAACTTAGAAATTTCTTCATTTAGTTGCTTTTGTTTGCCTAAAAGCTTTTCATCAACCTTCTTCTTTTCTTCAGCAAGTTGTTTCTCCAATTCTTTAGACCTGAATGTCTGATCCTGTAGTTGTTGTTGCAATTGGCTGATCAGTTGCTGATTCTCCTTAGCTTGTTCTTCCAGTGAAGCTATGTGAAGATCTTTATGAGTTATTAGTTGAGAAACTTCTACAACTTTATCCACTGTTGCAGCACTATAAGCTCCTGTATACTGGGACAATTTCGTAAGGTCTTCAAATGGATTCATTTCATTGTTCTTATAAACAATATTCATCAACTCCTCTGATGGAGTAGAAAATATACCCTGTTCTGTTTTTCCTTTCTTTCTTTGTCTTTTGACAACAGCCTTATGTTTAGGGCTGTAAAATACATCCAAAGGAGGGATCTCCTCACCTTCTAATACAATATGCCCTGTAGGATGTTCAGGAATGATTTCAACATCCTGCTCTATTTGTTCTGAACCTTTATCCTGCAATCCAAGCTGTTGAGCAAACTGATAATATTGATTTAATAGCTGAGAAGAAATATCAAGATTAGTGGAAACCGTAATCTCCTTCGTTATTTCTTTTTCTTTCTCTTTATCTATGCTCTGCTTGGTGCTTTTGTCATCTGATCCATCCTTTTGATTATGCACCTCATCATTGATATTTGTGCATTTGTCTGTCATTTGAGCAGTATTTCCCTTTGGGGCATCAGGTTTGTCAATAGTGACCACTTTTTGAGTATGAACACAATCGAATTTGGTTGACGGCGTTATTATCAATGACACCTAATGTCCAGTTTCTACTGGCGCCGTTTGGCAGGACACCTTAATCTCCCCGGTTTTGGATTTGAGTTTCAGGTGGTCCAGAGGTACTCTCCAGGAGACAATCTCACAGCTTCTAAAGCAGAAGAAATTTATTTATTTCCTCCTGTTGAAATGTAGACTTGATCAAGTCAAAAATCTGAGGAAAATCATCTAATGAGATAAACAAATCATCGAACATATCTGGTTCATGCTCAAAACGAGCAATTGAAACTGAAGCAGTGACATCAAATGCTATCTTTTTTGGATCATACTGTCTTCCAGGAATGGTTGCAAATTTACAACCTCTTATCTTGAAAACTTCCTTTTCTGCATGCTTGAAATCATTTAGAGTCGTCGGACCACGTTGAGTGGGAATTGCGACGGTATTTCTTCTTGTTGTTACGGGGCCACGGATATACCTTCAATTGTCAATTGATAAGAAACTTTCTTGAGCGAAGTTTATGCAGGTTCAGCGGAAGAACATGCGGCTCCACTATACTACCAAAAACCTTTGATGTAAGTAAATTTTCCTCCCAAACCAATCTCGATTGCAGACAGGTCGACTTTAGCTTTATCAGAAATCCTAGGGGGAAAGCGATTAAAAATGGTTTGGAAAACGGGAATGAGGAAGCCATGACAGATTCTATATACATTATCTTGGAAATGAATCTTCCAAAGCAATTTATGATAAATATGGATTGGAAGGGGGTTATTGGGAGTCCATTTCCATCCAAATAAGGGAAATTCGGAATTGAAACAAATAGCATCAAGAACATAGGCACAAAAGAAAAAGGGGGTAGAATTTCCAGCATCTTTTTCTTGTCTGTATTCAAGGATCCTATTGGCCATTCTATCAGAAAGAATAACAGCCCAATCCATAATGTCGGAATTCACAGCAGCTAGGATTAATGGGACCATTTGTATCGAAAACCTAGCTGAATTATCATTGCCAAATAACCTACACATCATGGCAGCTGCATAGCAATATGGAGGCAGAAGGGAATCTACAGAATACATACCGGATGCTTCGTTTCGGTGCTTCTCTGGGTTTTTTCTCCAATCTTTGATAGGGTCAGATTGGACTTTGTTATTATCAGCAAATTCTTTGATAAATTCCTTGTTATACACCTTCTGTGGGTCTGGAAGGTGGTACATTGCTTTCAAGTCTTCTGCTTTAAACGAGCCGAAAGGCACTCCAGATGCTGAAACAAACATTCTATCTTGTATCTTTACACTGTCAATGACCCATCGAACTACATCATAGTAAGGCATGATGCTCGCTCTGGCTGCAATTCGATGCAGAAATGAATTTGCAAGTGTTCTTTCATTGATGTCAGAGTCGGAATCCGAGCTATCCTCGTCTGGAACTGATGCCTTCTCCACTGTGACCTTGGGGCCTTCTTTTTCCAATAGGTTGTAGACTTTGTCCCATGTCATTTTCCCAAGACCTTGGCATGATGTATCTGTGACTAGCCTTAGCTTTATGGGCTTTTCTTTTGAGACTGTAGGAGTCTCGGCAAACTTCACTGGTAGAACAGTCTTATTTCTTCTTCCTCTCTTTGACATTTCTACGTCTGCTACCGCTTCACTTTGTCTGTGAATGAAAGAACTTGGTGTTCTTTGGCTCTGCAAGACAATAAACTCTCAGTCGTGATCAACAAGCCACTCAAACGGAATGATTTATGAATTTATGGTTTTCATTTATTTGTTTCGTATATTGCATAAATGCTCCTTTTGGGTCACCCTTAAGTATTTAAAACCAAATCATAAACCATATTCATTTGATTCGTTATTGAATGCCTTCGTACCAATAAAGATTTGGCGCTTGTGATATATTAATATATTCAACAAAAATATTCGTATGCAAAATAGATGAATCGCATCGGAAGTTTTCGAATGGCAAATGAGTATCACAATACGTTTATCCCGATTGATCGATTGCGATTGCAGATCTTTCCGATCTCTAATGGTGGGGTCTACCATATTTTTTTAAACAAATGTTCGATTTTCTTTTAAAAGCGTTTATTATCAAATGCACATCGGATCGGGGAATTTCAACTAAGCGTAAAGAGTTTCTTAAAGACTGTCCCGATTAATCGATTGCGATTGACCGCATCGCATCGGGGGTTATAATTAAATGTTTTAAACTCTTAGCGATTAAAATTTTTCGATCGGACTAATCGCATCGGAAGATTTGAAATGGGCATATGAAATTTCTTTTGAAGGTTATCTCCGATTCTCCGATTGCGATTGAACTTTTAACTTTGATTTGCTTTTTTATGATAAGGCCTTGTATATTAGATCGGACCATAAGTTTTTTTTGAATGTTGAATCTGTTTAGTGATAATATGAAATTTTCCAAAACAATGAATTTTATTTCTAAGTGTTTTATTTCTAAAAAGAAAGGGACCCTATTTCTAAATTTTATTTCTAAAATTTAGAAAAAGGGAGGGTTGTTGTATAGTACAACAATTGGCGATTCACTTGAAAGAACCAGTTATCTCTGAAAAATAGAATGAATACTATATCTTAAGTAAGTAAAGATTTTTAAAGGTAAATAAAATTATCCTAGGATAATAAAAAATAAAATCTAACTTATGAAAAAGAATAAAAATTATTAACAATTTCTTTCTAGTTTCTTGAGAATAAAAACATTTTGAGTTGTCTTAAGCTTTGATTGGTATTAATAATGAAGTAAGTGGATTTCTTCAAGCTTGGTTTTGATAATATACTCTATTGTCATAGGTATTGCCTCTGCTGCCTACAAACGTTCATAGTCTCGACAGGGTTACCTTTTAACCATTAACTATTCATTGTCCCATTCAACTAAGATTATGACTTTTTAAAAGATAAATTCATAAGACATGTTATCTCATGTTTTTGTCTTTTATTTATTTTTATTTCTTTTTTAAGAGCCATTGTTCTGGTTTGGTAGCCAGTTGTTAACAATGCCATTCAATTGTTACAATTAAACTGAACAAGCTGGCTCGTGATGAGACCCCTTGTCTTATATTAATAAGCCATTACCCTGTTTTGATAGGCAGTATTGGTAATGTCAGCTTTATTATTTCTTATGAATATGGTAAGTCGGCTCATGATGAGACCTCTTATCTCTTAAAAATGTTTTCAATAATTTCTTAGAATTATATTCTAAAAAATCACAACCTAAATGAATGGGGTGAACTAGTCTTATCCTTAAGAATCAATGGATGACAATTTTCTGAGTTTTTGAGTACCAAGACTTGAATAATCTTTACTTTTATAGATAACTTCTCTCTGCTTAATAAACTTGTAATGATTTACATTTTCCTCAAGTTTTTCCAAAAAGATTATGCAAATAATTGGTATAATCTTTCAAAGTTTAACATCTTATTTAAAACTATCAAGAGAATATAATCAGTTCTCTAAAAATTCTTATTTACACTAAAATAAATATTTATAATATTTTTCTTAAGAATTTTTCTATCAAGTAAACAGTCAATTAGAGACTTATTAACAACCTTTATTTATAAAAAAAATAAAAGACTTTGCAAAAAGGAATATGTACAATTTAAGAAGGGGTTACCTCCTTATGAGAAGAATTTCTTTAAGATAAGCCCATTTACAGGAAGAGATTTCCTTTTTACCTGTTAGATCTTGGAGCATGAATGTATTTGAGCCTATCTTTTCAACGATCTGAAATGGTCCAAGCCACATCTTTTGAAATTTGGTATGTTTACCTTTTTCTTCATGTGCCTTATCCCATTTTAGAACAAGATCACCAATTGACAAAAATTTTGAGCCGGTAGAACTTGCATCAAAAGAAGATTTCACAAGTTGTTGATGTTTTTCATGAACAATTCTAGCTTTATCTCTCTCTTCTTCTAGTTTAAGGATTTGATCATACCTCAATTGAACGGATGAAGAAGGATTTTCTTCAATAAATTGTACCAGGGCTAATGATGGAAGAGTTAAATTTGATGGTATCACAGCTTCTTTTCCATAAACTAAATTAAAAGGTGAAGTTCCGATTGACGCTTTCTCTGTAATACGATCAGCCCATAGTGCAAAGATTAAAGATTTATGCCAATTCTTTTGATTTTGATCGATAGTCCTTTTAATAATCTTGATGAGATTTTTATTAGTGGATTGAGCTAATCCATTACCTTGTGGGTAATAATTTGCTGAATATTTGAGTTTAAAACCTCTTTTAACTGCAAATTCAATTAAACTGTTTCCTGAGAAATAAGATGCATTATAAAAGACAAGAGCTTGAGGTACACCAAACCTGGTTATGATAAATTGATCTATGAAATCAATAATTGCATCAGAATTGGCTACCTTCAAAGGGATTGCCTCTACCCACTTTGTAAAATAATCGGTTGCAGTGAGAATGTACTTGTGCTGCTTGGAAGAATGAGGTACTATCTCACCAATAATGTCAAGTCCCCATTGTTCAAATGGTTGCTCAATATTTACTGGTTGCAAAGGAAAAGCTGGTTTCCTTTGCCTTCCACTTGCAGTTTGGCAGATTCTGCCCTTTCTTACATATTCATGTGTATCTTTAAAAAGGGTAGGCCAATAATAGCCAGCACGAATTATTTTGTGAGCTGTGGTATCACCTCCAAAATGACCTCCTGTTGGTCCATCATGCAACTCCTGCAAAACCTTTTCAGCTTCAGTCTTTTCTAGACATCTTAACAAAATTGAATCATAATTTTTTCTAAATAACACATTATCAATGATCTCATATTTAACAGCTTTTAATCTTAAAGCACGTTTTTTCTTATAACTGAGATCAGAAGGAGCATACCCATTTTTCAAGTAATAGATGAGATCAGAATACTGAGACTCAGAATCCGTAACACCTATCTGATTTACTTGAATATCCTGATTTGAATGATTATTCTCTGGTATGTTATGAGCTCCTGCTAATAATCTGCAAAAACCTTGTCCTCTAACAATCTTAGTTGGTTTAATATCAACATCATATTCTTGTAAGGCTGTTACCCAGTTAGCTCGTTTTTCTCCTACTTCTCTCTGAATTAATAATTGCCTCACTGCTGAGAATGGGACAATGATTTTTGTATGAGTTTTTAAGAGAAAAGGTCTGAAATGCTTGATTGATTTGAACACGGCAAAGGCTTGTTTTTCAACATCGGAATAATTCAGTTCAGCTCCTTGCAGATTTGAACTAAAGAATGAAATTGGTGCTTCAATTTTCTGATCATTAAGTTGTGTTAAAACAGCTGCATAAGATGTCTCTGTGGCTAAAGTATACAAAATAAAATCTTTAGAAAAATCAGGAGTACTTAGTGCTGGTGCATTAATGATTGCCTGTTTGATTAACTCAAAGGCTTCTTTTTCTTTATGCCCCCATTTGAATACTGAATTCTTCTTGATCATATTTTGCATAGGTAAAACAATTAAAGAAAAATCAGGAATGAATCTTTTTACAAAATTGATCTGTCCAAGAAATGATTGCATGGATTTTTTGTTATGAGGTAAAGAAATATCAGAGATCTCTTTAACTCTATCTGGATCAATGTATATACCATCTTTTGATACAACAAATCCTAAAAGTTTTCCTTCATCCAAAGCAAAGAAATATTTTTTCGGATTTAAGGAAATACCAAACCTTCTACACCTTTCAAATATTTGTTTTAGATCATGTAGATGATTGGTTCTCCTTTTTGAGAATACTGTTATATCATCGAGATAAACAACAATTGATTTATTGATCAGACCTTTAAATGCTATGTCCATGGCTCTTTGGAAAGTTGCTCCTGCATTTATTAATCCAAAAGGCATTTTTTGATAAGCATAAGTTCCCCATTTCGTTCTGAAAGTTGTTTTCAATATGTCATCTGGATGAACCAAGACTTGATTATAGCCTGAAAATCCATCAAGAAAGGACATAAGTTCAGAACCAGCTACTTTTTGAAGTATCTGCTCCATGGTTGGCAATGGGAAATTGTCTTTCAAACATGCCTTGTTTAAATTTCTGAAATCAGTACAGATTCTTATATCACCATTTTTCTTCCTTACAGGTACCATATTGGAAACCCAATTGGAATGCCTGACGGGAAAAATGATTTTGGCTTTCAAAAGTTTATTAAGTTCTGATTTGATTTGATCTTCAAGATTTGGATGAACTTTCCTTAGCTTCTGTTGAACAGGTTTAATATCGGGAAGCATTGGAATTGTGTGCTGAATAACTGAAGTATCATATGTTTTTAAATCATCATAATTCCAGGCGAAAACATTTTTGTATTTGTTCAATAGTTTAATGAAGGCATCCCTTTCCTCTGATGTTAAATTAAGTCCTAAATTAACATTTTGAGGTTTTGAATCAGAACAAAGATTCACTAATTCAAATTTCAAAGTAGAACTTTGAAGCTTGGTATTAGTGACTTTCTTGAATCTGTCTTTAATATCATACAAGTCCTCCAATCTAACAACAGATTTCGGAATGGGATTTTCATTACTTTTTGAAGAAATTTGTAAATCGTGCTCTTCTTCGTCGATAATTTGATCATCATATGATTTCTCTGAAGTCATGAAATTCAAGATATCTTGATCATGGTAAAAAACTCTCCAATTTGTGACATTGTCTGGGACAGATGGTCCAAAAAGTAATTCTATTGAAAATCTATCTGGGCTAAAATCTTCAGAAGGTATGAGTCTGGAAGCAACATTGGCTAGCAAGTCTGCTGCTGAATTTTGAGACCTAGGGATGGAAGAAATATTGAATGCAGAAAAGTGTGTGGTGAGTTCTTGAACCAGCGATTGATAATGTTTGAGGTGATTTGAAAGACAGTGAATTGTATTTCTCACTTGTTTGACAATAATTTCAGAATCGCCGAATACTTTCAAATATTGCACTTTAAGGCCAATTGCTTTATACAAACCTTGGACTAAAGCTTCATACTCAGCTGTATTGTTTGTGCATTCAAATTCTAACCTACAGGACAGCATTGTCTTTTCACCTTGCGGGCTAACCAAGATACACCTTGCTCCTGAACCTTCGTTAGATTTAGAGCCGTCAAAATATAAAGACCAAAATAAAGAAGTATTAACAATCTTATTTACAGTTTCCCCAGTATCATTAAAACATCTTGACCTATCAGTTTGTGAATAGTTTTCAATCTGTGATGTTAAACTGTTTACTGAGAAAGGGGATGGTTGGGCAGTGAGATTTCCGAAAAATGAATCTGATGAATAATTTCCCAAGATGTTGTTATTAAATGCAATTGGTTGATTTTCCTGTTCAAAATCTGTTACAGTATGGGTCATGTGTTTCTCTCGATTGATTTTTATTTGATTTGGCTTTCCTCCATAAGGTAACCACATGTGAGACCAATCGGTATAAATATATCCGTGGAGCTTTTCAGACCAATCTCTACTTAAAATCAACCCATAAAATTCAGGTATATCAGCTATTAAGATATCAATTCGTTGAACTACCAGTGGATCAGCTGCTAACCTGATAGTTACGGAGTTAATCTCTCCTAAAACCTGGACCTTGCTTCTGTCTAACTGTACAATGTGTATGGAAGACTTTTGGGGTTCTGTGTTCAGTTTAGAACAAACTGAAGCTGGCATTATATTGGATGATGCCCCTGAGTCAATCAAACAATTGTGTAGGTTTCTGTTGTAGATCTCAAAAGTCAAAAGGAAGGGTGGAGTGTGAGAATTTGATCTATCCCCAATCAGGACTGAATCAGTAGCTTCTATCATACCAGAAGGTGGTTGACCAGAATCATTTGCAGCTTTAGCACTGGGAAGAGGTGAAGAGGGAACAACATTCAATTCTTTGAGAAGCAATTTCTGCTGATGTTTTAATTTGCTAAGTTCAAACATAGTAATGTTTGCCTTAGTTTTCTTCATATCATCAACAATATTGTAATCCATTGAATCGGACACTACTAATGTTTTGGATGTTGGAGGAGTATTTGAAGTTGAAGGTGGGTTTTGGGGAGCTGCTGCGGGTGATTTCTTTGTAGGTACTTTTTCTTTTGTTGTAGCAGCACCTGCACTCCGTTTCTTTGAAGTTGTCTGAACAGGTTCGGAAGTACCTTTACTCCTAGTAGAGACAGGTAAAGCTTCTTCATCATTATCTGTATCGGAGTTAGGCAGTATGAAATCCCACATGCCATGACATTCAACAATTTCCTCTTCATTATCAGTTAGTGAGATTGTTTCCTCTTCTTCCTCTTCTTGATCTGAATCTGCATAAGATACGATATTTGGTGGTTTTGATTCGGTTTTCTTATAATTCTTAAAGGGCCTTTTGGTTGAAGTTTCAGCTACTTGTTTCTTAATTTCAATCATTTCATTTGACATAGTCTTGAGAACCTTTTGGAGGCCTTCCATATCATATGGATCTTTTGAGATTTTCTTCTTTGAGTCTTCTTTGACTGAAACTTTTTTGGTTTTTCTTTCCTCAAGAGCTGCTTTCTTTTCTAGAGCATTAATACGTTTTTCCACAGCAAGTGCTTCTTTCATGGTTTCAGCAAGTGTTGGTTTTGCGGCCCTGTCTACAAAAATAGCTATATTGGCAGGTAGGGCAGTAATATACCACTCACTTCTGATTTGTTCACTTGGTTTGGAAGTCGTTGGGATTTTATTCAAAAGTTTATTGAAACGAGCATTAAATTCTTTAATGGGTTCCCTATGCTCTATCCTAAGATTGGAGAGATCATTTATTAATGTAGCTAAAGATCTATCGTCTCCATACTTAGTGAGAAACTGTTCTTGGCAAATGTCCCAACTGGTAATAGAATCAGAAGGCAGGGAAAAATACCAGGATCCTGCTGATCCTTGCACTGTATAAGGAAAAAGCCTAACAACGACATCTTGCTCAGTCACTCCCTTCAAATTAACTGCTAACATGAAGTTATTGATATGTTCCTCGGCTTGGGTTCCATTTTCTGGATTAAACTTGGGTAGCCATTTTTCAGGAGCATCGGGTAATGCATGTAATGGTGTGGGCATATTGACTGCACCCGGTCTGGTCCATGGATCTGCCATTGTAATACCGGTGGTGGATGATACTGCTGTTGAGATTCCAGATGTCTGGGAAGGAATTGATATTGAGGAGTGAGCAGGTTGAGATGTTGAAGTTCCCAATTCCTGGTGAACAACGATATGTAATGAGGGAGTGGATGGTTGACTTCGCACTGGGGAAGATGAGATGGAAGAGGTGGATGAAAGTGCTTCACTGTCAGAATCTTCAGTATTTTTCTTTGCCCTTTTCCTTTTAGGTAAAGGAAATTCAGTAGGTTCAATACCGAGCTTTTCACTCTGAAGTCTAGTAAGAGGGTGAGGTAGATTGAATTGCGAAGTCTCACTGCTTTGAGATAGCTACGATTTCTGTGGTGAAATCGAGAAGCTCTGAAGTTTCTGGATGAGAGACTGAACTTCAGGAGATTCAAGACTTAATTGTTCTGAAGTATGGTGAGTTTGAGCAGTGATAGTGGATACCTCTTCTTCTTGCTTGGATGTTGAGGAATCAGCAGACAATTTGGAAGTACGAGGTGATGCGGAGGGAGAATTACTCTTAGAATGGTTTGTAGATTTGGGTTTGCTTGCCATTCACAGTAGGATTCCCTCCTTCTAGCGCCAAAAATGTTGAAGCCTAGAAAATCTCTGCTTCAAACATTGGGGGAAAACCACCCGGTCGGGACCTTAAGACAGCTCCTTTTCCATTTGGGATGGTGGCTCCGACTGGATTTAAAGGACCAGTTTCCTTATAACTAAGTGGATTGAATTGAATGGGTGAAAATGGGACTAAATTAACAGAAAATAAAACTATCTAATCTAAACTAAATGCTGATAAAGAAATTCTAATTTTAACCCGGGTAATTATATGTGAATACAACTTAGGATTGTTTCAACCTAATAATAACCATGTAAATGTATTATTAACTAAATTGAAATATGCAGAAACGAATAAAGATAACTCTGTTTAATAAATTAAACAGAGTTATATTAGCATATTGCATTCATCATCATATACCATTCATAGATGTCTATAAATGATAATATTCCAATTATACTCAGAAATGATAATATAAAAAGGAAATATTATGTAAATCAAATATATAAATGATAGCAAATTCTTCAAATGAATACCATATAACAGAGAAAATCAACAATGAACAGATAAAAATACCTCATTCATCTTGCATACTGTCAAACGAAATGTGATACTCTGACCTAGTAACTCCGATGTAAAATTAAATCCAAAGGCACAAAAATGCAACACTTCAAAGATAATTTAAGCACAAAAATCACCAGATGTGATCTTTCATATAAATATAATAAGGAATGAAGTACAGAAATGTTAGCTCCAAATCCCAAAAATATTACAACTTTCGATCCTTCTCTAAATGCATGAGAGGGATTTAAATAATAAATTACATAACAAAATCCTAATACTACTACTACAATCTATCAAATTAAAACTGAAATGCTATTTTGAATAAAACTGATTCATTGTTTTTCTCCTTCGCTTGATGAAGCCAAGTTGCAAATGTTCAACATATCTCGGAGTCTTGGTGGATGACTCATCTCAGTATGCAACTGTCTAGCATAGGTGGCATCAGAAAATTCTGGAATTAGACAATCGACAACGTTTGATAGAAGTTTGATAGCTGTCTGTTGATTGTTTGGCTTGATCACATGAGTCCACATACTATCCCAGGATATAGTTTGAAGTTTGCCGATTTGTTGACTTTTCCTTTCCATTTCTTCTCTCCACCTGTCTTCAGTTTCTTTTATCTTTGGAAAACTGCCAGGAATACAGTCTGAAATGAGATTAATTGAATATAGGCTGTCATTTATGAATTGCGTGAGATTGTTCATTATATTTCTGGCCCTTGATATTGCTCTATCTGATTTCATTAATTGATGTTCCCATTCTGTAAACAGGATTTCTTTGTGTTTTTCCTCTATCCTAGGAAGATTTGCTTCTTTTCCCTTTTCTGTATCCTGCCAGTTGAGAAACTCAGAAATCTTTTCATCGGCATCATCTATTTCTTGTCTAAGAGTTATGATAGTTTGGATCAAAGATGAAGTAATCTCACAAAAAGGTTCTGCTTGTGACCGTTTTGAGCAAAATTCAATTAACTGCTGAGTCAATAATTTATTAGCCTCAAGGGCTTCCGATTTGAATTCATTTAACTTTGGATAATCTTTAAACTTATCCAAAGTTGCTTGAAATTCCTTTTCTTGAATCATTTTTGCCTTTTCCTCATTTTGTAACAGACTCTGTAACTTAGAAATTTCTTCATTTAGCTGCTTTGTTTGCCTAAAAGCTTTTCATCAACCTTCTTCTTTTCTTCAGCAAGCTGTTTCTCCAATTCTTTAGACCTGAATGTCTGATCCCGTAGTTGTTGTTGCAATTGGCTGATCAGTTGCTGATTCTCCTTAGCTTGTTCTTCCAGTGAAGCTATGTGAAGATCTTTCTGAGTTATTAGTTGAGAAACTTCTACAACTTTATCCACTGTTGCAGCACTATAAGCTCCTGTATACTGGGAAAATTTCGTAAGGTCTTCAAATGGATTCATTTCATTGTTCTTATAAACAATATTCATCAACTCCTCTGATGGAGTAGAAAATATACCCTGTTCTGTTTTTCTTTTCTTTCTTTGTCTTTTGACAACAGCCTTATGTTTAGGGCTGTATAATACATCCAAAGGAGGGATCTCCTCACCTTTTAATACAATATGCCCTGTAGGATGTTCAGGAATGATTTCAACATCCTGCTCTATTTGTTCTGAACCTTTATCCTGCAATCCAAGCTGTTGAGCAAACTGATCATATTGATTTAATAGCTGAGAAGAAATATCAAGATTAGTGGAAACCATAATCTCCTTAGTTATTTCTTTTCCTTTCTCTTTATCTATGCTCTGCTTAGTGCTTTTATCATCCGATCCATCCTTTTGATTATGCACCTGATCATTGATATTTGTGCATTTGTATGTCATTTGAGCAGTATTTCCCTTTGGGGCATCAGGTTTGTCAATAGTGACCACTTTTTGAGTATGTACAATCGGCTGGTTGACAGCCGATTGTGTAATGATTTTGCTGGTAGATGTTTCTACTAGCGTTTGGCCGGATGTACCTTCTGTCTCTGATTTTTGGATTTGAGTTCTCAACTGGTCCAGAGGTACTCTCAACAATCTCTGGCTTCTAAATAAGAGAAATTTATTTATTTCCTCCTGTTGAAATTCAGACTTGACCAAGTCAAAAATCTGAGGAAAATTATCTAATGAAACAAATAAATCATCAAACATATCTGGTTCATGCTCGAAACGAGCAATTGAAAATGAAGCAGTGACATCGAATGCTATCTTTTTTGGATCATATTGTCTTCCAGGAATGGTTGCAAATTTACAACCTCTTATCTTGAAGACTTCCTTTTCTGCATGCTTGAAATCATTTAGAGTGAAATGACCACAATTGAGTGGGAATTGAGGCCACATTTTCTTCTTACTGTTGTTCAAAGACTTGGATATACCTTCAATTGTCAATTGATAAGAAACTTCTTGAGCGAGAAGTTTGTCTGGAACAAAAAGCGGAAGAACATGCGGCTCCACTATACTACCAAAAACCCTGATGTAAGTAAATTTTTCCTCCCCAAACCAATCTCCGATTGCGGACAGGTCGGCTTTAGCTTTATCAGAAATCCTAGGAGGAAAGCGATTAAAAATGGTTTGGAAAATGGGAATGAGGAAACCATGACAGATTCTATATACATTAGCTTGGAAATGAATCTTCCAAAGCAATTTATGATAAATATGGATTGGAAGGGGGTTATTGGGAGTCCATTTCCATCCAAATAAGGGAAATTCGGAATTGAAACAAATAGCATCAAGAACATAGGCACAAAAGAAAAAGGGGGTAGAATTTCCAGCATCTTTTTCTTGTCTGTATTCAAGCATCCTATTGGCCATTCTATCAGAAAGAATAACAGCCCAATCCATAATGTCGGAATTCACAGCAGCTAGGATTAATGGGACCATTTGTATAGAAAACCTAGCTGAATTATCATTGCCAAATAACCTACACATCATGGCAGCTGCATAGGAATATGGAGGTTGAAGGGAATCTACAGAATACATACCGGATGCTTCATTTCGGTGCTTCTCTGGGTTTTTTCTCCAATTTCTGATAGGGTCGGATTGGACTTTGTTATCATCAGCAAATTCTTTGATAAATTCCTTGTTATACACCTTATGTGGGTCTGGAAGGTGGTACATTGCTTTCAAGTCTTCTGCTTTAAACGAGCCGAAAGGCACTCCAGATGCTGAAACAAACATTCTATCTTGTATCTTTACACTGTCAATGACCCATCGAACTACATCATAGTAAGGCATGATGCTCGCTCTGGCTGCAATTCGATGCAGAAATGAATTTGCAAGTGTTCTTTCATTGATGTCAGAGTCGGAATCCGAGCTATCCTCGTCTGGAACTGATGCCTTCTCCACTGTGACCTTGGGGCCTTCTTTTTCCAATAGGTTGTATACTGTGTCCCATGTCATTTTCCCAAGACCTTGGCATGATGTATCTGTGACTAGTCTTAGCTTTATGGGCTTTTCTTTTGAGACTGTAGGAGTCTCGGCAAATTTCACTGGTAGAACAGTCTTATTTCTTCTTCCTCTCTTTGACATTTCTACGTCTGCTACCGCTTCCCTTTGTCTGTGAATGAAAGAACTTGGTGTTCTTTGGCTCTGCAAGACAATAAACTCTCAGTCGTGATCAACAATCCACTCAAACGGAATGATTTATGAACTTATGGTTTTCATTTATTTGTTTCGTATATTGCGTAAATGCTCCTTTTGGGTCACACTTAAGTATTTAAAACCAAATCATAAACCATATTCATTTGATTCGTTAGTGAATGCCTTCGTACCAATAAAGATTTGGCGCTTGTGATATATTAATATATTCAACAAAAATCTTCGTATGCAAAATAGATGAATCGCATCGGAAGTTTTCGAATGGAAAATGAGTATCACAATACGTTTATCCCGATTGATCGATTGCGATTGCAGATCTTTTCGATCTCTAATGGTGGGGTCTACCATATTTTTTAAACAAATGTTCGATTTTCTTTTAAAGGCGTTTATTATCAAATGCGCATCGGATCGGGAAATTTCGAATAGGCGTAAAGAGTTTCTTAAAGATTGTCCCGATTAATCGATTGCGATTGACCGCATCGCATCGGAAGTTATATTTAACTGTTTTAAACTCTTAGCGATTTAAAAATTTCCGATTGGACTAATCGCATCGGAAGATTTGAAATGGGCATATGAAATTTCTTTTGAGGGTTATCTCCGATTCTCCGATTGCGATTGAACTTTTAACTTTGATATGTTTTTTATGATAAGGCCTTGTATATTAGATCGGACCATAAGTTTTTTGAATGTTGAATATGAAATTTTTACAACAGGAGGTTGTAGAGGATTTATAACGATAGTAGTTTTGGAAGATGAAGCTAGAGTAGTTTTATGCATTTTGAGACTTTTTGGACTACAAAACTATGCTTTTAGGCTTTTTTGGTTACTTCTGCAAGATTAAACAGTTTGCAAAAGTGTTTTTTACTTTGACAGGGAAAAATATGCAGAATATGGTCTATCTTTAGACTTTTCCTTTCAATTTTGGACTCTCAACATGATTTATAGACCTTTACTGGTTTAGAAATAAGAATCTTGGGTTTTTTCAATGAGTAATTGGGATAAAAGTCTTCTAAGATTAGGCACAGAAGTTTAGGCTACCTTCGGAGGGTTTCTGGATTCAATTTGGAGTTTAAAACAATTTAGAAAAACTATTTAAACTCAATTTTTCTCATTTAAAACAATGCGCAGTATAAACATCATTTTTTCATAAATTTTGACAGGGTTTGGCATGTTTTTTGGATCTTTTTAATAGGCTTATTTAGATAAATTTAAACTCTGAGTGGAATTTTTCTTAAAAAGCTCTTTTAAAACTGATAATAGGATCGAATTCTGGAGGAATACCTGTTATACGCAGGTACAGGGCTTTGAGGATGTCTTTGAAGGTTTTTGAATAGATTCAATGGTGTCTTTCTGATCTCTGGAGCAATTCAAAGCTCCTTAGCAATCTTCAATAGGTATAGGCAAAAGTTTGCAGGTTCTTGGGCAATAAAATGGTGAAAATGCTTGTTTTCAGAGGTGGAATAGCACATATAGTGGATACACGAATAAATAAGAGATAAACAATGGATTTCAAAGGTTTATTGGGAAAATTAGGTTAAATTTACCTGCAATAAATGAATTTCAAATCGAGCAGGAAGGTGGTTTTAGCGTTCCATAGGCGAAAAACAACTGGTGGTTATCGCGCGCCATTTCGGTGGTAAATAGTTTCCGACGAATCGAATGTAATCCAGTAAAAAGGTGCCACGTCAAGGAGAGAGAAAATGGTAAAACTGCCCATTTCACGTGGAAATGAAAAGGTTAAGCGTAGACAACATTATTTGCGATTTGGTTTATTAGCCATTGGATCATGAGTTTTGGTTGCGAACGGCCAAGATCTACTTTTAAAGTTGCATCGGGATTTGGGAGTGGGGTCCAGGGTCTAATATATGCGGCGGGGTTGGTTACAAAATTTATGAATATATATTTATTAAAATTTAAACCGTAGGCTTATATGAGTGGGGGGTAAGATTTATATGTTTCCAATTGAAACATTTAACATATTTTTCAACATGGGTGCAGGTTTATTATATAGTTATTAAACGCTTGATAATTGTTTAATAACCATAGGGTAGTGGGGAATATGTTAATGATATGTTTTTAAACCAATGGGGATAAAAGGGTGGGTTTTATTTATTCACGTGGGATATTTAAACATTGGTTAAAACTTAAATATTGGGTTTTTTGGGTTATTAAAATACAAAGGTTTTAATACTATACGGGAGGGGATAGCTTAGGGATTTAATAAATAAGTTAAAATTTAACATGAAAAAAAGGGTAATGTATGTAAAGAATGAAAAATATATGTTTTAACACTAAGTAAAATGTAAAATAAAGCATATATTGTCTTTTTTGTATTTTTCACACTTTAACTTAGGATAAAATACATTTTATGGGTTTTTGAGTGATTTTGAAAGGAAATGAAATTAGTTATTTAGGGTTTTACTTTTACTAAGTAAAAATCGGTTTGTACGTAGGAAAAAGAGATTATGATTATGGATGAAGGATAAATGTTGATGAATATGGGTTTTGTGTTGGAATTCAATATTTTTTAACCAATTAGCTATAGAGCTTTGGGTCTGGTCCCAACAGAAGTCAAAGAAACGCTATGAGCATTTTTCACTGATAGTTTTGAATACTGAATAATTGTAGGGGAGGGGAAATTAGTAATTTTTGCCCGATGATGCTTTATTACATGCTTGCACAACTGCCTTCTGCCTACCCGTCATTATTCTAACATTTTTTACTTGATTTGCATGGGTGTATTTAAGCTTTCAACCATAAATCCATTTTTCTTTCAAAGCGTAAATCTATCTAAGTCTAACCTTATTTCATCTGAGGGCTCAAATTAAATTGTTGAGCTCCTCATTTATTCTCTATCTTATCTACTGATTTGTCAAGTTTAAACTGTTTGACATATCTTTATTCTTTATCTAAAACATTAAATTCAAAGCATGAAAAGTTAAGATTAAATTGTTTAACTGATCATGGAATATGGCATTTATTGACAATCTGCACATAATCATTATTCTTGCAGTAAAAGTAAATAGTAGTGGCATTTTGACTTGATCACTTTCAAGTCTTATTTTTATCTCTTTTTTCTTTTGGGGTCTATTTTTTTCTAAGTCCTTTGATATTTCTTTGAGGACTTTGACCCTATTTTCACTTTTTATTATTTTTCATTTTTCAAAATATGGTAAAACAACTTGCAGAAAGCAAGGTATGCACATATTTACAAGACTATCATAGTCAATTCAAAAATGATCAAACCTATTATTATAGGACCCTAACAAACTCAACTGTTAGCTTATACATCTAAACCTTCTATTCCTCATTTAAACACCACTGCATCATCTATAGTTTCTACTACCATTCAATCCATGGATCCATTTAGTCCTAGATTACACTTACAATGTAGAATATTATTCCCTACATCCCCTTCGTTCGCTTCATCCACTAGTTCACTTACTGCTTTTTCAAACACATCATTCTCATTTCCTAGTAGTTCCATATATATTCCAGTTTCACTTCCTAGTACCTCAACTTTAGCTTTTAGTTCATCTACTACTTTTTTTAGTTCAGCGCCTTATAATCTAGTTTCATCAGCCACTACTTCCAGTTCAGCCCCTAGCACTTCTACTTTACCTCCTATCCAAGCTAGAATTCAAGCTATGGTTGCTAGGTATGCTCCCCTTGTCCTTCCAATGCAGCTTCATGATATGCCCCAATATTACTAAAGTAAGATACCACAGTTTGATGCTACTACTCATTACACAACTCAACAACACATTAATAAAATGCCAGATTACTTTGAACTCCATGAGATAGATGAATCTGATGTACAAATGAGGCGCTTTGCACAAACATTAACAAGGGAAGTCAAGAAATGGTTTGAAGGTCTTGCTACTGGTAGTATAGTTGATTTAATTGTTTTGATAGATTATTTTTAAGAAAATGGGAAAAGGAGAAAAATCCACTTCAAATATTGTCTGAATTTGATGCAATGAAAAGAGCTCCAAATGAATCTATACAAGACTACTGCACTAGATATAACAGTGTTTACAATTCCATTCCTGTAAATCTCAAACCCACTCCTGACTCTGTCTTACTTAAATTCCCAGATGGATTTGACACAGACATGGCATACCAGTTGAGAGAGAGAAATGCAGAAACATTGGAAAGAATGCAAATAGATGTTGTAGGTGTAGAAGTAAAAATTCTAGCTAAAAAGGCCAGATTAAGAAATGAGAGGAGAGTAACCATGAAAGAAGAAGCCTCTAGTTTAGACACAAAAATAGATATGTTAGCTAAAACTTTAGAGATAATGATGGATAGATTAGATAACATAGAAAGAAGACCTCAATGGGATAACCAAAAGCAAATTGGAAATCCCAACTTTAGAGAAAATAAAAATTCAGGAAAAACAAAATAATTAGCCCCAGATCAAACAATAAGACCTCCCTTTCAAGAGAACTATGCTGAGAGTTCTCAAAACAATGATGATGATGAGGATACCATAAATTTAATGGGAAGAGATGATAATAACACTATCTTTCTCACACAGGAAGATCAAGAGCTATTTGAACTCCAACAACTCCAATTAGATTAAGGGGAATCCTTTGATTATAAACAAGGTTATGACTTTGCCAATAAAAAAGTACACAGTCATTATAACATAAGAATTAAGTGTTAGTCATTAGTAATTTTTTCCTTTGTAGATGACTAAATATCTATCCTAGATTTCTAGAAACAAAATTTATGAATCTTGTGAGTTCTAGAAATCTCACTGTCTTCATTATCCTTAGGATAAAATTTTCACTGTTCTACTACTCTGTCATGTCATAGTGAGCCTATCACTCAAGAAAGATCCCTCATGGACTCATGCCTCTCATCTATGTCCCATTTTCACACCCATAAATCTCATTACTCTGTTTGTCCCTTGCCTATGACTCGATTATCCAACTAGGGTTTTTTAGGGCAATTTTTCTTGGTTTCATGACCTCCATGGTTAAAAAATAAACAAGGCTTGTATCCTAATGCTCTTACACCTCGTCCTATCCTTAATATACCTTCATAAACACTTCCCATCACTCTTATCCCTCAAACTCATCATTTTTCTACGAAGCCTAGCCTATTGCTACAATTTGACACTTTTTGAGACTAGGCCTGTGTTTTTCCCTTTTGGACCCCTTCCCCTCACTCAATTCTTGAAATTCCACTTTCCCCTACTCTCTAACATCTATCCCTATTCCCCAAAATTTCCCCAAGAATTTAGACAACACTTAACCCCTTCATTACCCTCCCTCTACAAGGCAGTCCTAAATCACCTACACTAAACCCTAATTTCCTCTTCCAACTAAGCTAGGGTTTGCTATGAAAAAGAGGAATAAGAGAAAAGGATCGATATGGTAGGTCATATCAGCAATCATAAAGCCATACCAACTCATAAACATCATACCTCCATCTTTTTCCAGGGATTCTTTCCAAGAGACAAGCCATGTGTCACACCCAGTGCCAGTTTTGCTTCAAACTGTGTTTCTGACAAAATAGAGATGGATTTGACAAAATTGAGAGAGGTTTTTGTCCATCATTGGCCCAATAAGAAAAAATTCCTTCAGTATTTACACAGGTATCATGGTTTAGGAGCAATGTCAAAAATATAGGTGTCCCTGGAGAATTTCTGCACTGCTGGAGTGACCTTGGGAAAATTATGTTTTCTCACCGCTGGAATGCCCAAATGACTTCCTTGATGAGTCAAATGACAACTAGACGTGAATAGATTTCCAATGAGCTATCATGAGCACAATTTGGATTCAAGGAAGGCATCCAAAAGTGGTATGCAACAACACTCTACATTTCTGCACCATCATTCAGCACTTTTTGACTAGTCTTGGGAAACTCAACTTTCGACAAGTCCAATATACTTCAATAAGGAAAAAAATGGTATATTGTGAAATTATACAAGTTACGCTTTCCAACGAGCTATCACAGGCCCAATTCCGACACCGGGAAGGCCTCCAAATGCCCTCTACAAAATGGTGTTGCGCTCCTGGGAAGTGGTGTTGCGCTCCTGTGAGTTCAGGGCTGCCCGGGAGGACTCGACAGCCTGTGCTACGCTCTTGTGCATTCAGGGCTGCCCAGGAGGCACCCAACAGGTCATGCAGAAGTGCCCTATTGTGGTCCTATGTGTTCAGCATTTTCCAAGGAGGACCCGACACTCCACGACAACTCGCCCAACACTGTGTGCTACGCTCTTGTGTGTTAACCACTTGCTCAGGAGACACCCGACATTGTGTGCAGAGGTGACTTGCTGCGCTCCTGCGCATTTAGGAGCTGCCCGACCCTGCATGCAGAGGTGACTTGTTGCACTCCTGTGCGTTTAAAAGCTGCCCGACCCTCGTGCAAAGGGTGCCTGACTTGCCCATAATGCATTTATGAGCATGTTGCTTCAGCTATGAAAATATTTTTAAGAGGAAATAGACCATGACATGGCAGAAAATGAAGAAGATGACATGGTAGAAAATGAAGAAGGTAAAAATGATCAAGAAGCAACAAATAATAGCCATGATGATGGCTAAGAAAATGAAGAGGATGATGAGGACCAAGAACATGACATGGTAGGAAATGAAGAAGGGAATGACATGGCTGAAAATGAAAATGCCTCTAACAATGACCCCATAGAAAGTGAAAATGGTGACAACCAAGGAACAAAGGCAGATTTTGATGGTAAAAATAGTGATTGTAAAAATGAAAACAATGTAGAAGAAGGCAATGACCCCACAGAAAATGAAAATGATGACAGGCAAGGAATAGAGGCAAATTTTGATGGTCAAAACAGAGTTTGAAGAAGATCATAGTGGGAAAAACAACATGGGAAAGGATGACAATGATGAAGGTAACGACAGTGATGCTAGCATGGGTGAAAGTGAAAAGACCTGCTAAGAATATAGTCAAGAACAAGATGAAGAGGACACAAATGAAAATATCATTGATAAGAAGAAAATAAGTCCTAAGGTTGCCCATGATGAAATGAAACATGCTAAACTTTGATTTTCTCCCTATCACTTATCAAAGAGGATCAAGGCAAATGTTTGTTGCCTCCAAGAGGCAAGGGACTTTGCCATCTACATCAACGTATCCATTAGACAAAAGCACAAATGAAGATAAAGGAATTGATGGGCACTTATGAGGAGAGTAGTGATGAGGGAGATCAAACTAGAAGGAGACCTAGAACTATGGTTCTAAGGAAAGCATTGGCAAAGCAAAGAGAAGAAGAATCAGCCCTTGCGGAACAAATTCCTCTCAATGAACTACTTGCAAAGGAAATTGAAAATGATAGGGAATCATGGCTTGAACGGGCTAACATACACCTTGAGGCCAAGCTAGACAAGGCTAATAAAGACTTGGAGTTACAAAGAAGAATGACCAAGCATTATGCCCAAAGAAATCAATTTGCAAGAGTCAAATTGAAAAAGGCTCAAGGCAAGCTCCCAGCACCAAAAGAGGAAAAAGACCAAGCTAGGCTTGGAATATTAGCCCAAGTTTCTCTATAGGTTTCCCAAAGCCCATGAGGCACTCCTCCACCAAATTTGGGAAAATTTTGACAACTTTTTGTTTTTTGCAAATTTTGAGGCTAGGATTGCAGCACACCGTGTGTTGCGCTTTTTCCCAAGGCATCTTCAGGAGGAAAGGTTTGAATTTTTGGGTTCCTCATCATCCATATAGCATTCTCGAAATGTTTCAGCCCAATTGGAGTTGTTTTGGTCCCTCAAAAGGGTCAAAAACACCCATTTTTTCACCATTCTGCCTGCTTTTCAGGACATGTTCTATGCTCCTAGAAGTCTTGAATTTTCACTTTTTGGATAGGTTGTAGAGGTCAAATTGAAGAACTAAAGGTATATTTGGAAATTATACTTCAAGGGATTTCCAACGAGCCATCATGGAGCCTTTTCCAATATCGGGAAGGTCTCCAAAACACTGCTACAAGAATACCTATTTTCCCTGTCTCTGTGTTGCGCTCCTGGCATAAATTCAAATTTTGACACAGTGTGCTGTGCTCCTGTGGTTGACAAGGCATGATGTGCATTTAGCAAGTTTTCAGAGGCATTTCAGGCCTCAAATGTCAATTTCTTTGCCACAAATGGCCAAAAAGATATTTATTTTGGATATTTTGTGCCTTGGGCCTTGCAAGGCCTCAAGAACAATATAGGATATTTCTTGTTGGCCAATAGGCTTCTAGATACTCTGTTAGATCTTTCTTCTCCTTGCATGTAACATAGAGCATGGAGACTCATTGTAAATGTTGGACTTTGATGTGTTTGGTATGAATGGTTAAAACCTGGTA
Organism: Pinus albicaulis; assembly: GCA_034641835.2. Classification (NCBI taxonomy): domain Eukaryota; kingdom Viridiplantae; phylum Streptophyta; class Pinopsida; order Pinales; family Pinaceae; genus Pinus; species Pinus albicaulis. The sequence continues at coordinate 163,366,945 of CM076571.1, read as the reverse complement.
GCTTGTTTTTCTTGAAAGGTTTCCACAAGGTGTTTATGAACGTTATAAAGAATATTGTCTATCTTTATTATCAGCTAAAAATTGTTGTTATCAATCTGAAGATTTCATACAACACCTTGTAAACATTTATGAAGATCTATGGAATTGGCATCTTGAAGATTTATTAGAAGAACTCCATTCATTTCATACTCAAGATAGCTATCATGACAACCTAGGGGAGTTAGTTGAGGAAGAACCCAATCAAGAAATAAAAGAAAACCCACAGGGTCTCTCTGAAGGCACAAGTGATGATTCACAATATCTTCTAGGTGAGGCTCAAGAAAACATTCAGCCTCAGAATCATCCTTCACAAGAGAAAGAGAAATGTTGTACTTCTATCCAAAGAAAGGGGAAAATTCCTCCTCTTTTGACTGAAGAGGAAATAAATCAGATGCTAAACATTCAGCCAGCCTCTAAGCCTTCATGTGAACAAAACATTTCTATTCATTCTCCTGCTAATCCTATCCACCATAAATCAGAAAGTGAACTTGTAGATCAATTCAAGGAAGAACAAATTGGCAATCCAATATGTTTGATTGGTGAGATTATTTATGTTGATGATTCTCCAAATTTTGATCAGTATGATGATGATGATGTTTTCCAAATAGAAGCTAACCTTGTAGAGCCATCAACAGTTGATTTGTGGGATGAGTTTCACTATCATCAGATTGAAAGTAGTAATCAGCCAAGACAAGTCACCTATGACATTGATGAGGAAAGCCTTGAAAGTTTAGAATCTTTCAGCTTTGATGATGAGGTTGAGGAGGATGATGAACTTATTGAGCAAGTTGTCAATGAGAAGCCTTCTCTTGAAATGGTTGAGGAAATCATTTATCACATAGAACTTTCCTCAGCTCCAGAAGAGTAGCCACCAAGTCCCATTGAATTTCTGATTGCAGATGAAGCCTTGAAAATTGATGATCACAAGAAAGTTGTTGCACTTCTTTCTGTTAGACAGTAATTTCTTCCTGTTTAGATGACTAAAATGCTTTGTCCTAGATTTATAGAAACAAAATTCAAGAATCATGTGAGTTCTAGAAATCTCCTCAAAAAGAAAATTTTCACTATCCTGCTTCTCTGTCGAAGCATGGCCAATCTATCACCCAGACAAGACCAATTCCTAGACTAATGTCCCTCACTCTCACTATTTTTGCCACCTCTGCCTATAACACTCTGTCTTTGTTTGCCTAAGCCCTCTACTTTCACACCTTGTTTCGCCAAGTAAACCAAAATTTTTCCCCTACTCACCAAGTGCCTCAAGCAATGGTGATTTCAAAACTCCCTTTTTAAAGCGCTCTAAAGTAAACAAGGTTTTCTAGTTGTTTAAGATCATAGTGCATAATAGAGTGTCAAAACCCTGTCCCCTCGTCCAAACCGTGATTCAAGATTTTTCAGTAAAAAGCTTATTCCAAGGACATTACAATGAGTCAAATAGGGTCACCTAGGTTATGCACTATCATGGTTCTAAATTCACTATTTCCACAGATATTCAAAGGTGAAGTCAAGAGAACACAAGGATGAAGGTTATCATTGTCCAAGGAACATCAAAGACCTCCAAAGATATCCTCTTGATCAAGAAGTAAGCCTACAAAGGAGAAATTTATCATGTCCAAGCATTTCTGCAGGAATGTTTTGCAAATGGTCAACAGTAAAACAGAGTCAAAGAAGGAGGCCTAAAAAACTTATAAAGGCATCCATAGCAGGTAGTGTGATACAATAGGTTTAAGTTCACAGAGGATATCATTCAAAAGGTAATTTGCCTAAAGCACAAGTTTTGTAGGGGGACATTTGTCCCTTACTTACTTTTTTGCAAAAGAATAAAAAAACTATCAACCTAGCAAGAGGTAAGGTAATGAGAGGCACCATCACAAGAAAACCACTCACAACCAAAAAGAAATCAACAAGGTATGGGTTTGATGGAAATCAGGATTTATGACTATTTTAACCAAACAATAAAGCAATATTAGGGTTACAAAAGCAAAGGACACCTCAACCCCTTCAAATGATCATGGAAGGATTTTTAGAAATAAGTAATGAGTTTGATAAGTGTTTCTTTGAGAACTTAGAATATAACACTGTTTTTTTTCTAAGTGTCCCTAAAAAACTCAGAAGTTTGGGAAGATGGACAAAGATGGTCTAAATAGTGACAAAGAAAACCTCCTTCATCACAGCAAATGGTTTCAAGGGTTTCCAAACTACCTTCTAAGGTTTGGCAGACATGACGATCAATACTCCACTACACCAAAGGCATAAAGATGATGAAGAGTATCAGTAGGAAGAGGCAAGAAATGTCAGTTCAAAGTCCTCTTTTCTCTAAAGAACAACTAGAGACATATTCCAGTGGCCAAAAGGGACAAACATGGGTAGAAGTTGCCAAATAAAGCGCCTATGACAAACATGGGTCATTATTGATAAGGGGACCTGTCCAAACTTCAAAAGAAACAGTGATAAAAAGAAAAAGACTATGTAGGCACCTACAAGATCAGAAGTGGCCAGCAAAACACAAAAATGTTTCAAGATCTCACCTCCCTCACTATACATATATCATTATCAAAGTGGCCTAAGAAACATATATATCCTTGGTTTACTTTCCCATAAAGGTGGCACATCTAAAAAAAGAAAGCTGTTGTTTATACTTACTACTAGGGTATTTCTCCCACCAACAGGTCTTTTCCTTATTTCTTAAAGATAAAAACATGGCAGAATATCAGTCAAAGGGAGAAATGGCAAAAATAATGAGTTTGTTGTGTATAGGTGTTAAAGTCAAAAACATTTCTTTTTCCAAAAACATAGGCTGAGAGTCATAGGCTTGGTATCTTTAGGTAGGTTTTCAAATTAAAAAAAGCTTAAGAGGCCTCCAGTAGTGAAAAAAGAAAAATGTTTTAATCAAATTGCCCACCTATAGGACCAAAAGCAATCAAAGGCACAGTGAGAAAAAGTGAAAAGAAATGAACATTATAAAAGTGGGTTTGGCTTCAAATTTATTTTTCAAAAGGTTATAAATAACTTTTTGGGTATTTCCCGACATCATTTTTCATCTTCAAGCAAGAGAAAGCCGTTGGGAGAGAGTTTGAGGGTTTCTGTGCAAAATTGATAAATTTCCGCAGGCGCTACACACTAAGGCTGGTGCTATGCACCTGGCCTTCAGCGCTACGCACAAGAGAGGTGGCTGCAGTGTTATTTAACACTACACTGCGTACCTTGGGCCCGGTGCTATGCACAGGCACAGGAAAGCGCCCGAGCTGCCCGAGTTGCCTATCAACCACCCGGGGCTACACTCCGACGGGCCCGACTAGCCCATCTCCAGCTGGAGTTGACCCAGGTGTTACCCACAGGCGCTATGCACAGGCAGAGTGTGTCTTGATTTGCTGAAAGGGGCCAAAAAATTTGACTTTTCACCTCCAAACCTCCTGCAATCAAAGAAACAAGGTTGGTGGTTCATTTTCTTGCCTTCCAAACTTTCATTTTCCTAAGCAAAAGAGACATTTAAAGGCCTATTTATACCAAACCCTAGGCTACAAAAAAAGTCATTTTTAAATCTCTTGGGTTAAGGTTTGCAAAGGAAAAAATTGTTATTTATGCAAGAGGAGACTGAGTGACAGCAAAAAAACTTCTAAACACTAAGTACACTCCTTGAAAGCTTCATCTTGGCCCCCATTTGGAAAATTTTCCCTCACCTCACTAATTGTCATCCTTTTACCTAAAGGTTCCCAAACAAAATCTAAAAATCTTGCTATGTTAGAACTAGTCACCATGTTTGAAGGAGAAATTCATACTAGCAGTGATGAGAGCCAAAGGCCTACCAAGCATAAACATAAGGGGGGAAGGGCCAATAGGTTTGAGCCCTTAGACACCATTCAAATTACTTCCTCTCCCATGATCCTTTCATGTTTTTAGGATTTTGGGTGTTATCAGTTTTGTGAAAAGGTCAAGCAAGTCAATAGCCACCCATACTTGACTAGATTGTTCATCCTTGGCTTACAAAATCACCAAGTTAACCTATTAGGAGTGGAATTTTAACTCTCATCTGAATCCATTTCAGAAGCAACAGGTATACCAGACATCGGTGAGATATTGTTTAAACAAAATAAATTGGATTTGAGCTATTATGAGCCCTACCTAAAACGTAGCTATCAACAAGGCTGCAAGGTTGTTTTCCCTTTCTCCCACCTGCTAGAGAGGTATGCCCTACTGATGAGGAAAATTATCAGGTATTTCACCTATGAGGGGAGATATTCCAGGATTTACTCATATCATATAACGTTACTAATGAACTTCACCAGATTCAAAATGATGAACCTACCATACTACCTTTTCTAGAGCATTGACAATATGGCCTCATTTGTCAAGAAAAGAAGCTATGATCGTCAAATTCCGAGCCTTTTCCACCACTCCTTGATCAAAATGATTGTCTTACACTAGCTGGAGCAGCAAGGAATCCCGTTGGAAGTCTTCATCTCACATGATGTGTTTACAAATCCCCAAGCCTTCATTCAGCAGAATCTACCTTCCACTTCACAACCACCTACCTCCACTCCATCATCTTTTCATATGCCTTCTCCACAAAGAAATTCACCTCCTATCCCTTCTCTTGATGTACCAAGTGAAGAAGCTAACAATAGCTCCAATAAGGAGAAAACATATGACAATGATGAGGGACAGTGAGGTAGAAACTGAGGTAGATGAAGACAACAATGAAGAAGACAACAGTACTGAAGGAAATAATGAGGGCAGTGACCATGAAGAACAAAAAAACAGTAGTGAGGAAGAGGCAGAAATTATTGAGGAAGACCAAGAGGGTGATGATAGCATGGAAGGAAGTGAAGAGAATAAAGCAGAAAACAATGTTACAAATGCAGAGCTTAATAAAGATGATGAAAGTGGTAAAAATGATGAAGATTATGGGACATAAACAGAGTTTAAAGAAGAAGAAAAGTAGAGTGATGATGACCAAGAAGAGGCAGCTTCCCAAGAAGGAAATAGTGAGCAATAAAACAGAGTTGAAATCAGTGAGCCCCATGATGAGAAAAAGGGCCAAAATAGTAAGGGAAGCAAGGATGATGATGAGGTTAAAGGTCAAGAAATCAGTAGCCCTATGGAGCATCAAGTGACTCATGAAAGCCATGACAAATACGAAAAGGCTTGTGACACCTCCAAAGGTAAAAACACCCTCATCAATCCTCTCACATGCACCTATCACAGAGGCAGAAGAGATGTGTTTGCTGCCTCAAAAAGGCAAAGGGCGATCTCTCCTCCAGCAATCAAGCATCAAGACAAAAGAAAGGAAAAGATGGACAGATGTGAGCAAGTGAAGGTAAGAAGAATTAAAAGGATAAAAAGGACTTCTCAAGGCCCTCAGTTCATTGATCTAGAAAGTGACAATGAGGACCAAGAGATGAACACTAAATTGCTTCTCTTGGAGAAAGATGCACAACTTCAGGAATGGGAAAGGGACTTTGATATGTCTCAAAGGGTCATCCACTATTACAAATAGGAACATAAGCATTTCAAGGAGGTGAAGAGGGGCCTTGCCCTACAAAAGAAAATGGACAAACATTATGCAAGGAAAAGCATGCTTGCTAGTGACAAGCTAAAGAAGGCCCTCATTGAGCTAAAAGACCTAAAAAGAGCCAAAGTGCATGACAACCTTGGAAGCTTGGCTGAGGCTTCTCAACAGGTGTCCAAAACCTCTTGAGGGGTCTCTCCACAAATTTTGAGGGAAATTGTACAACTTTTTGTTTTTTCCAAATTTTGACCCCTAGGAGCGCAACACCCTAGGAATTACGCACAAAATTGGTGCATCCTAAACTCTAGAAGTTTACATTTTTGGATGTTTCACATCATCAATAGTATACTCACCAATTTTCAGATCATTGGGAGCATTTTTACCCCCTCAAAAGGTCAAAAAACATCAAACATTTGACCTTTCTGCCTCCTTTTCAGACCAGGTGCTATGCACAAAGCAGTGTTGGGAGATTTGATTTTTGAGCTAGTAAATGGCATCCACTCAACACAACTCAAATTTTTTTGGAAAGTAGACTCATCAGGATTTCCAACGAGCCATCACAGAGCCAAATCTGGGGTCGGGAATACCTCCAAAAGACTGCTGCAAAAAGGCCTATTTTTTGAGCTACGCACTTGGCATTTTTTCATTGTTTGACACAGTGCGCTACACTCCTGTAGATGACTGGGCAGAATGTGCATTTGGCAAGTTTTCACATGATTGTCAGGGCCTAAAAATCAATATAATTTCTATTTTGGGCCGGAAAATATATTTTGTTAGATATTTTTGTGCCTTGGGCCTTGCAAGTCCTCAAGGACAAGTTAGGATATTTCTGATTGGTCAATAGGCTTCTAGATGCTCTAGTGGACTCTCCTCTACCTTATTTGTTATATAAGGCATGAGGATTCATTTTAAAGATGGGAACTTGATGTGTTTAAGAGCAATACATGGTTTTTGAAAGTTGAGGAACAATTTAGTGTTGTGGAGCTTGTGGATGGATTGCCTTGATTGATGGTGATGAAGGCTTGCTTGCAGGATCCCTGAGCTTATTTAATGGTGATGTATCTCTCATATGTTCATGTTTTTATTTTTTTCCATATGTCCATCTTTCTGTTTTTCTGTAGCTAAGAAGAGTATAGGATGAGAAATGTTGTTTGAGGCACCTCAGTCCTCCTGTTAGCTACTGTTTTCATGTTTTCTTCTGCTGGGTTAGATTAAAGAATTCTTCATTGCTCCTTAGGCCCACCTAAGCTTGTATATTTAATTATTGGATTAGTATGTTAGTTTATAAAAATGAGTCATGGTAAGCCCTGCTTATTTAAGGCTATTTAAACTCTGTCTTGAAATCTCTCTTTGATGTATTGATTGTTAGGTTAAGTCAAAGAGGTCTTGTTTCGATCTTTCCCTTTGAATATGCTTATCAATTTTCCTCGAAGTTATTTATAGTTTAATGAATGATTTTTAGGCATTCCCTCTTCATTTATTGATGCTCTGTGTTTCTTATATGTTTTCAAATCTTGAAAGTTGAATTATTGAAGTTAGATAAATTGTCTTGCTTCTGTGTTCTACTGGACTGTTTATCTTCAATGTTTATTTGTTTAAAAGTATTGTCACTGAGTAAATGGTGTGCCCTATCTCATGATTAGTATATTCTGTTTATCAATATTAAATACCTCCCTGTTCATAGGTATTTGGCAAAGGATTCTTAATTTCCATTTGCCCTACCTTGGTTCCCAAACTTATTGTTCATTTCACCTCACACATAAACTTAAAAGATCCATTAACTACACTAGATTTTCCCTGTGATGTACCCCGATTCGTCACCAAGATATCAATAACTTCATAGACTCCATTGTCCAATTGATTTGATAACCTCTCACTCTACCTATCCTACTTTATCATCTTACCCCAACCCAAAACAAATGAACAAACCTACACTTAACAACTAGCTTGAAATCAATCATCCAAAGTGAACAAGCTCGCATCATTTGCATAATAGAGAGAGCCCTCTTTGATTCCATAAAGGCTAGGTCCTAGGACTCCAAAGACTGGTCTAATGTTACCCTGTCATTTGGTTTACCAATCTGCCAATTCACGGGACACTAAAATAATGGCGATCACGATGGGACATTATGAGTTCATAACAATCTAAATTCCCCTTAGGACTCTAGAATCCCTTCATCAAATAGTATCCTATGATTTATAGCTACTTCATCACTATCACTAACGCAATGGTGATTATGATGCAACCTCTGATGTCAGTGGAAAACTAAGTATCCCTTAGGACTTCAGAAACCTTCATCAAATCATAAGGAACTTAACTGATAGCTTGAGAGTAGAAATATAGATTTTTCACCATCCTAGAAAAATTGATGACTCAACCTTAGGAAACTCTTACAAACCTTTGGGCTACATATATAAACTCAGAAAAACCCCAAAACATTTCTAGATTGGCTTTTTGTCAGTATTGGTGGTGGACCATAGACAACATATCGTCAAACAACTAAAAATATCCACCTGGCGACTCCACTAGCCTCCAGTAGGCCTTCTAATTTTACTAGTATCTATAGACTCCTGTAGGATTGCATCAAACCAACCCTAAGAAGTCTAGAATCCTAGTCACACACTGTGTAAGTTTAGCAAGCATAAAAGAGGTAAAATTTTCCAAAAAGTTTAAGAACATCTTACAGCCTCTCTGAATTTTGAGTTTGAAATTTGGCTTCGCGAAGACTCAATACCAAATCTCATCCAGACCCGAACCCACCTACTATAGTTGATGACCCAGAAAAATTTTTCTAGCAAACTTCTGAAACTGGAAACTTATCTACTAATAGGACCATTAATAAAGCAATCTTTGTACCTGAACATCTTACATCATTGCAAGATCCCTAGTTTGACTTGCGCCATACAAAAAACCTTTTCAGGATCAAGTCATAAAGATTTGCAACAGACTATACCGACCTTGAGCCCATAGATTTGCAACAGAGTCTTAGCAGAGAAGCTTCTCCTTCCACACCACCTGATTTACAACTTCTCCATCACTTTGGATCTTTTCATTTCAAGTCTGCTTAGAATCAGTTTACTGGTCTGAGTACTTCCACCACACCCATTCACACCGCCACTATGCAAACCACTCCATCTCATATCACAAATCCTCCGCTTGTAAATCCACCATTAGCGCTTATCATGGAAGCACGGTATACACCCCTTGTGTTACCACAACCATTAGTACCTTTGCCAAAGGATTACCAATCCAGAATCCCACACTTCATTGGGGCTGAATCCACCACTGCCCAACAACATGTAGATAGAATGAATGATGCTTTTGACTACATGGAATTAGAAGAGGAAACCATGAAGATGAGGATGTTTGACCAAAGCCTAGGAGGAGAAGTTAAGAAATGGTTCAAGAGCCTAACTCCTAACAACATACACGATCTCCCTTCCCTTTACCAAAATTTCATAAACAAATGGGAAATCAAGAAAAACCCTCTTCAGATCCTCTCGGAATATAGAAATCTTAAAAGAAACATGGGGGAAAGTGTCCAAGACTATTGCACAAGGTTCAATAGTGTTTATAATGCACTACCTCCAAACATGCAACCCCCATTAGGCTTAGCCTTAGCTAAATTTCCGGAAGGTTTTGACCCTGATGTGGCCTATCAGCTGAGAGAAAGAGAGCCCCTAACCTTAGAAGACATGCAAAAGGGAGCTATAAGTGTAGAGGCCAACTTGATTGAAAAAAGAGCTAGGTTAAGATCAGAAAAGAGGGTAACCTACAAAGATGAAACCATGCCCTCCACCTCCTCATCTGACTCCAAGATTAACAACCTCCTTAGGACCATGGAAAGAATGATGGAGAGAATAATCATAAATGAAAGAGCACCCCCTAGGAACAACCAACCAAATCCCCAAAACAAAAACCGGAATCAGAACTTTAAAAGAGACCTGCCCCAAAACAGACCAAGGGAAAATGATCAACAAATCAGGCCACCCTTCCAAGATAACTATGTTGACAAAGGAGAAAGAGATATTGAACAACCAGATGAAAACAATCTAAACTTAATAGGATCTGATAGCAAGGGTGATGTTTTTCTCACAAGAGAAGAATAAGGTTTTTTCTCCTCAAACCAAGATGAAACAAGTTATGAAGATTTTGAAGACCATAAGTTGGGATTAGAAAATGCCATAATGGAAGTCCATAGACAATATGATCTTAGAAGTAAGAAAAACCAAGACAACTCCAGGAAAAACAACTTAGACACTGTTGTTAAGAAAACTTTCGAAAACATTCTTAAAACAGCAGCAAACAATAACAATACCATGGCTAAGAAAACTGATCTAACACAGACAAAACTAGCCAACCAAGTATTGACACAAGTTGTCCCAGTACCTTTGCTAGTGGCCCTGAGAAAACTCTATTGACCAAAGCCTCGAATCAGAATCAACAAATTAAAAATGTGGAAAATTTTATGGCTGATAAAACTGATGTAAATATGTCCAAACTTTAAATACCTTTCAGTTTTGAAGGAGAAATTGCTAAAATCAAAATAACCATCCCTCTCACTGAACTGGTAGCTCAGGATATGTACAGATCCCAAGCTCTGAAAGTTCTAAACATAGGAAACGATACAGACACTCTAAACTTAACTGATGATAAAACCGAGCTTTTGTTTGGTCCCGAAGTAGAGGGGAAATATCAAGAAGGAGTTGTCCCTCCTTTCTATGTCAGCCTGAACATACATGAAAAAATATTACACAATGCCATGCTAGATTCCGGCGCCTCGCACAACCTCATGCCTAAGGTGGTTATGGAAAAATTAGGCCTAGAAATAACCAAACCTTACAAAGACTTGTACTCTTTCGATTCAAGTAGAGTCAAATGTTTGGATCTAATCAAAGATCTTTGTATTACTTTGGTGCAAATACCCGCTAAGAGTCTGGTCATGGACATAGTGGTTGCTGATATTCCCATTAAGTATGACAGGCTTTTGTCCAGATCTTGGGGAGCCAAACTTCAAGGTAACCTCCAAATGGATATGTCCTATGCCACTATCCCTGTCTTCAATCAAACTAGGAGATTACACCGAGAGTCCCACATGACGTACATGGTGAGCATCTTAGAGAGGCCATAAAACACCCCGATTTATTCTATTCATTCAGATTTGGATTCTTTTATCTTGTATAATGAAGACGAGATCAGTGGACAAGTAAAAGGAAATAAGAAGGAACTAGGTCCTCCAGAACACTCATGCTCACATAAAAAATATGATAACCAAAGCTCTAGTGACCCCGAAACACAACTTAGCGACAAACATGAAGTAGAAACACTTTGGAACATGAGCTTTGATGGTTCTTGTGGAAAAGCTGGTTCGTTAGCTGGCATCTGGATACATAACACAAATGAGGGTCATTCTTATAGACTAGAATTCCAATGTGTTAGTCATCAGTATTTTTCACATGTTAGTGATGACTATTTCCATAGCTGAGTTTTCTAGAAGCTGATTTCCATATGTCAATTTGTCATCTAGAAAACCCTCATAAAACTTTTTTCGCCCTCTTACTTTTCAGTCCGCCCATGTCAAAGTTAAAACCCATTATCACTATCTTTTCTAGCTTTAGCCTTACTGGTCTGCCCATCAGCTCTAAAAGGAAAAATCCAAGTCTGTTTCAAAAGCCTCCCCTAAGTTAGGGAGTGGCGCTTTAAGACATTTTACCCTTGGCAACCATCAAAAAGCCAAAATAAACCTCCATCTGCTACAGACCAATCATGACAGACCTCCCACTCTGCAAATGAAATTGATAACAGCTCTAAGTCGCGCCACTTACACACCCCTAAGTCTCAGCACTGCATAGACCACAGTCTCAAGCTGATTATTAGGTGTTTTACAGTGTTTTATGGATTTTGCAAAGGCAGGAAACATAACATCATCTCAGAAGAAATTTCTTGAATCTACATTTAGAAGAACAGCTGCTTCTCAATGTAAACATGAGCCTGAGATATATTTGCAAGACAGAGAGTGACTCATCAAGACCTTGCAGCTTCCTTTCAGCATGAAATCACAGTAAAGGAAAGACACCACTGTCAAATAGACTGGTAATTTGTCATGACCAAGAACCTCCTTCATCTACAAGTAGAGGGTTAAGGCGCCTCCTTCATCTACAAGCAGAGGGCGCTGGCCATTATTGACTTTAATGATTGCAAAAGCACAGGCTTTCTTTTTACTGGACAGTAAAACAGTGACTCTAGGTTTCTGAATATAAGTGATTATCATAACAGCGCTAGGATCTGAAGTGTGCAAGAAAAGGGAAAACAGAGTTTTGGTCTTGTAAAGGAAGTCATTTGAAGTTTTCAAATCATATGAATTGTTAAAACCTTGGAGAGACATATCATTAGTGAAAACAATTCTAATCATAAGCAGCCTGCTGTTTCAACAAGACCAAATTGAAGAAAAATTGACAAGTCATGTCATTACACAGGCAGAAGAAAGGTGGTTGTTTTTCAAGGGTGCTAACCTCCCTACTCACAGAGATTATCTTTCAAATGACTTGTCATAAGTTGACCAAGGCAAATGGTGACATTTCAGTTTTCCCCTCAGCAAAGAGCAGTGCAATGAGACAGTGAAGAGCTCCTTCACAAGAAACATAAAGGGCAGTTCTCCTTATTTCACTTTCTAACTCTCATGCATCATCCCCTGTTTTTTCTTCTACCCATAGTCAAAGAAGAAAGCTCAAGACACCTAACAGTTGCATCTACAGTCAAGAAAAACATGTCACCTAATTATATTTACATTGCAGGCAAGATTATGACATAATACCCAGAGCAAAAATGTGTTTGATCTAGTTTGTCTCTTACAAACAGGTATACAAGATCCTCAAGTACAAAAAGAGTTTTGGCACAGTGTTTCAGGTTCTGGAAATCATCAAAGGCAAAATCTAAATGCCACTACTCCAAAAAGAGATTTTTCCTCCTCTAAGTAGAGAACAGTCAAAGTTTCAAAAGACATTTTATCCACAAGTTATCATCTGAGTTTTGAAAACTTTGAAAGGCATAGAAAGAAAATCAGCCGGCAAGGGCAATCTGAGCTTTCATTACCAAGAGATAGCACCCTTTGAACTATTGTTCACCATGTCCAAAAGAGAGTCATTTGACATACTGTCAGTTTTTGGAGGTTTGAAACAAACACAGCTTTTTCATTATTTCAAAACGACAGAGATATCATAGGTAATATATTCTAAGCAGAGAAGCCAAAGGAACTGTGGCATATTTTTCAAAGTTTTATTAATCATTAAAGGCAAAAATCTACACACCATTGTTACAAAAGGCAGATTTTCCCTCTGGTAAGAAGCAGTCAAAACTTTGAAGGAAAAGTTCTTAAAGGAGAGGTTACATCATCAAGGGAAAACAGGTTTAGAAAGGAGTGATCATTGCCTTCATATTTTTGTTTGAAACCAAAGAAGTCTGAAATTACAGATGTTAAAAAGGAGGACCCTTTTTCTCTGGTTTAGAAATAGTCAAAAGATTTCAATATCTCACAAGGTTTAAGAAAGGTCTCGCCTATGAAATAAGTAGTTTTTGCCTTTGTGTACATGACCAAATGAAAGATATCTGTTGCATGTTCAAAAGGAGGTTTTAGGCTTCGGTTTAAAAAACAAAGGCTGTTTAAAAGAAACGTTGAAAGAAACCCTCTCCAAATCCAATATGAAAGGGCTGTTGAAGTGTTGCTTTCTAAAAGGTCCATAACCGTGGCTCATTCATAATTTCAAACTCTAAATCTTGAGCAAGGCCTCTTTGCTACCCTCAGCATCGAAACAAAGAAATTTCAGGTTGATTTGCAGGATTTTGCCACTTTTTTCACCGCGCGACGTGCCTGGAAAATTGTGCCACGTGCCCAGGAGCAGATTTGCACGGGCACTTAACTGTCGCGCGACGCGCCTGTACGTGTGTGCGACGCACCTGTACACGGCGCCCGGCCGACCCGACAGAGCCACCCGACAGTCTGTTTTGGCACGGCACTCTGAAAGCCCAGCACGTCGCGCATCTGTATGACCCTCTTAAGTTATTCAAAACACCTCCGAAGCTGGCCTAAATGCATCAATGAGACTTTTCACCATATTCTCAAGGTATTTTCATGAACCCTCTCAGTTTTTGAAACAAAGTGCTAAGTGATATAAATGGTTAAGAAGCTCTGTTTTCCAGGCTGTGGTGTGAGGGCGAAATAGTGTTTTCCTGATTGACTGTTGAAATATCAAAACACCTGTGAGCTATATTTTTATTAAAAGATCATCAAAACACCCTCACTACCGTGGTGAAGCAAAGTTGAGGCTGTCCATATACAGTTGGATTTTGTTTGTATCAGATTAGTGTAAAGAAAACAGTGTGTTGAACTGCTACAATTCTTTCATACCACAGCATACAAAGCTTTCAAACTTTGTCAACACATCTGAGAAAACAGTGTTTTGACTATGTGGTGATCCGAGGTGTAAAACTGTGGTGAAATGATGAATGTGTTATTAAAGGCACCTACAGGAAAGAAATTGTGCTGAACTAGGAGCTGTATGTTTTCACCTTCATTAATCAAAGGACCAGAGATCCTATACCTTCAAAGCATCAAAGGGCAAAAGTTAACCCTATAGACCACAGAAGGGGCAGTTTTTCCTGAGTTTTCCACTTGACTATCTTGTTCTTCAAGCTTATTTTGACAAGTTGATTTTCAGATGGGGTAGGGGTTTTTTCTACAAAGGACAAGTTTTCCATATTAAACAGGAGTTTTGATTGTGGGAAAGAAATAAGCTACTACAGCCTCTGTTGAAACTTTAGAGCTTGTTTAAATTCTATCACCTTGTTCCATACCAGTAAGATTAACTGTATGCCCACACTGGAGATTGACCATGTATGTGGTATGATTTTGTTTGATGGAGTGACATACCAATAGATGATAGTAAGTATAATGAGAAAAAAGGGTTTTGGTTAGAGAGCAGTTTATTGGTTGAAAGTTACAGGGCAAAGTTGCTACTATTTCTCACAGAAAAGACAGTTTTCACTGTGTAGTTTGCCTGACTGTCTTTTATTCCTCAAATCTTATTTAATAAGTTGATATCCATATAGAGCAAAGATTTTTTTTAACAAAGCCAAAGGTGTTACATTGTTAAGAGGCCTTGTTTATTTTGCAAAGAGAAGACTCTTGCAGGCTTTGTTGAACTTTTTGAAGCATTTTCCAAAACATTGTCACCTGGGCACATAAACTGTGACATTGATTGTCTGATCATACTAAAAGTTGATTGCACCATATGTAAGTTTTTTGAGTGATTGGCACACTAGGAAGAGCAGGTTTTTAATGATTGGAAAGTCTACCTTGAGACAAAGATATAGATGTGTTGATTGACCTCTAAACTTCACAAGAACCAGGTGATTTCTTGACACTTTGAACAAACAATTCACCTAACAGTTGTCTCCTTTTCACTGTATGGTCTCTTATTGAGAAATCTATTGACAGAGATACATTCAAGGTAGAAGGCCACTTTTTAAGGGAGCAGGGGTTCTTTATATTGTGAGAGAAAAGTGTGCAGTCATCCAAAAACATTGTTCACTATCTAAACAGTGAATTGACACAGTTTGGCTCCAAGAAGGCAGTTTACACACAGTGAGGCAGTTGGTTTCTTCAAAAGCACATTTAGGTAAAAATTCCTCCAAGGCAAGACAACAGAAGTGGTCCGCACAAAAGATATGAGCCAATCTCTACAGTGGAGGTTAATGCTCATCCATCCATCCTTTTCAACTTCCATGAAGTAGGTTGTCTAGACTTCTGCCAGAAGATACAGGAGGTCAAAATTTTTTCGCCATTAACACACCTATGCGCCCTGAGGTTCCAAAACAAGCATTTCCAGGTAGCGGACCTTGATTTCAAGTTTTCTCCAAGATCAGTGTCCAAGGCCACCAAGATTCCATATCATGGCGAAAAATGGTTCAAACAAGCCCATCTTGACTTAGAAGATTACAAGCCTTTCATCAAGCCTGAGCATAGAGATGCTTTCACTGCTATTTTCCCTTTTTCTTATCTTCTTGACAACTATGCTCCTCTTATGAAAGTCATAATGAAATATTTTACTTGTGAAGGGAGGTTTGATCGAGTTTATGCCTACCATGTCCGAGTATTGATGCATTTCACTAGAAACAGGCAACTAAATCTTCCTTACTTTTTATACAAAAGCATCGAGAAGATGGCATCCACAGTCCAGAAGAAGGCCCCACCTCTGCAAATACCTTCTCTTTTCCATCATTCTCTGATCAAAATTATCATCCTACACCAGCTAGAGAAAAAGGAGGTTCCATGGGATGTTTTTATCAGTCACCCAGATTTCTCTACTGTTCCTTTGGTCCATACATCTCCCACTCAGCCTATTCATCGCCCTATGCCCTTGTCCAGCAGGCCTACTCCTAGAAGGCTCAAAATTACCACTGAACAGTCAAGACAGCAGGAAAAAGGAGAAGGGAGTAGACAGCAAGAAGAGAAAGGTCATGAGCAAGAGGAAAGGGATGAAGAGCAGCAAACAGAAGATGAGGAACAGCAGCAGGACAGTGGTGAAGGTCAGCAGCAGAAAGAAGATGATGAACAAAGGTACAAGAGGAAGAGCAGTAGCTTGATATTGAAGGATAGGAACAGCAGCTTGGGCAGGAAATTGAGCATCATTTTGGGCCACAAAATGAGCAGGAAATCCAAGCACAGCAGCAACTTGATTTTGGTGAAAAAGGGCAGCAGGTTGAAGCACAAATTGAACAAAGCATTGAAGTAGAACAGCAAGTTAATGTTGGTGAACAGGGGCAGAAAATTGAACAGCAAGTTAATGTTGGTGAACAGGGGCAGCAAATTGAACAGCAAGAAGAAGACACACAGCAGCCTCCAGGAGAGCAGCAGTCTCAAGAAGATGTCAAGGGTAAAATAGTTGTGTCTCCTCCTCCCAAAAGAACAAAGCCCAGCACAGCAAGCAAGAAAGGGTTTAAAGCTGCCAATCCAAAAGTGACAAAAGTTGTCCCTAGCAAAAGAAAATCGCCTAAGAGGACACCCACTAGCATGCCAAGGAGGAAAAGTGCAAGATTGGCCTTCAAAGGGAAAAACAAGGTTGGAGAAAATACAAAACATGGAGGTGCATTGGCTGTCATCCCAATCCAAAGCGATGACAGCGATAATGAGGCTCGCCTTCTTGAAAACCTCCTAATCCATAAAGAGGGGAAAATTGAGGCATTAGAGGAGGATATTCAACGGGCAAGGAACTTCAACCACTTCTTGGAGATCCAAAATAAACAGATGAGTGTTCACACAGCAGTTCATGAAACACGAGCTATCAAATACAAGAATGAGGCAGCTAAGGCGCAAATGAGGATAGAAGAACTCATTGGTGATTTTGATGAGGAAGAAGAGGAAGAACAGCCTAGGCGGAAGAGGCCTAGGACCATAGGGCTTAAAAGAGCCTTGGAAAAGCAGAAAGAAGAAGAACAGGCCCATCTTCAAGCTTTTCCCCTCACTGCACTCCTTGAGAAGGAAATTGAAGAAAACAAAGAGGCATGGCTTGAAAGAGCCAACAAACACTTGGAGATGAAACTTGAAAGAGCAAACAGAGATCTAGAGCTGCAAAGGAAGAGGACACATCACTTTCAAAAGTTGAATCAGTTTGCCCGGCGCAAACTAAAGGCAGCCCAAGAGAAATTGAAGAAAGCAAAGGGGAAGCGCCCGGCACGGAAAGAGGAGAAAGGCACATCAGCTCTTGATATTTTGGCCTCAGCTTCAGAGCATGTTGCTAGGGACCCTTGAGGGTCATGCACACCAATTTTGGGCCCATTTCGACAACTTTTTGTTTTTTGGCATTTTTTGAGTTTTTGGTCGAAAACTCATAAATTCGCCATTTCATTTTGGGGATTTTTCAAGGGAGGAGGATGATACCAGTTGATGCCATAATTTCATGATCAGGTCCTCAGCGATTTTTAGAGCATTTGGAGATCATTCGCCCCCTCAAATTGGCGAAAAATGCTCACTTTTTGCACATTCTGCCCGACATATCAGCAGTCTGCAATTTTCTGGCTTTTTACACACAGGTACAGATTTGGAAGACTTCTAGGCATCAGATTGAGGTGATTTCAGTTGCGCCAGAAAGTAGACACAGAGAGATTTCCAACGAGCCATCATGAGCTTCGTTTTGACACCGGGAAGGCTGCCAAATGTTTCCAGAAAATCAGGGGACCTTTTTCTGATATAAATTTGAAGTATTTTTGTAATTTTTGAACCTCAAAAATCTGCTTTTCCCAAATGTGCGTTTAGCTATTTTTACACTTGGAAAATGTTCCAAAGTCAATTAAATTCCCTTTTTTAGCAATTTTTAGATATTTTATGAGATATTTTTGTGCCTTGGGCTTTGCAAATCCTCAAGGACAAGTTTAGATATTTTGATTAGGCCAATGGGATAGCTAGTTGCACCATGAGGTTTTCCTCACTTGAGCCTATTTATTCCACAAGGCTTCATTGTAAAACAAGGCTGAACTTGAGAGAAGAAGTAATATATTGGTCATATGAGCTTTGAAGAACATACTTGTGTTATGATTTTGGACTGACTCTTGGATGCTTTTGATGAATGATGAAGGATTGTTGATGGATTCCATGACATGGTAGAATGGTATAGTGTTTCTTGCTTTGTTGTTGTCTTCTAGTTTTCATTCATAATACATGCTTCTTGCTGCTATAGATCAGTAGAGATTAAGTTTGAGATATGCCCATTGAGGCACCTCAAAATTCTTGAATCTTCATAGCTTTTATGTTTTCTTCTTCCTTAGTTGCACTAAAGAATTCTTAACTGCTCTTTAGTAACTTAAGGATATTGTTGCTAGTTTTATTCATAAGTTCTATGCATGTGAGTAGGATGTATGGTGTGCCCTGCTTACCTATTACTGTCCATAGTTCTATCCATGAAACTATCTCTTTGACTGATTAGATTATCATCTTGTTGAACCAAGGAGGCCTAGTCCCGATCTAGCCCTTTGCCTAAAACTATGAAAGCTTGTTTGTCAAAGTGCCCAATAACTTAAAGACTGTGTTTAGGAATTCCGGCATAGTATTTTGAGTTGTTAGTCCATCTTATGTGTTTTCCCCAAAGTCTGATAGCCATTTCCCAAAGTTAGAGGGTCTTATACTTCTATGCATGGCTTGAATGTTTGTTTCAATGTGTTGATTAGTTTATAGTTACATGTTGCATGATTAAGGGTTTTCTTTACCATGTTTATGTTATCTATTAAACCAAGTGATGCTTGAAACTCTTTGTTATTCACAAACTTGATGTCCATTTACTCCATTTTGCCCAAAGATCCTTTCTACCTTGAATCAAATCGTCCCTACTGCAGCCTTGCATCATCATCTCATAGCTTCCTTGACCTTTTTGACCCCATAGCCCAGTTGATCTAACTTCTTGTTATCTATTTTTATATCTTTGACCAGTTTCGTCCCTCACAAACTTAAAAACAAAAATCAAAAACTCGCTTCATAACTAGCCTAATATCAAAACACCATAAGCAAACACACCGATATCTTTTACACATATAGAGAGAGCCATCTCTGAGTTCAGGAAGGCTAGGTCATTGGGCTCCAAAGCTTGGTTTGATGTTACATCGTCATTTGGCTCACCAATCGGCCAAATCACGGGACCCTAACACAATGCACTAATAACATTACAGAATATGAAGCTCTCCCCCTTGGTTTGCACCTACTTGAAGACTTAGGGGATAAGAGAATATCGACCCAAGGAGATTCAAAACTTGTCATTAAACAAATCAAAGGTGAATACTCGGCCAAAAATACAAGATTAAGGGAATACAGAAATGCAGCCCTAGACCTCCTCAAAACTTTCAAGAAATATGAGTCACTTACATCCCTAGAGCCCAAAATAACCTCGCCAATGAGCTCACCTTTGCTGCCAGCAATTGCCAGGTACCACCTGCAGATTAAAAATACCTTATCAAGGTCAAACATCGCCCTACAGTGCCTGACAACATTAATCATTGGTAGGTGTTTGAGAGTGATGAAAAAATTGGTGATTTTCTTCAATCTAGAAATGAATTTACACTGACTAAATCTAACCTAGAACATGAAGAAGATGTCTTTGTCAAAGATGAAGATCATGAAACAAAGTTGTCTTATTTTGTGTAGAGGAGTTTTCCGGTTTAATCGCATACATTTTTATTGAATTCAATAAAAATGTATGCGATTAAACCGGAAAACTCCTCTACACAAGATACTCATCGCAGAAGCCTCAAATCTATAATTTGTCTTATTTTGTTAACATAAACATGCTCACACATCCTGATGAGGCCAAAGTTTTTGGAGATCTAGGCCAAAGGGACTTGGAAGTCTTCAATGCAAAAATGACACATTACCAAGAGGGCTTGCACCATTAGAAGAACTGTTCGACTTCAATGATGTGGCTAAAAAACCTAAGATAGAATCCACTGAGACTGATGTTGAAGAATTCAACATAGGAAACATAAAGGAGCCCAAAATGATTAAACTCTCCAAGACCCTTCCTCCTCATATAAAATAGAAGTATATTGAGCTTTGTAAAGAATTTAAAGATGTGTTTTCTTGGGGATATCAAGATTTAAAATCTTATGACACAAGCATTATTCAACACAAAATCCCTCTCAAAGAAAACCAAAAACCTTTCAAGCAAAAATTAAGGAGAATCAACCCTGTTTTGCTACCTTTAGTCTAAAAATAAATTAAGAAGATGTATGATGCCAGGATAATAGTTTCCCTTAGATATTCTGAGTGGGTTTCCAACCTTGTGTCAGTTAGGAAGAAAACCGGGAGATCAGACTCTGCATTGAATTTAGAAATCTGAACAGGTCTTCCTTGAAAGATAACTATCCTTTGCCTAAAATGGACCACATACTTCAAAAGGTAGTTGGCTCTAAGAGAATCTCACTGCTTGATGGTTTTTCCAGGTACAACCAAGTGCTAGTATTCCCAAGTGACCAACATAAAACTACCTTCACCACACCTTGAGGTACTTTCATGTATGTTAAAATGCCATTTGGGTTGATGAATGCGGGGGCCACTTTCCAAAGGGCCATGGACATAGATTTTTCAGAGGATATAGGCTACTTCATAGTAATTTATGTTGACGACATCACTATTTATTCTAAGACTGATGAAGAGCACTTAATACACTTAAGAAAAGTTTTTGAAAAATGTAGAAAATATGGCCTATCATTGAATCCCAAGAAAACACTTTTTGGTCTCCAGGAAGGAAAACTACTGGGCCACATCATCTTCGAAGAAGGAATCAAAATATATCTCAAAAGGATTGAAGGCATATTACAAATCAGTCATCCTAGAAACATTAAGGAATTGCAGTCTTTCATTGGGAAAATCAACTTCTTAAGGAGATTCATACCCAACTTAGCCGAACTTTGAGAAATACTACAAACATGCTTAAGAAAGAAAAAGGAGCTAAGTGGACTTTAGAGGCCAAGCAATCTTTTGAACTAGTTAAAAAAATGCTAACCCGGACACCTGTCCTGATAAGTCCTAATTTTACCAAAGATTTCCACATTTTCTCATTTGCCTCTGAACACACTGTCACGGCAGTATTATTACAAAAGAATACACTGGGACAAGAACAAAATATAGCTTTCTTCAGCAAAGCCCTTAGATATTCCCCCCTAAAGTACAACATCATGGAAAAGCAGGCCTTTGCATTAATTAAAGCCTTGAAATATTTTAGAGTTTATATCTTACATTCTCATGTCATAGCTTTTGTTCCTCACACAGTTTTCAAAGACATTTTAAATCACGATCCAGATGGTAAAAGAGGAAAATGGATTGCTATCATTTTATAATATGACTTAGAAATAAGACCCACCAAGCTATTTAAAGGACAAGGTCTCACAAAACTCATGGCCAAAACAAATCTCCAAGCATTAGATATGAATTTTTTTGATACCTTATAAGAACAAGAAGAATGAACAACTCCTCATGTTGAAGAAACATTTTTAAATTCATCTTGGTATGCTGATATCATTTATGTACTATTTTATCTCATTGCTCCTCCTACCTTATCAAAGACAAAAGCAAGATTTTTGAAACAAAAGGCTCTAAATTTTTGCATTTTAGATGGAGTTTTGTATTGGAAAAATCCTATTGGTATACTGCTTAAGTGTTTGATTGAAGATGATGCAGGGAAGATCATGCATGAACTACACGAAAGAGAATGTGGAGGCCATCTTTACTGGAAAACCACAGCTAACAAAATTCTTAGAGCTGGCTATTATTGGCCCACCCTTTTTCCTGACACCCACAAACTGGTCATGACTTGTCATAAATGCCAAATTTTTGATGGCAAGAGAAAACTCTTACCTTTGCCTTTGCATCCTATCACTGTTGAAGCTCCTTTTCGACAACGGGGTTTAGACTTCATCGGAGAGATCCATCCTACTTCATCTGCCCAACACAAGTGGGTCCTCACTACCACTGACTACTTCACCAAATGGATAGAATCCATCCCCTCTAGGAACGCCACTGACTCGTTCATTATCAAATTTCTTGAGACCAATATCCTGTCTAGATTTGGTTTCCCCAGAAAGATCATCACAGACAATGTTGATGCCTTTACATCCAAAAGAGTGGTTGACTTCTGTTATAAATATCACATCACATAGGACATTCCACAGCTTATTACCCTCAAGGTAATGGGTTAGCCAAGTCCTCTAATAAAATCCTGGTCAATATCATTTAGAAGCTTTTGGAACAGAATCAAAAAGCATGGCATGGAAAACTAGTACATGCACTATGGGTTGATAGACTAACCACCAAGAAATCAATCGGTATGTCTCCCTATCAACTAGTGTATGGCATGGATGCCATTTTCCCAACATATTTGGGGGTCCCCGTGATGAAACTACTTCAAGAAGTACAATCAAAAGAAAATGACATGCAAAGGAGGCTGAACCAAACTATCCATTTACAGCAGACAAGAGAAGAGGTATACAAAAGGACACAGTTAGTGCAAGAGAATATGAAGAAAATATTTGACAAAAGAACCAAGGATAATGATTTTCAGATTGGAGATAAAGTGTTGAAATGGGACTCAAGGAGAGAAGACAAAGGTAAACATGGTAAGCTTGAAAACTTGTGGAAAGGGCCATTCATTATCAGTTCAAATAGAGGAAACAATGCCTTCTTTTTACAAGAGATGGATGGGACTGAAGCATTTGGAGGTCCTATAAATGGCAAGACATTGAAACACTATTTTTTTCAAGATCCTTAGTTTTATTTTTTCAATCATTGTACATATCATTGTTTGAAGAAAAGGCCAAAAAGAGGGAAAAACACAAAAACATAGAAAAAATTGAAAAGAGGGCAGATTCAAAAAAAAGGTACGGCCCCATACCCAAAAAATAGCAGCATTGAAAGTCTGCAAGCCTAAATGCCACTACTGGTGCAAAAAGAATGTCTTGTTCAGTCATCTAGCCTAATCATGGCTGAACGTGTTTTAAATTTATTGTTGATAAGTTACTGAAAATAATGCTGGTCAAATCATTGAAGCTTGACTTGTCGAAGAAAATAGATTAGGAAACAAAGATATTGGTTCCACATGCTCAAAACAAAACCAAGGAGAAAAATAGGGATGAATAGCAAACGATGTATCTTAGCCCTGATTTTTCTAGTCTTATTTTGTACAAAAATAACATTTGTGTGCAGCTTGCTTTTATGCCACAAACCCATGATAAATCAGATTGTCTAATCCTGATTTAGTCATGTTTTCAATTTCATGTTTTTAGCTTAGAGAATGAAGTTTATCATACTGCTTAATCTTGACAGTCAAATAGACTAGGTAGAGAATGTTTAGTCAATTTAGTGTCCTAAATTGTTAATATAAATTATCGACCAGGGCTATTAAATTGATGAAGTGTAATGCACTGTATGTGCCTAAGTATCTCTTTTTCTTACTTCGTTGTTTTCAGTGTTTTATTGATGTTTTGGGGTTTTTATGTTTGATTCTTAGTATGCTACTCTATGCTAAAAAGATGAAGTTAAATCTATGTCAAGAGGAAGAAAAGGAAATGTTAATAAATGAATTAAAATAGAGTTTATTTGCATGTTTTGTTCCTAACTAGGAAATGATGAAAACAGAGAGTCCTAATCCATGGATATTATAGTTTCTAAATGAACATTCATGAAATGAAAAGTAACTCAAAACACTACAACTTGATCTAATTCATTTAGTTAGAGATTTGTTGGAAGATCTTGTGAAAAAGATTAATTCTAATGCAATGAGGATCTCTTAAAACATAAAAGGAAATGTTGAAACAAACAGTAACTTAGAACATTACAGTGAAATCTCATTCATTTGATAGAGGTTTATTGGAAGAGCTTGAGAAAAATATTACTATAATGTAGTAAGGATCTCCTATGAAATGTTGAAGCAACTTATAACATTACAGCTAAATCTCATTCATGACTTAGAGGTTTATTGGAATAGCTTTTGAAAGAGATTAACCATAATGTGATAAGGATCTTCTATGAAACAAAACAATCAATAACTCACAATATTACAACTAAGTCTCATTCGTGAATTAGAGGTTTATTGGAAGAGCTTTTGAAAGAGACTAATGGTAGTATAATGAGGATCTTCTTTTTAACTAAATAACAGAAAATGAAATGCTAATAACTCAGAATATTGCAATTGAATTCCATTCATTTAATAGAGATGTATTGGAAGAGCTTGAGAAAGATACTAACTACAATATCATGAGGATCCTTTATCTAAGAAAATGACATGAAACATAATGCTAAAAGCTAAGATTTCAGAAAGCAGACTAAGTAAGGAAATATGACAAAACGGAATTGAAAATGAATTATCTAGAAAACATGTAAAACCTCCTCGAATAGTAGGGGCCCTCTGCTATCGATTCAGCATTAATCCTTTAACTCCTCAAAAATGTAATCAAAACAGCATCTGGGAACTGATCTTCTTTATTGAAACAGAGTTTTAGAAAATAGAGTATTCACTGCAAATCTGAACTGTACTGCACTTTTTCTGAATTGTCTTTTTGGTCTTGTACAACCAATATTTAAAGGGAAATTACATAACTGATTATGATATATACTTGCTACAGGTGGCTAATTCGAATTAGACTTGCAATAGGACTGTTGGAATCTTGCTAATTCGAATTTAGACTTGTAATGGGACTGCTGGACTCAAATCAAGAGTCCTATTGCATTTGGATAACATAATTTGACTCCACCTTTGACCATGAGTTTAGGCATGTTTTTTAGTTGATCTGGACTGAGTGAGTAGGATATAATCCATGTAGGCATCATTCTAGAAACACCCATGTGGCCCAATCCTCCAACTGACACCTGCAACATATTCAACCACAAAAATAGTTGCGGAACGCTTGATCGGCTACGGAACGTCTGTATTCTATAGCTATACTGTGCAAAATTATTAAAACAGCAAAAACCATGAAAATACAATATGTTAATCATTTGTATGTAACCTTTAAGCAATCTTAATAATTCTTCGTTGATTTTTAGGCTTATGAAGTGATAAAGAAATGATGAAATGGAGTGAAGGTTTGCAACAGAGAAGACAATTTTAGGGTTCAACATACCACCACTACAAAACTCTTGCATGTCCTCAAGCAATTCCATCAAAAATTTATTCCATGTGCTCTGAAACCTCTGCTATAACATCCAGCCTTATCTTTTTGCTTCTTTTGGTTGTCAGTGTCACTCTGGGTTTTCTCATGAATAATTTGAACTTGAGATATGAGGGCCCTGTTCAGTTTCTTATTTCTCTTCTTTAGCTTCATGTTTTCTTTATGCAGTGTATCCAATTGCAGAGTGAGAGTATCATTCATAGCATTCTTCAATTTAATTTGTTCTCTCAAGATTTCATTCTCATTTTTTATATGTCCGTTCAGTATCTCCAATTCATAGTTATCTTTTCTTAAGGTTTCTATTGGAGGTTCTTGTGGACTGAGGGATCTTCCTTGATTTTCTGAGGCCTTTCTTTCCAAAGATTCCTCATAATCATAGATTTTTTGTTGAACTGGGTCTATATCAGGAGTTCTTCTATGAGGGTCTTCTTCAAACTGATGTAAAGGAGATCTATCAACCGGTGTTTGAACCAGAGTTTCCTCATCTTCAATATTTATAATTCACGTGTTCTTGACCAATGTCTTTTTCATTATTCCTTTGAGTCTAGAACTTCTCCTTAACTTTGGTGTATTTTTATTTCCTTCATCAGTATATTTTCTTGTTATCTTCTCTTTTCTCTTGACCCTAACCTGTTTCCTAATTTTTTCCAACTTTTCAGAAATCAATTCCTCACTCTCTTCTTGTGATGATGTATCATGTTTATTTTCAATAGCCTTACCAATTTTTCTTCTCTTGCTTCTCCTAACAGTTTCTTCTTTAGATGATGTCTCCTCTAACTCTTGAAAATGATTTCTTAGCAGAAACTCTTATCAGTTATCTCCTATTTTATTCATATGGAATTCAATTAGAATTTTAACTAGACCATGGTGGTGTAGAGTAGTTTCTAGAAATTGGACTCTTTTCTGAACATTGGAAGCCATTCTTTTCAGGCTATTAAGAAAGAAGAAAGGTAGATTTATTTCTCCATCTTTTAAGAAATTCATCAACAGCCTGATATGTTAAACATACATTGTACAAAATCTACCTTCACATGTTAAAAAGTTTTTCAAAATTAGCAGCATGTTTCTCCACTTACTTTTCAAATTAGTGCTTGGAATTCCTTTTCTAAAGATTGAAACATCCATACCTGAATTTTTCAGCATCTCCTTCCAAGACTAATTATGAAATTCCTTGTTCTTGAAAAACCATTCTCCTTGCCTTGGGAGTCCTATTGCCTCAGCCAAAAATGATTATGTTATTGTGAATTTTATGTCTCCAATCTCTACTTCTGCTCCATCAAAATATCTAGCAAATGATTTTGTAATCTCCTTATGGAAGCCATCAAATTTTCTATAAAATTCAACCATCCTGCTTGTCATAGTAGCTCCCTGACTTGTGGATATCCCTCCAAATACTTGACTCCTGCTGGCTCTGTTCTGACAATTAGACCCATTCTTCACCTGTGCAGAGTATCTTCCCCTTCATATTTACTTTCCTATGCTTAAAGATAAATTGGTTTCAAAGTATGATGCTTTCCCTTTAAAATTGTCTCTCTCTGTTTGGAGATATATTAGCTTCAGAATGACACTTAACCCTCAAAATTACCTCCCTGTACTTAGAGATGGATTGGATGCAAAGTGTAATGTGTTAGTCATCAATATTTTTTACCTGTTGGTGATGACTAGTTGAACAGCCTAGTTTTCCAACAGCTGATCTTAAAATTTGTCAAATTTTCCAGCTGGGAAAACACCCATAAAAATTTTTTGCTCTCCTTACTTTTTAGTTCACCCATGACAAGTTGAAATCCCATTATCAAATCCTACCTAACCTCATCTATACTAAGTCTTCCTGTCAGCTCTAAAAGGACAATCTAAGTCTGTTCAAAAAACCTCCCCTAAGTTAGGAAGTGGCGCTTTAAGGCATTTTACCCTTGGCAACCATCAAAATGCAAAAAAACCTCCATCTACTACAGACCAATCATAACAGACCTCCCACTCTGCTAATGAAGTTAGTCACAGCTCTAAGTCGCGCCACTTACACGCCCCTAAGTCTCAGCAATGCATACACCATAAATCTCAAGCTGATTTTAGGTGTTTTATACTGTTTATGGATTCTACAAGCACAGGAAACATGTCATCATCTCAGTAGAAAATTCTTGACTCCACATTAGAAGAACAACTGCTTCTCAATGTGAACATGAGCCTGAGATACATCTGTAGGGCAAAGAGTTATTCATCAAACTCTTGCAGCTTCATTCAGTATGAAAACACAGTAGAAGAAAGACAACACTGTCAAACAGACTTGAAATTTGTCATGGCCAAGAACCTCCTTCGTCTATAAGCAGAGGGTTAAGGAGCCTCCTTCATCTACAAGTAGAGGGCGATGGCCAATGTTGACTTGAAAATTTTCAAACTGACTGTAAGACAGGTTTGTTTTTAAACAGTGAAACAGTAACTACAGGTTTCTAAGGGAAAGTGATGATAAAAAACAGGGCTAAGATCAGAGATATTCAAATCAAGAGAAAGAAGAGTTTTTAGGTCTTATGTCCAAAGAAAGAGGATCAATTGAAGTTTCAGGTATCATCATCATGGCGCAACAACAAGAAACTCCATCGATCAAAGATATTGTAACAAAACATCTCTGCAGGGGTGCTAGTATGAATGGCTCAAGTCAGTGCTGAGCAAGAAGACACTTCAATAAAAAGGACCTCTGTGTACTCTTATGTTTCTGTTGGGTTGTGGAATATAGTCTGTGGTTTCTAGACAAACATAGAGAAAAATCAGGCAAGTATTATACAACGCCCAGACATAAGCCATCTTGATATCATTTAAAAAGAGCCAGTGCAAGTCCTGGCATTGCAATCCACAATCCACCTCAAAGACAAGTACATTCTTCAGATGCAGCAGGGTTGGTGATTTCAGAGCTCCATTAGGAGGAAAATGGCTAATAAAAGCCTTGGTGTCTATGAGTAATTCTAGCTGCCATTTCACACCTCATATATTTGTCTCCTCAACACAAAGATATAAACAGGTGCTTTTCAAATATGCTTATAACAGCTGACACAGAAAATCTGGCTTATCTCCTCAAGAGGCATTACAATTGAAACTATTGTTCATAATATGCAAAATGGGTGCTTTGACATACTGTCAGTTTTTGGAAAGCTTGAGACAAATATAGGTCTTCATTAGTTAAAGGTCAAGAGACACCATATTGGTATGTTTTGAGCAGAGAAAGTGTGTTGGAAGTAGTTCCCTCCTTGATCAACAGAAAATGGCAAAGTCTGAATAAATGCAGCAAATTTGTTAGCACCTACAGTTGGAGAAAAATTGATGAGGCACCTAGAGGCAGAAATTGTCAAAACAAGTTAAAAGGATAAGCCTTCTCATTTCAAAAAAACAAAGCAGTGTTCAATGCTTTTCTTCGTATCTTGAGTGGATTTTCCATGTTAAAATGTCACCCAAAACTGTTAACAAGTGGCAAAGGATGGTCTACAGTTCATTAGGTTATTTTCTAAAGTTGGAGCTTCTGTGCTAAATTATCACCAAAAGGACAATATTAGCAAAAAACACCTTTTCGAACCTATATGCATATGGTTTAAAAGCATGAAAACCCCCGCTACCAACATCATTTTGAAATCCAAGTTTCAAAAGTGCACCAAAGGCATTATTGAAAAAAGAAAAAACTTGGAAAACCCTTACGAAAACCAACCAAAGAGTTTGATTTCATTATGCAAAGTGACCATTGGATGTTTGTTGTTTCAAAGGAGTAAATCTAAGCGGAAAATTTCATTTTCAAAGTCCCCAAGCAAGAAATCGAACATCCCTTACAGTCTTCAAATGGTGAATGAGGTTTTAAAGTCAAATTTCAGAGTTTCCAGGGTTGTTACACTGCGCGGCACTCCTGTAGCCACGCGAGGCGCTCCTGTAGCCGCAGGTCATGGGCGCCCGACATCGACCCGACAGCCAATAAATTGCACGGCGTTCTTCCTCCTGAGAGTGCTGCACGTAATTTCGACCTCCAACACACCTCCAGATCGATCCTCAAGGTTGCTCAAGCCATTCAAAAGGTTGTCCACGATTTCTAGAGGTATTTATGAACCCCTTTGAGTTTTTCAAACGGTTGAAGTGATGAGAAGGGCTAGTCATTGCATGCAAAGATCACCGGTTTGAAAATGTGTGAAAACAAGTTTGGTTGTGATCGATTAAGCATCAAAGGCTTGTGAGTCTTATTTCTATAACAAGACCATCAAATAGTCCTCACTACCGTGGCAAATAGATCGAAATCTGTCTGCCATAAAAACTTTGTTTTTAACTGTAAAAAGTCTGCCATGAACAGTTAAGAGGTGTATAGATTAGTTTAGTGCAAGGATGCAGTGGAGTACGAAGAAAACAGTGTATTGTTAGGGTGAAATTGATGATCAATTTAAATGCAAGAAACTTTGTCCCTGATTGAAACAGAGAACCTTGGATAGTGCATTATCACTTGTTGAGTTTGAATAAGTTTATATATCATCATATATCTGTTGAGCTGCATATGAGGGGTTAGTAATTTAAATCAAGGGGAGCTTCTCGACATTGACTTGCTACAGGTTTTTGATACCACAGCACACAAACATTTAAAAAAAAAAAAAACTCTGTCACCATATATGTAAAACTGTGTTTTTGCTGTGTGAATATCAGTTGTTTAAAACTATGGTAAAGTGTTGATATGCTGATGAAGCGCCTACAGGGAAAAAGAATGTGTTGAGCTAAAAATTGTGTTTTCACCTTCCTCTTCAAATAGCAAGGGTGTTTTATTCCTAAAAATATCAAAGGGCAAGGTTACCCCTACCAACCACAGAAAAGATAGTTGTTCACTGTGTATTCTAATTGACTGTTTTTCTGTTCTTCAAAGTTCATTTGTCAAAGGTTGATATTCAGATGGTTGAAAAGGAAATTTTCTAGAAGTACAGGGATTCTATATTGAAAAGGAGTTGTGGTTGTTTGACAGATAAAACTCTTACAGGCTTTGTTGAAACTTTTTGAAGCATTTTAAAGATCTGTCACATTGGTTTTATAAAACAGTGAAATTGACTGTGTATGCACGAACGGTGACTGTAGATGGTGTGAGCTTTGTTGATTGATTGGCCTACTAGACAAGGGCAGGATTGTGAAGTTGAAAATTTTACCTTGGTCAAAGATATAAAAATAGGCTATTGACCTCCAAACATCACAGAGCAGGGTGACCTTGTCACTATACACAGCAAATTAAATTGACAGCCTATCTTCATCTCACTGTGTTTTTTCTTCTTTGCTGGCTGAAATACATATCAAAGGTTGAGAAAGCTACATTTTAAAGGAGTAGAGGTTTTGTATTGAGAGGGATATTGTGCACAAACATCCAAAGACATTGTTTCCTTATCAAAATAGTGGGTTGATAGAGTTTAGCTTAAAGAAGGCATTTTAAGACAGTGAGGTAGTTTGGTGCTTCAAGAACATATTTAGCCCAAAATTCCGCCCAGGCAAGACAGCAGAAGCGGTTTACACAAGAGATATGAGCCAATTTCTACTGAGGAGGTCAATGCACATCCATCCATCCTCTTCAATTTTCATGAGGTAGGTTGTTTGGATTTCTGCCAGAGAGTACAGGAGGTCAAAAGTTTCTCACCCTTGACACACCTATGCGCCTTGAGGTTCCAAAGCAAACATTTCCAGGTAGCAGGCCTTGATTTCAAGTTTTCCCTGAGGTCAGTATCTAAAGCCACCAAAATCCCATATCTTGGTGAGAAATGGTTCAAGCAGGCCTATCTAGACTTGGATGACTACAAGCCTTTCATCAAGCCCGAGCACAGAGATACATGCATTTCTATTTTTCCTTTCTCTCATCTTCTTGTCATCTATGCTCCTCTTATGAAGATCATAATGAAGTATTTTACTTGTGAAGGGAGATTTACCTGAGTTTACGCCTACCATGTCCGACTATTGATACATTTCATTGGAACTAGGCAACTCAATCTCCCTTACTTTTTGTGCAAGAGCATCGAGAAAATGGCATCCTTAGTCCAGAAGAAGCCTCCATCTCAGCAAATAGCTTCTCTCTTCCATCATTCTCTGATCAAAATCATCATTCTTCATCAGCTGGAGAAGAAAGGGGTTTCTTGGGATGTTTTTATCAGTCACCCGGATTTCTCCACTATTCCTTCGGTCCATATATCTCCCACCCCACCTATTCATCGCCCTTTACCTTTATCCAGCAGGCCTACTCCTAGAAGGCTCAGGATTACCACAGGACAGTCAGGATAGCAAGAAGAGGAGGGGCATGAACAAGTAGAAAAAGAGGAGGACAGGCATGAACAGGTAGAAAAAGATGAAGGACAGCAGCTTGATAGTGATGGAGGTGAGCTGCAGCTTGAGCCACTAAGTGAGCATGGAGTTGAAGCACAGCAGCAGCTTGATTTTGGTGGTCAGGGGCAGCAGGTTGAACCACAAATTGAACAAGGGATTGAGGTAGAACACCAGCTTGATGTTGGTGAACAGGGGCAGCAGTTTTAGCAGCATGATGAAGGTGAGCAGCAACAGTCCTCTCATGATACATTACAGCCTCCTCAAGTTGCACAGCAGCTTCAAGAGGAAAGGCTTTTTCCGGAAGGTGACAGACAAAGTGACAAGGGCAAAGCCATCATGCCTTCCTCTCCCGAGAAGACTAAGCCCAAGGCAGCAAAGAAACAAATGCTCAAGGTGGTTACTCCAAAAGTAACAAGAGCTATTCGGAGTAAAAGAAAATCGCCCAAGAAACCTCTCACTAGCATGCCAAGAAGGAAGAGTGCAAGATTAGCCTTCAAGGGCAAAGGGAAAGGCAAAGTAGGAGAAATTCAAGAGCATGGAGGTGCATTGGCTATCATCCCAATCCAAAGTGATGACAGCGATAATGAAGCCCACATTCTGGAAAACCTTCTAATCCATCGAGAGGGCCAAATTGAAGCATTGGAGAAGGACCTTCATCGGGAAAAGAACTTCAATCATTTCTTGGAGATCCAAAATAGACAAATGAGTGTCCATATGGTAGTTTATGAAACACGGGCAATTAAATACAAGAATGAGGCTGCCAAAGCACAAGCAAGAATAGAGGAGCTTGTAGGTGATTTTGATGAAGGTGAAGAAGAAGACAAGCCTATGCAGAAGAGGCCTAGAACCATAGGGCTTAAAAGAGCCCTGGAAAAGCAAAAGGAAGAAGAACAAGCCCATCTTCAATCCATTCCCCTCACTGCACTACTTGAGCAAGAAATTGAAAGCAATAAGGAGGCATGGCTAGAAAGAGCCAATAAACATTTGGAGATGAAGCTTGAGAAGGAAAATAGAGACTTGGAGCTGCAAAGGAAGATGACACAACACTATCAAAAGCTAAATCAGTTTGCACGGCGCAAGCTAAAAGCCACTCAAGAGAAACTAAAGGAAGCAAAGGGGAAGCGCCCGGCACGGAAAGAGAAGAAAGGCACATCAGAACTTGACATTTTTGCTTCAGTTTCAGAGCATGTTGCGAAGGACCCTTGAGGGTCATGCATACCAATTTTGGGCCCATTTTGACAACTTTTGGTTTTTTGGCATTTTTGAGTTTTTGATCAAAAACTCATAAATTCGCCATTTCATTTTGAGGATTCATCAAAGGAGGAGAATGGTATCATTGGATGCCATAATTTCATGAGCATGCCCTCAGTGATTTTTAGAACATTTGGAGATCATTTTCCCCCTCAAAACGGCGAAAAAGGCTCTATTTTTGCACACTCTGCCCGGTCTATCAACAGACTGTAATTTTCTGTCTTTTTGCACACATGTGAAGATTTGGAGGACTTATGGGCATCAGATTGGGGAAATGTCAGTTGTGATGGAAAGTAGACACTCAGAGCTTTCCAACGAGCTATCATGAGCCTCGTTTTGACACCGGGAAGGCTTCCAAATGTTTCCGGCAAGTCAGGGGACCTTTTGCTGATGAAAATTTGAAGTATTTTTGTAATTTTTGAACCTCTAAAATATGTTTTTTCCAAATGTGCGTTTAGCTATTTTTGCACATGAAAAATTATGCAAAGTCAATTAAATTCCCTTTTTTAGCATTTTTTAGATATTTTATGAGATATTTTGTGCCTTGGGCTTTGCAAAGCCTCAAGGACAAGTTTAGATATTTTGATTAGGCCAATGAGGATGCAAGTTGAACCATGAGGTTTTCCTCACTTGAGCCTATTTATTCCACAAGCTCTCATTTGTAAACAAGGCTTAACTTGAGAAGATAAGCAATATATGGTCATATGAGCTTTGGAAGAAAATACTTGTGTTATGCTTTGGATGGCCTCTTGGATGTTCTTGGATGAATGATGAAGGATTTTTGATGGATTCCATGACATGGTAGAATGGTATAGTGTCTCTTGCTTTGTTGTTGTCTTCTAGTTTTCATTCATGATACATGTTTCT
Organism: Pinus albicaulis; assembly: GCA_034641835.2. Taxonomy (NCBI): domain Eukaryota; kingdom Viridiplantae; phylum Streptophyta; class Pinopsida; order Pinales; family Pinaceae; genus Pinus; species Pinus albicaulis. The sequence continues at coordinate 163,333,277 of CM076571.1, read as the reverse complement.
TGCTTGCTATAGATCAGTAGAGAAAAAATTTGAGATATTCCCATGGAGGCACCTCAAATTTCCTGAATCTTCATAGCCTTCATGTTTTTTTCTTCCTTAGTTGCATTAAAGAATTCTTAACTGCTCTTTAACAACTTGAGGATATTGTTGCTTGTTTCATTCATAGTTCTATACATGCTAAGGACTTACGGTATGCCCTGCTTACCTTTGGCTAGCTATAGTTTCCATTCATGAAATTTCTCTTTGACTGATTAGATTATCATTTTGTTTGAACCAAGGAGGCCTAGTTTCGATCTAGCCCTTTGCCTAAAACTATGCAAATATTGTTGTTCAAAGTACCCAATAACTTGAAGTACTATGTTTAGGCGTTCCGGCATAGTGTGTTGAGTTGTTTGTCTTCCTTAAGCATTTTCCCCAAAGTCTGATAGCCATTTCCCAAATTTAGAGGGTCTTATACTTCTATGCATGGCTTGAATGTTTATTTCTAAGTATTGATTAGCTTGTAGTTACATTTTGCATGATTAATGGTTTTCCCTACCATGTTTATGTTATCTATTAAACTAGTTATGCTTGAAACTCTTTGTTGTTCACAAACTTGATGTCCATTTACTCCATTTTTCCCTAAGATCCTTTATACCTTGAATCAAATCGGCCCTTCAATAGCCTTGTATCATCATCTAATAGCTTTCTTGACTTTTTGACCCCATAGCCCAGTTAATCTAACATCTTGTTATCTATTTTATATCTTTGATCAGTTTCATCCCTCACAACTTAAAAAACCAAAAAAATTACTTCATAACTAGCCTAAAATCAGAAAACAATAAGCGAACAAATAGATATCCCTTACTCATATAGAGAGAGCCCTCTCTGAGTCCAGGAAGGCTAGGTCCTTGGGCTCCAAAGCTTGGTTTGATGTTACACTGTCATTTGGCTTGCCAATCAGCCAAATCACGGGACCCTAACATAATGGCGATCACGATGGGACTCTGAGTATTAAACAAACTTAGATTCCCTAGACCTTAAGAGACCTTAAGAATACTATCTGATTGACTTATCCCACCGCTCACTAACATAATGGCGATCACGGTGGGACTCTGAGTATTAAACAAACTTAGATTCCCTAGAACTTAAGAGACCTTTGAGAATACTATTTGATTGACTTATCCCACCGCTCCCTAACATAATGGCGATCACGATGGGACCTTGAGTCAAAACATCCTAGGTATCCCTTAGGAACTCTCAAAATCTCAGTCATACTTAGAAGAGTAGAATCTGGTTGTCTCACCATCCTAGCAAAATGATGAGTCAGTTATAGGAAACTTTTCCAAACCTTTAGGCACATAAAAACTCAGAAAAACCCCAAAAAAAAACTCCCTTAGATTGGTTTTTGTCAGTACTGCTGGTGGACCATACACACATATATGAAAAACAACCAATTTCCACCTGGCGACTCCACTAGCCTCCAGTAGGCCTTACTATTTTATCGAACTCTAGATTACCATCCAATTGATCTATCCCATCGCTCACTAACATAGCGGGAGATGGTGGGACACTGAGTACATGACAGTCTAGAAAACTCTTATAGACTCCTTAAGTCCTTTAGATACTTAAGCAAGCAAGCAGTCCATAAGATCATTTAGAGTCAACTCTTTTTGTTATCACCACCCTAGCAAAGTGTTGAAACAAGTCTAGAATACTTTAACAAACCATAGGCTGCACATAAACTCAGAAAAACCTTAAAAACATTCCCAGATTAGTTATTGGTGGTGGACCATAGCTATCTTCACAAAACAACCAAGTTCCACCTGGCGACTCCACTAGTCCATCCCTTTTATTTTTGACCATCCTTCACCTTAGTAGAAGTTTAGAGAGACCACCCATGCAAAACATTCGTCAATACCATCCTCTCTAAATTCTAGATCCAAAATCTGGCTTCACGAAGAATCAACACCAGATCCCATCCAGACCCAAATCCCCCTATTATAGTAGATGACCCAAAGAATATTATGTAGCAAGCTTCCGAAACTGACCATCTAGCTACTGGTAGATCCATCCGTAAAACAAGATCAGTACCTGAACATATCACTATCCTACCGGATTCACCTTTTGAATTAAAGTCATCAAAAACTCTTTTCAGAAGCAGGTTGCATAGTAAGATAAAATTTGACGATCTTGAACCCCTAGACCAACCACAGAGTCATATTAGAGAAGCCTCACCTTCCACCCCCCCCGACTTTCAGCTTCTCCATCACTTTGGCTCCTACCATCCCAGATCTGCTCAAAACCAGATCACTAGTCCAAGTTCATTTGCCACACCTGTCCAAACCACCACTGTTCAAACCACCTCAACTCATCCCACTAGTCCTCATCTTGTACATCATCCATTAGCTCCCGTCATGGCAGCCTGGTATGCACCTTTGGTGTTGCCACTACCTTTGGCTCCTCTCCCAAATAAATATCAAGACAAAATCCCACACTTTACCGGAGAAGACACCACCACACCTCAACAGCATATAAGTAGGATTAGTGATGCTTTTGAATACCTGGAGGTACAAGACGAGACCGTCAGAATGAGAATATTCGCCCAAAGCCTTAGTGGTGAACCCAAAACATGGTTCAAAAGCTTGCCTCCAAACAGTATCCACAACATCCCAAAACCGTGTCAAACCTTCAGAAACAGGTGGGAAGTCCGAAAGAACCCTATTCAAATCTTGTCAGAATATAACAACCTAAAACGAGAAAATGGGGAAAGTGTCCAGGCTTACTGCACTAGGTTCAATAGTGTGTATAACTCCCTCCCACCTCATTTCAAAACCCCACTTGGTTTAGCCTTGGAAAAATTCCTTGAGGGTTTTGATCCGGACATGACATATCATCTGAGAGATAAAGATCCCCCTACCTTAGAAGAAATGCAACAAATAGCCATAAAAGCAGATGCCAACTTAGCAAAAAAAAGGGCTAGGTCTAGATTAGAAAGAAAGGTCACATATAAAGATGAGGTCTCCACTTCATCTCCTTCCCTAGATCCTAGAATAGATGACTTAGTCAAAACCATGGCCAAAATGTGGGAAAGGATAAATGAAAAGGCCCCTGTTAGGGACAACCAGCCAAACCCTCCGAATAGAAACCGAAACCAAAATTTTAGGAGGGAGTAGCCTCAAAACAGACCAAGGGAAAATGACCAACAAATTAGGCCACCATTTAATGAAAATTATGTGGAAGAAGAAGATAGGGATACAGAACCCATTGATGAAAGTAATTTGAACCTCATAGGGTCTGATAATGAGAGCGAGGTGTACCTCACAGAAGAAGAACAAGCGTTCTTTTCTCCTAATCAAGATGAAACCAACTATGAATATCCCGACAATCCTGCCATAGACTTCCAGAATGCCATAATAGAAGCTCGCAGGAAGTATGACCTTAGAAGCAAGAAAAATCAAGATAACTCCAAGAAAAGTAGCTCGGACACTGCTAAAACCACTGATACTATTCTTAAGAAAGAAGTCAACAGCAACAAAATCATAGTTGGGAAAAATGAACAAAATAAGGATAAGATTACCCAAACTAACCCTGATTCAGATACTCCTAGTACTTCCACAAAGTTTCCCGAAGTAGCTGTGGGTAACAAAATCCCGAAACAAACCCAGCAAACTCAGAACATAGAGAAGGTCATAGTTGAAAAAGCTGAAACAAACATATCCAAACTTAAGCTGCCTTTTAGCTTTGAGGGCAAGATCGCCAAGATTAAGATTGCCATGCCTCTTACCGAGCTGATCACCCAAAACTCTTACAAATCCCAAGTGTTGAAAGTCCTAAATATGGGAAGTGATGCCAACACCCTTAATCTAGCTGATGACACCCCTGAAGTGTTGTTTGGTCCAAAAATAGAAGGAAAATTCCAAGAGGGAGCTACTCTTCCCTTTTACATCAGTTTAAATATCCATGACCACACAATGACATGCTAGACTCCGGCGCCTCGCATAATCTCATGCCGAAGGTTGCAATGGAAAGACTAGGCCTGGAAATCACAAGACCATACAAAGACTTGTATTCGTTTGATTCAAGTAGAGTCAAATGCCTAGGTTTGATCAAAGACCTTTGTTTTAGTCTGGCCCAAACACCTATGAAACATCTAATCATGGACATAGTAGTGGCAGACATTCCCCCCAAGTATGGAATGCTTCTATCCAGATCTTGGGGAGCCAAGCTCCAAGGGAACATCCAACTAGATATGTCTTTCGCCACCATTCCTGTGTTTGACCAAACAAGAATACTATATCGAGATTCACACATGAAATACATGATTAGTAGCCAAGAGAGACCAGATAACATTCCAATGTATTCCGTGCATTCCGACCTGAACTCTTTTATTCTCTATACTGACGAGTACATTGAAGAACAATCAGAAGAAACTGAGACAAACTTAGACCCACCACAACAGCTGCCCCTGGTTCTCTATGATGAACTAGATACTCAAAACTACCATGATCATGAACAGTTGTGTCTTGAAGAAAGTAAGTATGTCCCTTCTGAGGTGGGATTAGAGCAAGAAGCGCAAACCCTTATGTACTATCAAGCGAATTTCTCTAGCCCTAGTCAAACACCAGCAGTAACCTGTGGAAATTTTTTCCGGGTAAAGGCTTTAGAAGACTTACATATCACAAATCTGTTTGGAACTCAGGAGCAGGGAAGTTTAATGTTTTTACCATGCCTCAAAGATTTACCACAACATAACTCTTCTACTGCAAATGAAGCTTTGACTATAGCCTTAACATCCCAAATTCCGGAAAAAATACCTGATAAACTTCTTATGAGCAAAGATGATAGCTGCAATCCAAACATACATGAGTTACTTGAATTAGCTCATATTCTGTCTTTTCACCAAAGATTTAGAAATGCTAGAATTAGCAATCTCATACAGAATACCATTTCATACAAGGAAAACAGAGGAAAATACTGTGCCACTACCTTTCCCTCAAAGAATAACTTTGACAAGAGAAAACATAACAATCTGAACCAAACTGTAATAATCAGGGATAAAACAGCTGGTCATAGGGTCTGTTTCGATTTTAGAAATACTACTGCATGTCCCTATAAAAGAAATTCTGTTTTTTCTACCCAAGACCATGATATACCAATTAAAAGTGCTTTTAATCATGTGTTTTCGCAAGATGATATTTCAGGTTATGATCAAAATATTCCCTTGCAAAGTAGACAGCTTAAATATTTTTTTCATTTTGCGGGAGGTAGATCTAGTTTCAGAATCAAAATTGCAAAACCACCGGATATCAGAAATATGTTCATGAAAGCCATGTTCCCAGTTCTCAATTTCTGCATTTTTGCATACCTTGATGATGTCATTATCTATTTCAAGAATAACCAAGAGTACATGCATTACTTAAGGAAGATGTATAGTAAGGAAAGGAGTGGAAATCAGATATTCAAAGAGGTACAGCGAGAAGATACTGGTTTATTCAGAGATTCTTGCATGAATCCCTATGTCATGTTAGAGAGAGAAAACTTTCCAAATTTCTCTTTTCAAGAGTTGAGTGGGCCAAGGGTGAGAGGAGATCCTTACGAGGATAAGATGCTTAAATTTCATCATTTCCAAGATTTCTGAGTTTGAAACACTTTCATTCATTGTATATACCACTGTTTGAAAAATAGATAAACAGAAAAGTAAAAAACATTAAAAAATATAAAATAGGGCGAGTGAATATAGAACAAAAGCCCCATGTTCCAAAAAATATTCTTTCAGAAAGCACGCAAGTCCAAATGCTGCTACTAGCACTTCAGTGTCTTGTTCAGCTATCTAGCCTAATCATAGCTGAGCATGTTTAAATTTATTTGCTGATAAGTTAGTGAGTGAAAAAGATGGTCAACATTGTGTAAGATTGACTTATCACAGAGTGTAGATTAGGGAGAGATTCTGGTTCCACATGCCTAAAATAGAACCAAAGAGAGAAGCGAGGGATGAAAAATACATTGTACATCTTAGCCCCGCTTTTCTAGTTTTCCTTTTGTTGCAGAATAATATTTGTGTGCAGTTTGTCCTGTCATGCCGCAAATACATGACAAATCAGACAGTTTAACCCTGATTTGATCATTTTGAATTTCATGTTTTAGATTAGAGAACAAAATCCTGTCAAACAGTTTAATCTTGACAGTTGATCTAGTTTAGGTAGAGTAATGAAGGAGTTCATCAGTTTAATCTGAACTCTCGGCAGATATAAGTGTAGAGTTAGATAGGTTCATTTTGAAAAAATAAAAATATGCATTGTCAAAAGGCTGCTAGTTCAAATGCGCCAAAAAAGGAAGAAAAAATGTTAGGAAAGATAGTGGGGTGAGTAGAAATATCATCGATGCTAATCATGCTGTCTCTTTCAGAAGTAGCATCAAAGAAAAGTGAAAATTTGCGCCAATGGGTAAGGCATTGGTCTTCATAAGCCAAAGATCTGAAATTCTGGACACCTCCTGAAGAGGAGCTGCCCTCCCCAAATGGAGCCACTGTTAGTCATCAGTATTTTTTACCTGTTGGTGATGACTAGTTGAACAGCCTAGTTTTCCAACAGCTGATCTTAAAATTTGTCAAATTTGCTAGCTGGGAAAACACCCATAAAACTTTTTTGCTCTCCTTAATTTTCAGTTCGCCCATGACAAGTTGAAATCCCATTATCAAATGCTACCTAACCTCAGCCATACTAAGTCTGCCTTTCAGCTCTAAAAGGACAATCTAAGTCTGTTCAAAAAACCTCCCCTAAGTTAGGAAGTGGCGCTTTAAGGCATTTTACCCTTGGCAACCATCAAAAGTCCAAAAAACCTCCATCTGCTACAGACCAATCATAACAGACCTCCCACTCTGCTAATGAAGTTAGTCACAGCTCTAAGTCGCGCCACTTACACGCCCCTAAGTCTCAGCAATGCATAGACCATAAATCTCAAGCTGATTTTAGGTGTTTTGTACTGTTTATGGATTCTACAAGCACAGGAAACATGTCATCATCTCAGTAGAAAATTCTTGACTCCACATTAGAAGAACATTTGTTTCTCAATGTGAATATGAGCCTGAGATACATCTGCAGGGCAAAGAGTTATTCATCAAACTCTTGCAGCTTCATTCAGCATGAAAACACAATAGAAGAAAGACAACACTGTCAAACAGACTTGAAATTTGTCCTGACCAAGAACCTCCTTCATCTATAAGCAGAGGGTTAAGGCGCTGTTGGGCCGTTAATATGCCATTATTATTATCACTTGTGAACGCTTATTCCACCCATTTCTACCATTCTTCATCACGTCATTTATTATAATTTATTATTTAAATCCATTTTATAATGATTTATGCTCTTATGAATGAATATTATTTATTCTCCCTTATTTCTAATAAATGGATGATTATGTATGATTTTATCAATGATAGTTTTAATAGATCAGTTGTAACATTATTCACCATTTTTAGCCTCCGAGATAATTTTCAGATTGAAGATTTGATCATTAAAAGTGCCAACTCAGAAATTCGCTGGAATAAGAAGTGACGATTTTGCGGTTGAGATTCTGAGCAAATGAAGAAGAATCTGGAAAATCCGGAACATGGGTTTTGTCCAGAACGGACCCAATTAACTTTAAACAAAGAACGATTTGCCCAAATTCGGCTTTTACTAAGAGAAACGCAGGGTTCTTTGAGCACGATTTTCTCAGATTTGTTGTTGCGGCCGTCCTCCAAATCTCAGCTGCAAAGCCAAATTCGCCTTGTTCTTGTTGATCAAATGGTTAGAAGCAAACCAATTTTGTAATAGAATCATGTTGTAATTATCTATTGTAACCACTCTCTGCTCTCTTTGTATTTAAATCAGAACAGAGATCAGAGAGGGAGGAGGATTTGAAGGACTTTGAGGATGATTCGGGAGGGATTCGAATGATGGAATTGAGGATTCAGACTTAGAGATTCAAGAATGAAGATGGATTATTCATGATAGGATAGGGATTGTTGCATTGCCATTGCAATCTTCAAAGCTTTTGCTGTTGTAATGATTTCACAATTTGAGGATGAATAAATAAAAGGGTTGTTGTTCATTCACCTGATCTGAAGTAGCCCAGCAGCATCCGCTGGCGGCTAAGGGCCCAGCCTCTGGTGGAGTATGCTGCTGTTGTATCATATCTTTCCAATTTCCGCCGCGTGATGGTTTGATTTAGTTCCTATTTCTTTGAATCGTATTGCCTTACAGTTTCATGTTTTTGCAGCAAGCTGTTATAATATTTTATGAAATTGTTTTATTGCACAAGTTGAGATTGAATCGTGTGGCTGTTATTTTCCATCATAACAGAGATTATTATCCTTCTCAACGTATATTGTTATGCTGCTCATTTCAAATGTAAAGCTTCGCTGTTCATTTCAGATTGTTGGTTATTCGATTCACCAATTAGAGTTTGTTGTCCGTATCTAAACAATACATCGTTGTTTAATTCCTTTAATTATAAGTTTGTCGTCCATTTACTTCGCCGTTTAGTTTGGTTGATTAATCGAAGAGTTTTCTTTTAAAGAGCTTCCTGCTTGTTTTCAATGGCAGCTTTTCCATTTTATTTGTATTATCTTTGCTTTGGTGTGAAGAACGTATCCGAAATCGTAGTGGGCATTACATTTATTGCCTAAATTTCGTATTAATTGGATCCGTTCTGGTTACTTTGCTTATGTTCGGCCCAGTGATGAGTTCATATCGCACTGATCGATACATTGTTTATTTTTCCGAATGCATGATTTAAGTCTTAAAGTGCTTTGTTGTAAGTAGATTTTATTTCCAGCTTTCATTTACTTTTTGATTTTAAGCACTATACTGCAAAACATTACTCTTGAGTAAATAGCCGCCTCAGACTGAGTACACTCTTGAAACAAAAAGTCGTCCCTGGGTTGATAATTAATGTGAGGTAATTAGGAGTTACAAAGACACCTTTTTATCGCTCCACATTTTGGCGCCGTTGCCGGGGAGAGTGTAGCCATTTCTAAAGAGTAGTGTGAATCTGATGAGTGCCTGCTAGGGAAGCGTTGGATCTTAAAAACGGAAGGTAAGAACCTACGTGCGGAGCATGTAAAAGCCCTGCTCCACTGTCCACTTTCCTAACAGATTTGTTGTTGCTTTGTTGGGTAGAAATAGATGTTTGAATTTTTGTGTGAATGACTAGGGAAAAAATAGAAATTTTGAAAAATGAATCACATGATTTCATTCAAGTGGTGATGTAAGCACCACCCATTTCACTAACCGATTGACAGGAATATTTGAAGAAGGAGCCTCGAAGAAACACATGAAGAACATCTTATATTATGGTAAGAAATGACTCACGTTTCTACTCTTGAATTTCCTATCAAAGATCTAGGAGGAGTGATACAAATGCACATAATTCCCCCATCTTTACCAAATTTTCATGGTTTAGCAAATGAAGATTCAGATACATTCTTATTTGAGTTCGAAATACTTTGTAGAGGATATGATTATTGTACTAATGATCAAAGATTGAAAGTGTTTCCTCTTACTCTAAAAGGAGCAGCTCTCCGATGGTTCATGAGCCTAGGTGGGAATTGTATCCAATCATGGGAGGACATGAAGAACATATTCTTGAAGAAGTACCAAGACTATTGCAAATCCAATGAAGATATTTTCGGTATGATACAAGGGGAAGATGAAATTTTGGAGGACTATGTAGATCGATTTCATTATAACCTTCAAAAATCAAAGCATAAGCATTTGGAAAAAGAGATCTTAAAAACACTCATTCTTAAAGGAATCAAAGATGAATTTTTAGAACTCTTAAATCTGATAGGAAAAGGTGATGTTTTTCAGTTATCATATGATGATGTTTGTGAGTTGTGCATAAGGTATTCGAGAGGAATCTCTAAGGCCGGTAAGAATTCTAGAGATGTTTGTTCTTTCTTTTCCAAATCTGCTACAAGAATAGGAGACATAAGAGCTGAAATCAATGATTTATTTGAAAATTTTAAAGTTGATTTTATTAGCTCTCTAAGCTCAAAATTGGACGTTTTGCAGGTTCATAAAAATGAAGAATTTGACGAAGTGTTTTTCCCTCATGACCAAAAGGAGCAGCCCATAGATGGTTACTCTTCCTTATCTAGGATGGAAGTATCATATCAAAGAGGTGAGGAAGCTGCAACAAGGTCAAAACCATGGAAATCATGGCCTACAGGTATGGTTCAAAACACTTCTTCTCCATTCTCTTACTTGCATAATCCATTATGGAATACTCATGTTCTAGGGCAACCATGTCAATTTCAATATAACCACCAATCTTATCTACAAGTTTGGCATGGTTCACCTTATGATTGCATGACTACTCTCCCTCATCTTGTAGCACAAGCACATTCTCCATATTCTCCACCAGCTCTTTCACAACATCCTGCTTGTATATCAAATTTATCCACTCAACCCAACCAACCACATCATCACAATGCTCCATTCCATACACAATTTCCTGCTCAACTAATTCCACACCCTCACCACAATAAACTAGTACAACATACTTACAGTGTTGAACTGCCAAATTTACCCACCCTTCCCACCCATTCTATCTCACATGCGCCATTAGAGAAAACATACAATGAGATTCAGAATGTTTCAAATTCAAAAATTGTAGAAGTTATGGAAGAAAATGAGCTTACTTCTAGTTTGCATCAACAAACCATTTTAAAAGCTCAAGAACCTCATGGTATGATGGGAAATCAAGAAAGTAATGGATATATTGAAGATTGGTTTCACTCCATCATTTGTTTGCATCATCACTCCATACTTCAACAATTTTTGACAACATCTTTTCAAGGGAAGTTGGCTTCTCATACCCTAATTTTTATCAACATGCATTTTTCAAATTTGGGTATGTATATATTGGAAGCCTTATTTCTAAAATGGTTCCACTGAAAATACTCTTATACATAAACATATTCGATTCTCAAAGAAGAGTAGGATAGTGGAGAAAATAAAATAAAATAAAATAAGGACATAAATAAATGCATTTTGTTTTTTTGTAAAAATAGTTGTTTTTTTTGTTGCAACACACTATCGAAATCAACATCGGTGATAAATATTTCAATTTATTTGTGTATGTAGATGAATTATATTACAAATAACAATTCTATAAACACTTATATTCATTTTTTATCACCAATTTGAAAAAATGCTTGAATATCATTTTTTTGGCTTGCGGGCTTGATGAACTTTCTGGAAAAACAGTCGGGACAGTCATGTTTTGAGGGACCAAAAATGAATATTTTTAAAACCTTTTTCCACCCTAGGTAGCCCTTGATGTCTAATTTCTAACCCAATTTGAATCAGTCAATTTGGATTTGAAACGAAAAAGTTAGAACCAAAACATTGACCGGATGTCTAGCGGGCATCTCTGGAACAGAGTTGGGACAGTCAGTTTTTGGAGGCCTAAATGAATGAATTTTTAAAACCTATTTCTATGGTAGATTCCCCTATGAATCTAGCTTACAATTCAATTGGAATCACTCATTTTCGATATCGTATGGGGAAGTTATGATCAAAATACTGACTGTCTATCGTAAATCAGCACCCTTAAAACTCTGTTTTTCCGGATGTTCCTTACAGTGTTTGACTTATCAATTCTTCTTTTCTTCAAAACCTGTTTCTATTGGAGATAAATAAATGAATATACTTTCATTTCCAATTTGAATCATTTGAATCCGACATCAAACGAAGAATCTATGCTTGAAATATCAATCTTTGGTCTAGATTGGGTAATTGAAAATGACTATGTTATGCAGGCTGTTCTAACTAAAATTGACATATCATATCATTTAATTTCTAAAACCTATTGCTACTAGAGATAAACCTTTGAATTAGCTCTCATTTGGCTTTGGAATCACTCAATTTCGATGAAAAACAAAGAATTTGTGATTAAAACACTGCAGGTTAGCATGATTGGCCACTGCTCTCCCGCAGGTGATAGATAAATTTTACTTTGTTATTTTCTCAATGGATTTGTTCTACAGAGTAACTAATTGTTGTTTTTTGCATAATTCTTGGATTAGGGGAGCCCGATCACCTCTCTTTCTCCATGATTTAATGTTTTATTGCAGGTAGATACTCGTTTTTTGCAGGTCCTAGGAGAAAAAGAAGGTCAATTTATGGACGAGTGATTCTTGAAACAAATTTTAATAAAACAAAGGAATTTCATCCAACTCATTACCCAACGGATTCATAATAGAACAAATGAAGAATTGATTTCAATTTGAAGATTCATGTCTTATCCCTGCCGCCAAAACATTTTTCAAAGAGATCATTTTTTTGACATAACATCATAGCTGTTGTAACTTAATTTAGTTATTTACATATTGTTTTTAAATAAAATGTTGTTTCTTTTCTAATTTCTCTTATATTTTGTGTTTCAGGTGTTGCTTCATTCAAAGTGTAACTCATCCTCAGCATCAATGCTGTGAACAACGAATTTGTTTTTTTTGCATGTTTGCATTTTATGATCGACATTTGCATTTTCACACTTTTTTGTGTGTGTATTTTTGTTTTTTTTTTGTGCATTTCCTTTAAGGAACACCACTTTTTGAGTGTTTTTGCTGTTCATTCAAAACAGCAACACTTTGGGATTATTTTCGAGAGCAACCCTTCCTTCCTCTTGTGGGACTATTCCTAGTTCATCTCAACCACATTTTACTGATTCCCCTTCATGGCATGAAGTACACTATTTTTATAAGGACAAGAATTATGGATTCTATTGAAGCGAGTTAATATCATTCACGTTATGATCTTAAACAGGACAGCTCCTTGATGATAGATTATTTTCAAAAGGGACACAATTATTTATATACTTTACTACATTGTTTTCTGTTGAACATGATATTGATTGATCATCTTAATACCATGCTAGTTCCACCCTTCTGGATTATAATCTTCTCTGTCTGTAATAAATGAGATTATGGGTATATTTTTCTATTGACATGTTCAACTTCTTCCACCATCCCTGCTCTTAAGGAGTACTGAGCCTCCCTCTTTTTTATCATAAAAATGTGTAATAATAACAAAATTTTGTCACAGATGGAGGATAGGGGGTCTCATTACGAGCCAGCCTACCATGTTCATAAGGTTGTAAGAAAGTGACATTCCCATTATGGCCACCACACCAGGGTTATGATCTATGGGATAGTCAAATTGTCCTTGGAACAGGAGGTCTCATCACGAGCCGACCTGATCACTTTTGCTACATCCCAGTGAATGGCAGTGTGGTTATCTGGTTACCACGCCAGCACACTGGTCTCTTCTGTAAGAACAGCACTGAAACTCTCTAGTTATAAATTGAGGATCCTGGCTCATATGGGTTAAAAAGCAACCCTGCCGAGGCTATGGACGCCTGCTGGCAGCAGCGGCTCTGCTTATGGTATTGAAGTTATACCTTATCGTCAATTATTATTATAATACCCTTTTCTTATTTTTTTTCTTTTTATCAGAGAAGTTATTTCCTTAGCTTTTTCCCTGTTTTGAACCTTTATGCATGAGAAATTGTTTCATGATCAATCACATCATTTTCAGCTAGCATACTATCAGTAAAGCATCTTTTTGGCATATTGTTGTTCTTTTTCTCTTTTTCGTAACTTATCATCAATCCAAAGCGTCCTATCTTTTATTCATAACTATCTTTACACACTCTGCTCTCATTATAATCATAACTCCCGCTATCCTATCATTGATATGTGTACTCTGCTTCATTCACTGCTATATTGTTCATTCCCTTGCCTTGCCATCAGCACAACACCTCTCATATGCTTTATGGTCATGGAATTCCTTTTCCAATTGGAGGGGGGAATGTATGCATTATGGGATTGCATGTGATATGATTACTGCACTCTGCCATCACTTGTTGATTTGCCAAAATATTAGTATTGTATGTATACATAAGTTTTTCTGATTGAAATTTTTGCATGCATCTTATCTATTGCTTACACTATGGATTCAAGAACATTGTATGCCAAATAGTGCTTTGTTTATAGGAAAACAACAAGTATGGGCAGAATTCTATTCATAGCATGACCACACTATTGCACTTAACAGAAGAGGCTCGCGCACGTGAACAATTCTTCAGACATGATGTGCTTACCTGGATTCTACCTTTTGCATCACTTTCAGCACCAACTCTGCCTACATCAACTTCAACACCTGCCAGTACATATATGTCATTCCACATTTTTGGAGGTAAAACTTGAGGTAAAATAGCATAATTTTCTGATTTATTACGAATTTAGGAGAATTTCATGAAAATCCATTTTGAGCATTATTTATCATCCTTCATTCCACATCTTTACCACTTTCCCTTTTTCAGCAGCATATCATTTTCGAGTGTGGGGGAGCGTTCCTTTCATTCATTTCTTTCTTATGACCATGTTATTCATATTCTTTATCATCCATTGCTATTCTTATTCATTCTCAACACCTCCCTTACTCCATGTTGTTTTACACCAAGCATAGAATTCAACAGCTGGTAGCAACCACCCTTATTTGTTTTCTAGCATCGCATGAGGGCATGCTAATTTTTCAGAGAGGGGGAGGAATTGCTACGCATGATGGATGTTTTCTATTTTCTTTCTCATTTAAGGCATACAATTTCAGTGTAGAAATTGATTTCCATAATATTTTTAAAACTATGAACTCAATTCTTGTGATTTTTTGGAAAACACAGACGTATCATTAATACAAACCCAGACAATTTCAAGATAAATTGGTTCATAAAATTTCGGAAATCATGCACTCTCAGCTACAGTCATTTTGTTTATATCTCATGATCCGTGCATCAAAACGATCTGATTTTTGGATCATAGAGACATTCATATATTATAAACTTACTTGCAACATTTCAACAAAATCTGGTTTGTAGTTTTGAAAAAATGGTTAATGAAGTTTGTTGTTATCTATATCATATTTTGCTGCAACTTCATACATATAGTTGAATGTCAATGTAAAAATTGTTATGCCTTCATCAAGATTGCTAAAATTGAATATTCATTAATTAAGGAAGAATTCATTTGTTCTATCCATTTCATGAGCTGAGATGAACATATTTTTTATTGCTTGGTTAACACATGGGTTTGTCTTTGGGTTGCATGAGGACATGCAATATATTCAGTTTTCGTTGCATGAGGACATGCAACATATTGAGTGTGGGGGTATGTTGGGCCGTTAATATGTCATTATTATTATCACTTGTGAACGCTTATTCCACCCATTTCTACCATTCTTCATCACGTCATTTATTATAATTTATTATTTAAATCAATTTTATAATGATTTATGCTCTTATGAATGAATATTATTTATTCTCCTTTATTTCTAATAAATTGATGATTATGTATGATTTTATCAATGATATTTTTAATTAATCAATTGTAACATTATTCACCATTTTTAGCCTCCAAGATAATTTTCAGATTGAAGATTTGATCATTAAAAGTGCCAACTCAGAAATTCGCTGGAATAAGAAGTGACGATTTTGCGGTTGAGATTCTGAGCAAATGAAGAAGAATCTGGAAAATCCGGAACATGGGTTTTGTCCAGAACGGACCCAATTAACTTTATTTAAAAACGGTTTGCCCAAATTCGGCTTTTACTAAGAGAAACGCAGGGTTCTTTGAGCACAATTTTCTCAGATTTGTTGTTGCGGTCGTCCTCCAAATCTCAGCTGCAAAGCCAAATTCGCCTTGTTCTTGTTGATCAAATGGTTAGAAGCAAACCAATTTTGTAATAGAATCATGTTGTAATTATTTCTATTGTAACCACTCTCTGCTCTCTTTGTATTTAAATCAGAACAGAGATCAGAGAGGGAGGAGGACTTTAGAAGGACTTTGAGGATGATTCAGGATGGATTCGAATGATGGAATTGAGGATTCAGACTTAGAGATTCAAGAATGAAGATGGATTATTCATGATAGGATAGGGATTGTTGCATTGCCATTGTAATCTTCAAAGCTTTTGCTGTTGTAATGATTTCACAATTTGAGGATGACTAAATAAAAGGGTTGTTGTTCATTCACCTGATCTGAAGTAGCCCAGCAGCATCCGCTGGCGGCTAAGGGCCCAGCCTCTGGTGGAGTATGCTGCTGTTGTATCATATCTTTCCAATTTCCGCCGTGTGATGGTTTGATTTAGTTCCTATTTCTTTGAATCATATTGCCTTACAGTTTCATGTTCTTGCAGCAAGCTGTTATGATATTTTATGAAATTGTTTTATTGCACAACTTGAGATTGAATCGTGTGGCTGTTCTTTTCCATCATAACAGAGATTATTATCCTTTTCAACTTATATTGTTATGGTGTTCATTTCAAATGTAAAGCTTCGCTGTTCATTTCAGATTGCTGGTTATTCGATTCCACTAATTAGAGTTTGTTGTCCAGATTTATTAAATATGATTCGTTGTTTAATTCCTTTAATTATAAGTTTGCTGTCCATTTACTTCGCTGTTTAGTTTGGTTGATTAATTGCAAGAGTTTGCTTTTAAAGAGCTTTCCTAGTTTACTTTCAATGGCAGCTTTCCATTTCCTGTTATTTGCATTATCTTTGCTTTGGTGTGAAGAATGATCTGAAACTGTAGTGGGCATTGGCATTTGCCGTCTAGTCCCCAGATTAATGATCTGTTCCTTGGTTACTTTTGGTTACATCAGTTTCCAAAGGGATGAGTTATTGTTACTGGACCCTTGACTGATACATTGCTTATTTTTCCGAATGCATGATTTAAGTCTTAAAATGCTTTGTTGTAAGTAGATTTTATTTCCAGCTTTCATTTACTTTGGATTTTAAGCACTATACTGCAAAACATTACTCTTGAGTAAATAGCCACCTCAGACTGAGTACACTCTTGAAACAAAAAGTCGTCCCTGGGTTGACAATTAATGTGAGGTAATTAGGAGTTACAAAGACACCTTTTTATCGCTCCACAGGCGCCTCCTTCATCTACAAGTAGAGGGCGATGGCCAATGTTGACTTGAAAAATTGCAAACTGACTGTAAGACAGGTTTGTTTTTAAACAGTGAAACAGTAACTACAGGTTTTTAAGGGAAAGTGATGATCAAAAACAGGGCTAAGATCAGAGATGTTCAAATCAAGAGAAAGCAGAGTTTTTAGGTCTTATTTCCAAAGAAAGAGGATCAATTGAAGTTTCAGGTATCATCATCATGGCACAACAAGAAGAGACTCCATTGATCAAATCTATTGTAACAAAACATCTCTGCAGGGGTGCTAGTATGAATGGCTCAAGTCAGTGTTGAGCAAGAAGACACTTCAATAAAAAGGACCTCTGTGTACTCTTATGTTTCTGTTGGGTTGTGGAATATAGTCTATGGTTTCTAGACAAACATAGAGAAAAATCAGGCAGGTAGTATACAGCCCCCAGACATAAGCCATCTTGATATCATTTAAAAAGAGCCAGTGCAAGTCTCGGCATTGCAATCCACAATCCACCTCAAAGACAAGTACATTCTTCAGATGCAGCAGGGTTGGTGATTTCAGAGCTCCATTAGGAGGAAAATGGCTAATAAAAGCCTTGGTGTCTGTGAGTAATTCTAGCTGCCATTTCACACCTCATATATTTGTCTCCTCAACACAAAGATATAAACAGGTGCTTTTCAAATATGCTTATAACAGTTGACACCGAAAATCTGGCTTATCTCCTCAAGAGGCATTACAATTGAAACTATTGTTCATAATATGCAAAATGGGTGCTTTGACATACTGTCAGTTTTTGAAAAGCTTGAGACAAATATAGGTCTTCATTAGTTAAAGGTCAAGAGACACCATATTGGTATGTTTTGAGCAGAGAAAGTGTGTTGGAAGAAGTGCCCTCCTTGATCAATAGAAAATGGCAAAGTCTGAATAAATGCAGCAAATTTGTTAGCACCTACAATTGGAGAAAAATTGATGAGGCACCTAGAGGCAGAAATTTTCAAAACAAGTTAAAAGGATAAGCCTTCTCATTTCAAAAAAACAAAGCAGTGTTCAATGCTTTTCTTCGTATCTTGAGTGGATTTTCCGTGTTAAAATGTCACCCAAAACTGTTAACAAGTGGCAGAGGATGGTCTACAGTTCATTAGTTTATTTTCTAAAGTTGGAGCTTCTGTGCTAAATTATCACCAAAAGGACAATATTAGCAGAAAACACCTTTTCAAACCTATATGCATACGGTTTAAAAGCATGAAAACCCCCGCTGCCAACATCATTTTGAAATCCAAGTTTCAAAAGTGCACCAAAGGCATTATTGAAAAAAGCAAAAACTTGGAAAACCCTTATGAAAACCAACCAAAGAGTTTGATTTCATTATGCAAAGTGACTGTTGGATGTTTGTTGTTTCAAAGGAGTAAATCGAAGTGGCAAATTTCATTTTCAAAGTCCCCAAGCAAGAAATCGAACCTCCCTTACAGTCTTCAAACGGTGAACGAGGTTTTCAAGTCAAATTTCAGAGTTTCCAAGGCTGTTACACCACGCGGCACTCCTGTAGAAGCGCGTGGCGCTCCTGGGTGGAGTTTTTGCACTGTGCAACAAAGGCGCACGACACTCCTGTAGCCGCGCGCGGTGCTCCTGTAGTCGCGGGTCACGGGCACCCGACATCGACCCGACAGTCAATAAATTGCGCGGCGTTCTTCCTCCTGAGAGTGTCGCGCGTAATTTCGGCCTCCAACACACCTCCAGATGGATCCTCAAGGTTGCTCAAGCCATTCAAAAGGTTGTCCACGATTTCTAGAGGTATTTATGAACCCCTTTGAGTTTTTCAAACGGTTGAAGTGATGAGAAGGGCTAGTCATTGCATGCAAAGATCACCGGTTTGAAAATGTGTGAAAACAAGTTTGGTTGTGATCGATTAAGCATCAAAGGCTTGTGAGTCTTATTTCTATAACAAGACCATCAAATAGTCCTCACTACCGTGGCAAATAGGCCGAAATCTGTCTGCCATAAAAACTTTGTTTTTAACTGTAAAAAGTCTGCCATGAACAGTTAAGAGGTGTATAGATCAGTTTAGTGCAAGGATGCAGTGGAGTATGAAGAAAACAGTGTATTTTTAGGGTGAAATTGATGATCAATTTAAATGCAAGAAACTCTGTCCCTGATTGAAACAGAGAACCTTGGATAGTGCATTATCACTTGTTGAGTTTGACTAAGTTTATATATCATCATATATCTGTTGAGCTGCATATGAGGGGTTAGTACTTTAAATCAAGGGGAGCTTCTCGACATTGACTTGCTACAGGTTTTTGATACCACAGTACACAAACATTTTAAAAAATAAAATACTCTGTCACCATATATGTAAAACTGTGTTTTTGCTGTGTGAATATCAGTTGTTTAAAACTGTGGTAAAGTGTTGATATGTTGATGAAGCGCCTACAGGGAAAAAGAATGTGTTGAGCTAAAAATTGTGTTTTCACCTTCCTCTTCAAAGAACAAGGGTGTTTTATTCCTCAAAATATCAAAGGGCAAGGTTACCCCTACCAACCACAGAAAAGATAGTTGTTCACTGTGTATTCTAATTGACTGTTTTTCTGTTCTTCAAAGTTCATTTTTCAAAGGTTGATATTCAGAGGGTTGAAAAGTCGATTTTCTAGAAGTACAGGGATTCTATATTGAAAAGGAGCCATGGTTGTTTGACAAATAAAACTCTTACAGGCTTTGTTGAAACTTTTTGAATCATTTTAAAGATCTGTCACATTGGTTTTATAAAACAGTGAAATTGACTGTGTATGCACTAACGGTGACTGTATATGGTGTGAGCTTTGTTGATTGATTGGCCTACTAGATAAGGGCAGGATTGTGAAGTTGAAAATTTTACCTTGGTCAAAGATATAAAAATAGGTTGTTGACCTCCAAACATCACAGAGCAGGGTGACCTTGTCACTATACACAGCAAATTAAATTGACAGCCTATCTTCATCTCACTATGTTTTTTCTTCTTTGCTGGCTGAAATACATATCAAAGGTTGAGAAAGCTACATTTTAAAGGAGTAGAGGTTTTTTATTGAGAGGGATATTGTGCACAAACATCCAAAGACATTGTTTCCTTATCAAAACAGTGGGTTGACAGAGTTTAGCTTAAAGAAGGCATTTTAAAGACAGTGAGGCAGTTTGGTGCTTCAAGAACATATTTAGCCCAAAATGCCGCCCAGGCAAGACAGTAGAAGCGGTTTACACAAGAGATATGAGCCAATTTCTACTGAGGAGGTCAATGCACATCCATCCATCCTCTTCAACTTTCATGAGGTAGGTTGTTTGGATTTCTGCCAGAGAGTACAGGAGGTCAAAAGTTTCTCGCCCTTGACACACCTATGCGCCTTGAGGTTCCAAAGCAAACATTTCCAGGTATCAGGCCTTGATTTCAAGTTTTCCCCGAGGTCAGTATCTAAAGCCACCAAAATCCCATATCTTGGTGAGAAATGGTTCAAGCAGGCCTATCTAGACTTGGATGACTACAAGCCTTTCATCAAGCCCGAGCACAGAGATACATGCATTTCTATTTTTCCTTTCTCTCATCTTCTTGTCAGCTATGCTCCTCTTATGAAGATCATAATGAATTATTTTACTTGTGAAGGGAGATTTACCCGAGTTTATGCCTACCATGTCCGACTATTGATACATTTCACTAGAACTAGGCAGCTCAATCTCCCTTACTTTTTGTGCAAGAGCATCGAGAAAATGGCATCCTTAGTCCAGAAGAAGCCTCCATCTCAGCAAATAGCTTCTCTCTTCCATCATTCTCTTATCAAAATCATCATTCTTCATCAGCTGGAGAAGAAAGGGGTTTCTTGGGATGTTTTTATGAGTCACCCGGATTTCTCCACTGTTCCTCCGGTCCATATATCTCCCACCCTGCCTATTCATCGCCCTTTACCTTTATCCAGCAGGCCTACTCCTAGAAGGCTCAGGATTACCACAGGACAGTCAGGACAGCAAGAAGAGGAGGGACATGAACAGGTAGAAAAAGAGGAGGACAGGCATGAACAGGTAGAAAAAGATGAAGGACAGCAGCTTGATAGTGATGGAGGTGAGCAGCAGCTTGAGCCACTAAGTGAGCATGGAGTTGAAGCACAGTAGCAGCTTGATTTTGGTGGTCAGGGGTAGCAGGTTGAACCACAAATTGAACAAGGGATTGAGGTAGAACAATAGCTTGATGTTGGTGAACAGGGGTAGCAGTTTGAGCAGCGTGATGAAGGTGAGCAGCAGCAGTCCTCTCATGATACATTACAGCCTCCTCAAGTTGCACAGCAGCTTCAAGAGGAAAGGCTTTTTCCGGAAGGTGACAGACAAAGTGACAAGGGCAAAGCCATCATGCCTTCCTCTCCTGAGAAGACTAAGCCCAAGACAGAAAAGAAACAAATGCTCAAGGTGGTTACTCCAAAAGTAACAAGAGCTATCCGGAGTAAAAGAAAATCGCCCAAGAAACCTCTCACTAGCATGCCAAGAAGGAAGAGTGCAAGATTAGCCTTCAAGGGCAAAGGGAAAGGCAAAGTAGGAGAAAGTCAAGAGCATGGAGGTGCATTGGCTATCATCCCAATCCAAAGTGATGATAGTGATAATGAAGCCCGCATTCTGGAAAACCTTATAATCCATCGAGAGGGCCAAATTGAAGCATTGGAGAAGGACCTTCATCAGGCAAAGAACTTCAATCATTTCTTGGAGATCCAAAATAGACAAATGAGTGTCCATATGGTAGTTTATGAAACACGGGCAATTAAATACAAGAATGAGGCTGCCAAAGCACAAGCAAGAATAGAGGAGCTTGTAGGTGATTTTGATGAAGGTGAAGAAGAAGACCAGCCTAGGCGGAAGAGGCCTAGAACCATAGGACTTAAAAGAGCCCTAGAAAAGAAAAAGGAAGAAGAACAAGCCCATCTTCAATCCATTCCCCTCACTGCACTACTTGAGCAAGAAATTGAAAGCAATAAGGAGGCATGGCTAGAAAGAGCCAATAAAAATTTGGAGATGAAGCTTGAGAAGGCAAACAGAGACTTGGAGCTGCAAAGGAAGATGACCCAACACTATCAAAAGCTAAATCAGTTTGCCCGGCGCAAGCTAAAAGCCACTCAAGAGAAACTAAAGGAAGCAAAGGGGAAGCGCCCGGCACGGAAAGAGAAGAAAGGCACATCAGCACTTGACATTTTGGCTTCAGTTTCGGATCATGTTGCCAAGGACCCTTGAGGGTCATGCATACCAATTTTGGGCCCATTTTGACAACTTTTGGTTTTTTGGCATTTTTGAGTTTTTGATCAAAAACTCATAAATTCGCCATTTCATTTTGAGGATTCATAAAAGGAGGAGAATGGTATCATTGGATGCCATAATTTCATGAGCATGCCCTTAGCTATTTTCAGAACATTTGGAGATCATTTTCCCCCTCAAAACGGCGAAAAAGGCTCTCTTTTTGCACACTCTGCCCGGTCTGTCAGCAGACTGTAATTTTCTGGCTTTTTACACATAGTTGAATATTTGGAGGACTTCTAGGCATCGGATTTGGGAAATTTTAGTTGCGCCGGAAATTAGACACTCAGAGCTTTCCAACAAGCTATCATGAGCCTCATTTCAACACCGGGAAGGCTGCCAAATGTTTCCGGCAAGTCAGGGGACCTTTTGCTGATGAAAATTTGAAGTATTTTTGTAATTTTTGAACCTCTAAAATCTGCTTTTTCCAAATGTGCATTTAGCTATTTTTGCACATGAAAAATTATGCAAAGTCAATTAAATTCCATTTTTTAGCATTTTTTAGATATTTTATGGGATATTTTGTGCCTTGGGCTTTGCAAAGCCTCAAGGACAAGTTTAGATATTTTGATTAGGCCAGTGAGGATGCAAGTTGAACCATGAGGTTTTCCTCACTTGAGCCTATTTATTCCACAAGCTCTCATTTGTAAACAAGGCTGAACTTGAGAAGAGAATCAATATATGGTCATATGAGCTTTGGAATAAAATACTTGTGTTATGCTTTGGATGGCCTCTTGGATGTTCTTGGATGAATGATGAAGGATTGTTGATGGATTCCATGACATGGTAGAATGGTATAGTGTCTCTTGCTTTATTGTTGTCTTCTATTTTTCATTCATGATACATGTTTCTTGCTTGCTATAGATCAGTAGATAAAAAATTTGAGATATGCCCATGGAGGCACCTCAAATTTCCTGAATCTTCATAGCCTTCATGTTTTCTTCTTCCTTAGTTGCATTAAAGAATTCTTAACTGCTCTTTAACAACTTGAGGATATTGTTCCATGTTTCATTCATAGTTCTATACATGCTAAGGACTTACGATATGCCTTGCTTACCTTTGGCTAGCTATAGTTTCCATCCATGAAATTTCTCCTTGATTGATTAGATTATCATTTTGTTTGAACCAAGGAGGCCTAGTTTCGATCTAGCCCTTTGCCTAAAACTATGCAAATCTTGTTGTTCAAAGTACCCAATAACTTGAAGTATTGTGTTTAGGTGTTCCGGCATAGTTTGTTTGAGTTGTTTGTCTTCCTTAAGTGTTTTCCCCAAAGTCTGATAGCCATTTCCCAAAGTTAGAGGGTCTTATACTTCTATGCATGGCTTGAATGTTTATTTCTAAGTATTGATTAGCTTGTAGTTACATTTTGCATGATTAATGGTTTTCCCTACCATGTTTATGTTATCTATTAAACTATTTATGCTTGAAACTCTTTGTTGTTCACAAACTTGATGTCCATTTACTCCATTTTTCCCTAAGATCCTTTCTACCTTGAATCAAATCGGCCCTTCAACAGCCTTGTATCGTCATCTAATAGCTTTCTTGACTTTTTGACCCCATAGCCCAGTTAATCTAACATCTTGTTATCTATTTTATATCTTTGATCAGTTTCATCCCTCACAACTTAAAAAACCAAAAAACTTACTTCATAACTAGCCTAAAATCAGAACACAATAAGTGAACAAATAGATATCCCTTACTCATATAGAGAGAGCCCTCTCTGAGTCCAGGAAGGCTAGGCCCTTGGGCTCCAAAGCTTGGTTTGATGTTACACTGTCATTTAGCTTTCCAATCAGCCAAATCACGGGACCCTAACATAATGGAGGTGAATGGATGGAGGTAATTAAGTTATGAGGGAAAATGAAGTGGCTACGGATCTGATGGAGAATTTATGATGAACTTGTGGTGAAATAAGTCAATGATACAATCTTAAGGAGACGTGGACTAGTAGGTTACGTTTGTGATTATGACTGTTAGTCATTAATCAAAGTTTTAATGAGGACCGCTATGGAATGTTGGATAAGGGATATGGCCAAGATATGTTAATCAATTCGAATGATAGGTTGTTTAGGAAACATATGATTATACACATTGTATCTATTTCATGTTTTAACTTTTTGCTATTAAAATAATTTTCACAATTTACCTCATAATTTTGACCTTGTTAATTGTTGTGCTTGATGTTGTTCCTTTGGTCCTCTTTTAGCATGTTGGCCTTCAAAACAAAATCCTTCAATTTCCTGTAATCATCATCTCTTTGTAGGTTGTAAAATTGTGTCAGAACTGCTGAATAAGATGTGGCTGTAGCATGAAATTTGTAAAAAGAAATGAAGTATGGCTATGGAATATGGATGTGAAATGAAATGGAGTGAAAGTGGAATATGACTTGTGAAATGGAATGAAAGTGGAGTGAGATGGAGTGGAATTGTAAAATGAAATGAATTTTGCAATTTCTCTCAAATGGTACATCAGACTTCCCTAAAATTTTTGGAGGTTGTTACCATTAATATTATGCATATTCCGACAAAACATCTCAGCCATTGGTTGAACAGATCTCCTGAAAATGAGAAATGGTTGTAGGTGAAAGTGGCCAATTTCTTGAAGAATACACACTAAAATTTTCTAAAATTTTCTATGTTTATTAACCCTACCTCAATGCATTTACCATAAAAATTTCAGGACCAACGGATGCACGGTTTGAAATTTATGATCAAATCAATTTCTGCCATGTTTCACCCTTCATGTTGCCCAATGTTGCAACAAAAAAATACGCCACAAACTCATTTTAAGGACAAATTGAGTGATTCAAAAGGGAAACTATGTATTTTTACCTTTTCTACTGCCACATGCTTTTAGAATTTCATTTTGATGAAGAAAAGGCACTGTTGTGAAAAAATACCAAAATCTGTCCTAATCTGTCCATAATGCTGAAAATGAAAATCTGCCTTAGAAACCCATCTGAAATGTCCTTCAAAATTGCTTATTTTTCAATTATGTCTGCATCTTACTCAATTTATAATATTCTGAGAAAACCCAGAAGCTCATAATTTTTTATTTCTGCTCCAATCTCTTGCAATATTTGCGCCAAAACTGCCTCTGGAAAAAGTTGCAAGAACAAAAATAGGCTGCTACAGCAATAGCTGCAGAAACTGCCACTTTCTGCAGAATTTGTTGAATTGACAAAAAGATGAACATGCAGCTACAAGAAACTAATAAAATGCACTACTGCAAGTTGTTTTTGATTCCATAAAACCATTAGTCTTCATCGAAGCCAAAATTCATGGTACAATTCTTACCATGCGAATGAATGTGTCGAAGTCGAGCATGAGAAGAAATCATTGGATTGTCGATCAATGATGAAAATCGTTAACCAATGCGAGACAACTCATTGATAATGTAAATGAGTGTCAAGGTACCTGAGTGCATCTTGACAGGGACGAATGAATGTGTCGAAGTCGAGTCGCCTGCAAGATTTGACAATCAAGAGACATTATTGTATTCCCATTCTTATCAACGAGGAGGCTTGCAATTGATGTATGCAAGTTCCAAGGCACTCCAAATAATCTCTAATCTTGATCCCAGATAAAGTGTTGAGGTCAATGGGACAAGATCTGTTGGAAGGTGGACCTTAAGGAGTTCCACATCATCGAACTTGAGCATAGAAACAAAAATGATTTGAAGAACCATGAAAGGTTGAAACCATCATGAAATTGCAGAACTTATTGTGAACTTTGCTTGCCAGTTGTCTGGTTTTCAAGAAAAGCTCATGTCCAATTGCGCCATCAAGCTAGTTTTCAAAATAGGACTTATTTTTCTCTTTACCTTTTTTTTTTATATGTCCTACTCTACTTGAAAAAGAAATCTTATTCAAGTATATGAATACTTCCAATGGAACCATGTCTGTAATAAGATGATAGATAAACTCATATGCAGGTTTGAAATATATTCTTTAATATGTAGCCATATATGATAGACCAATTGCCTTGATTGAGATGATATCAGAAGATACTAAAGAATTGAGCATTGGGACTCGATGACTCTCCTGAACCAAGATTCAATGTAATCTTGTATTCCTTGGCTTCCTGCTATCAGTCATGCAAGTCTTCAAAGATGTGATGTTCATTCATAGAATCTGGTGATAGGCATGCATGAGACTTTTCAATCTCTAGTTCCAATAACTTCTCTTTATCAATAGACATCCATGACTCTTGGACCTTATCTGAATCTTCTTCTTCTGGTCGTTGTTCTTGAATGATAGCTGGTGAATCATTTTGCAATACCTCAAAATTGTAAGTTGATTGAGGTGTTTTATTGTTGGGGATATGAAATGGTTGTGCAGGTAGTGGAGTGGGAATGCATATTTGGGGTGCTTTTGTGGATGGTAATGGGAAATGTTGAATTGAGGTCAAATGAGGGTGATATTGATGTTGTGGTGGAGGTGAATGGTATGAATAACATTGATGATGGTATTGAGGATAGAGAGGGAAAGATTGAGGAGATGGTGGATTTCCTTTGTAGGGCCTTTGCCAACTTTGTTTCCAAGATTGGTTTTGAGGTTGGAATTGAGATGGCCAAGGTTTCCAAGGTTGGTTTCGAGGTTGGGATTGATATTCCCAAGGTTTCCAAGGCAAGGGTGTTTTCCAATTACCTTGAGGTTGTTGTGCATAACCTTGAAACTGTGCATAAGGATATTGCGTCGTATTGGGTTGATGAGGTTTCCATAGTCCTCTTGGAGCTACATAACAAAGTTTCTCTTGTGCTTGATTTGCTCCATTATCCTTCTGGTAAATTGCCTTCAACCCTGGTAATGATGGGCAATCTTCAGTAGTATGTGATCCTACACAAATTTTACACATTTTAATGTTATCAAGTGGACATTCATGCAAAGCATGTTTCTTTCTACATTTAGGGAAAAATATAAATGAAGCAACTTTTTGCTTGTTTTTCATTCTTAGCATATCAGTTTGTTCATTTAAATTACCAAGAACGTTTATCAAATTTTTAGGTTCAGTTTGACTTACCAATCCTGATGTTGACTTACTTACTCTTGCCATAAATGGATCTTGAGGGGATCTTACACACTTTGCTTTTCCTCTTGATATGTTCTTGCATAGTTCACAAATTTCTTGAAATGGTAATTGATAGACATCTCCTTTTCCCACACGATTAAGAAGATCAATTCATTCATCCTTTATAGCATTTAGTAGGAGATTTTTTAATGCATCTGATCATATATTATGAAATTTAGATCTTTTGATATTATAAGTAAATCTCTCCACTAAATCTTCTAGGCTTTCATCATCTTTTTGGTTCATCTTAAAGACTTCATTTCTAAGGTCACGGTGCATGCAATAATCTTTATATTTTTCCAAAAATACTCTTTTCATATCATCCCATGTCCTTATATAATTTGTTCCTAAAGTCATGAACCATCTAAAAGCTCTATCCTTTAATGTTTCCGGAAACAAATTCAATTTTTGAATGTGCAATGAGTAGCCATAAGATCTACAAATTATTTCAAATTCAAAAACAAATATTTCTAGGTCTTCTGATCTCATACCTTTGAAGTTACGAAGCACAGATGGATGGATGTTCTTCATTTGAATGTTGATATCAGTTTCTTGAATGGGAAATCCAAAAGGATCTTCCTCATTGTCATCATCTCCATCCATTTCTTCAACCTCCTTTGTCACTTCTTCTTCTACCTGCAAAAATATGAATTCATGATGTGGATGGGTGGCTCTTACTGCACCACATGGTATAGTGGGTGTGGTAGGTGATTGAAGTTTTTTTTTTTTTTTTTTGGATGTAAGAATTAAGGTTACCTAGTTACACTTCCCTGGCAGCGGCGTGATCCAGGTGGATATCGGTGGCCACCCACCTATTCCATTTGGACCAGCACCATCAATTCTTGCAGATTTTCACATTCAGCACAACTTACTATTTTTAGCAGGTTTTCAGGTCCTCCACTCTCGGAGCCGTTTTGGGGGCTTAATGATCCAGGTGGATATCGGTGGCCACCCACCTATTCCATTTGAATCCCCATCTTCAGTTCTTTCAATTTTCAAGTTGCAACAAAACTTACTATTTTTAGCAGTTTTTCGGGTCCTGAACTTCCGGAGCCGTTTTGAGGCCCTAAACAACATTTTTTGGGAAAATGGAGAGCAACATGGGTCCATGGACCGATGTTGCTCGTTCAAAAATTGAAGTCCTCGGATAGATATTTCTAAAGAGCTATTGAACGCGTCAAACGGAGATCGGGTGCCAAAGTTATGCCCCCGGGAAGTTGAACCACCAATTTACCCAAACGGGCGCCCACAGTTTTAGCGCCTCATCTCCTACGGTTAGGTTTTTTGACGTTTCAGATTCTACATTGTTTCTCAACAATAAATAGGCCCTCGAGCCTCATTGTAACATAGTTCAGAGGTCTGTAGCCATCACATCTCTTCTCAGAGATTCGCTACCAGCACCCTAGCTATTTTATTTCCATTATGCCTGTAAGCATATTTCTGTTATTTGATATTAATGAAATGAAGCATTATTTCCGCTGCATCTCTATGTTCATGGTTATTTATGTATTCTGTTGTGTTCCTGCATAAAATCCGGATCAGTGGTATCAGAGCAGGTCTGCTCTTTCTTTGTTTTTCTTTGCATGTCCCCAACGCGATCAGGGTATAAGGAGTTAGGGCTCGATCTGGTTGAACCCTTGCAAGATCAGCCTCACAAACCCCGACGAACTCCCATGGCGGAAGAAAAGAAAGACGAGGGAGCAGGAGATCCTATCAAAATACTGCTCGAGGAGGCCCTCGAGAAACAAAGGAACGCGATGATGGATAACTTTGCTCAAATCCTTCAATGACTGCCCACATATGGCGCATATGCATCCAACAACCACTCTGGAGGCGCCACTCCCTTCAAGGTACAGGTAAACTTTGACATTACTATATTTGAAGGAAAAATAGATGCAGATGCTATAGACAGATGGTTAAATTTGTTGGAAGGGTATTTCTCGGTCCATGACTTCTCTGAATGAGAAAAGATTATTTTTGCACTCCTCAAAGCCACCCCCCATGTCAAAGACTGGTGGGAAACCTACCGTGAGCAAGAGGGCGAAGGGGAACCCTCTCTGTTCTCGATCACACCCACTTGGAATTCGTTCCGAGATGGAATCAAGGAACAATATTACCCCGTGGGGAGCTATGAGGACAAATAAATCCAATGGACCACGCTGCGGCAACAAAAGGATCAAGATGTGCACAAACTGATGAATTTGTTCCATACCCTGCGCACAAAGTTGGGTATTAAAGATTCAGAGAGACATTTGGTGCTCAAGTACCGTGGCTGTCTGCACAAACACATTCAGGAGGAAATGGAGTTCCTCGACATTACATCGCTTGGCACGGCATATCGCTATGCCGCCAAGATCGAGCAAAAATTTAAGCAGAAGAAGCGAGACTTTGGATCTGCGAATCCGAAAGGTGCCCCCGAATCGAAGAACAAGGGGCAAGGCCAAAGCAATGCGACTCATAACAACACCACAAATCCAAAGAAGGACACAGGGAAGTGGTGTGAATTTCATAACAACCCCACTCACAGCACAAACGAGTGTCGGGCCAAACAGTCTTTGGTGGCTGAACTAAAGGCACCCGAATCAGATGCATTTTCTGATCCCGAGTTAGAACCAGACAAAGGCAATGACAAAGGGAAGCAGATCATTGATGCGGATCCCAGTGCCATTGTTGCCACCACCAAGATCCAGAAGGAGGGTCCAGAGGATCCAGAGGATCCAGAGGAGGGGGAGCGCCTCTTCCAGTCGCAGATGTGGGTGAAGGGTTCTCCGCTGCAGTTTCTCGTTGATAGCGGAAGCCAAAAGAACCTCATTTCAGCAGACGTCGTGAAGCGGCTCGGCCTACCAACCATAGCACACCCGCAGCCGTATACCATCGGGTGGCTCCACCCAGGGAGAGATCTCCGCATCCGCCAGCAATGCCGACTTCCATACAGTATCAAGCCATTCACGGATGAGGTATTGTGTGATGTTGCTCCTCTTGATGTAGCTGATGTATTATTGGGCCAACCATACTTGTGGAGGCGACATGCTGTGTATGAGTCTAGGCCTCGTGCTATTATTATTACTTTGGGAAATAACTTGTACAGGATACCAGAGGTAGTACCGCCTCCTACCATCTCTTTGACTACTGCAAAACAACGCAGTAAGATTGTTTCCTAGACCAGGAAATTCATTTTCCTTACGACTCACTCATAGGGAAAGAATAATATTGTGGCCACAACCTCGAAACAGGGCTCCCTTTCACGGCTGCAGCAGATGGACAAAGTCATGGAGGAATACGATGACAATTTCTCCTCACTCATAGAGGTTCCTCTACACTGTCAGGACAAGCACTCCATTGATCTGACTCCCAATGCACCACCACCTGATGTTGCCATACATCCCGCAACTACACATACAGAATCCAAACATGTACTGTATGAGGCTGATAAAGAAACCAAATTTACTAAACGCATCCAGCATGTCCACCCGCAGGTCCATGACATCTTCAACACATCTAATACTCAGTTCAACAGAATTTGCCTCATCTCATGGAGGATCTCAACGCAATGGGGACTATTGCTTCCTAAGGAGGGAGGAATGATCCAGGTGGATATCGGTGGCCACCCACCTATTCCATTTGGACCAGCACCATCAATTCTTGCAGCTTTTCACATTCAGCACAACTTACTATTTTTTAGCAGGTTTTCGGGTCCTCCACTCTCGGAGCCGTTTTGGGGGCTTAATGATCCAGGTGGATATTGGTGGCCACCCACCTATTCCATTTGAACCCCCATCTTCAGTTCTTTCAACTTTCAAGTTGCAACAAAACTTACTATTTTTAGCAGTTTTTCGGGTCCTGAACTTCCGGAGCCGTTTTGAGGCCCTAAACGACATTTTTTGGGAAAACGGAGAGCAACATGGGTCCATGGACCGATGTTGCTCATTCAAAAAATTGAAGTCCTTAGATAGATCTTTCTAACGAGCTATTGAACGCGTCAAACGGAGATTGGGTGCCAAATTTATGCCCCCGGGAAGTTGAACCACCAATTTACCCAAACGGGCGCCCACAGTTTTGGCGCCTCATCTCCTACGGTTAGGTTTTTGGACGTTTCAGATTCTACATTGTTTCTCAACAATAAATAGGCCCTCGAGCCTCATTGTAACATAGTTCAGAGGTCTGTAGCTATCACATCTCTTCTCAGAGATTCGCTACCAGCACCCTAGCTATTTTATTTCCATTATGCCTGTAAGCATATTTCTGTTATTTGATATTAATGAAATGAAGCATTATTTCCGCTGCATCTCTATGTTCATGGTTATTTATGTATTCTGTTGCGTTCCTGCATAAAATCCAGATCACGGCGCCAAAATTTTTAGTCAATTTAGTGTCCTAAATTGTTAACATAAATTATCGACCATGGCTAATAAACTGATGAAGTGTAATGCACTGTATGTGCCTAAGTATCCTTTTTTATTACTTCGTTGTTTTTAGTGTTTTATTGATGTTTTGTGGTTTTTATGTTTGATTCTTAGTATGCTACTCTATGCTAAAAATATGAAGTTAAATCTATGTCAAGAGGAAGAAAAGGAAATGTTAATAAATGAATTAAAATAGAGTTTATTTGCAAGTTCTGTTCCTAACTAGGAAATAATGAAAACAGAGAGTCCTAATCCATGGATATTATAGTTTTTAAATGAACATTCATGAAATGAAAAGTAACTCAAAACACTACAACTTAATCTGATTCATTTAGTTAGAGATTTGTTGGAAGATCTTGTGAAAAAAGATTAATTCTAATGCAATGAGGAAATCTTAAAACATAAAAGGAAAAGATGAAACAAACAGTAACTTAGAATAGTACAGTGAAATCTCATTCATTTGATAGAGGTTTATTGGAAGAGCTTGAGAAAAATATTACTATAATGTAATAAGGATCTCCGATGAAATGCTGAAACAACTTATAACATTACAACTAAATCTCGTTCATGAGTTAGAGGTTTATTGGAATAGCTTTTGAAAGAGATTAACCATAATGTGATAAGGATGTTTTATGAAACAAAACAATCAATAACTCACAATATTATAGCTAAGTCTCATTCGTGAATTCGAGTTTTATTGGAAGAGCTTTTGAAAGAGACTAATGGTAGTATAATGAGGATCTTCTTTTTAACTAAATAACAGAAAATGAAATGCTAATAACTTAGAATATTACAATTGAATCCCATTCATTTAATAGAGATGTATTGGAATAACTTGTGAAAGAGACTAACTGCAATATCATGAGGATCCTTTATCTAATAAAATGACATGAAACATAATGCTAAAAGCTAAGATTTCAGAAAGCAATCTAAGTAAAGGAAATATGACAAAACAAAATTGAAAATGACTTATCTAGAAAACATGTAAAACCTCCTCGAATAGCAGGGGCCCTCTGCTATCGATTCGGCATTAATCCTTTAACTCCTCAAAAATGTAATCAAAACAGCATCTGGGAACTGATCTTCTTTATTGAAACAAAGTTTTAGAAAATAGAGTATTCACTGCAAATCTGAACTGTACTGCACTTTTTCTGAACTATCTTTTTCGTCTTGTATAACCAATATTTAAAGGGAAATTACATAACTGATTATGAGATATACTTGCTACAGGTGGCTAATTCGAATTAGAATTGCAATAGGACTATTGGACTCTTACTAATTCGAATTTAGACTTGTAATAGGACTACTGGACTCAAATCAAGAGTCCTACTGCATTTGGATAACATAGTTTGACTCCACCTTTGACCATGAGTTTAGGCACGTTTTTCTGTTGATCTGGACTGAGTGAGTAGGATAGAATCCATGTAGGCATCATTCTAGAAACACCCATGTGGCCCAATCCTCCAACTGACACTTGGAACATATTCAACCACAAAAATAGCTGCGGAACACCTGACTGACTATGGAACGTCTGTATTTTGTAGCTATACTACACAAAATTATTAAAACAGCAAAAACCATGAAAATACAATATGTTAATCATTTGTATGTAACCTTTAAGCAATATTAATCATTCTTCATTGATTTTAAGGCTTATGAAGTGATAAAGAAATGATGAAATGGAGTGAAGGTTTGCAACAGAGAAGACAATTTTAGGGCTCAACAGAGAATAACAAGAGTTCACTAGAATAATTTGAACTCTTGGAAGAAATAAGTGTAGAAGCAGATAGTTTGTTTTTGCTTTCAAAGGAAAAAATGTCAATGGGTTTGCCAGTTCAAGTGCACCCAAGGAAGAGAAAATGTTCACAAAGTAGGTTGGGTAGGTAAAGGTGAAGTTGAGCTAATCATGCTTTCATATTTTCAAAATCACTACTTTAGGGAAAGCAGCAGCAAAAGAAAGAAGAAAATTTGCCCAATGGATGAGGCACTGGTCTTCATAAACCAAGAGATCAGAAATTCTAGACACCTCTTGAGCCCTCCCCAAGTGGAGCCACTGTTATTCATCATTAATTTTTGCCTGTTTAGATGACTAAGATGCTTTGTCCTAGATTTCTAGAAACAAAATTCAAGAATCATGTGAGTTCTAGAAATCTCCTCAAAAATAATTTTTTCACTATCCTACTTCTTTGTCGAAGCATGGACAATCTATCACCCAGACAAGACCAAATCCTGGACTAATGTCCCTCACTTTCACTCTTTTTGCCATCTCTGCCTATAACACTCTGTCTATGTTTGCCTAAGCCCTCTACTTTCACACCTTGTTTTGCCAAGTAAACCAAACTTTTTCCCCTACTCACCAAGTGCCTCAAACAATGGTGATTTCAAAACTCCTTTTCTAAAGCCATTTAAAGTAAACAAGGTTTTCTAGTTGTCTAGGATGATATTGCATAATAGAGTGTCAAAACCTTGTCCCCTCATCCAAACCATGATTCAAGCTTTTTCAGTCAAAAACCTATTCCAAGGACATTACAATGAGTCAAATAGGGTCACCTAGGTTATGCACTATCATGGTTCTAAATTCACTATTTCCAAAGATATTCAAAGGTGAAGTCAAGATAACACAAGGATGAAGCTTATAATTTTCCAAAGAACATCAAAGAGCTCCAAAGATATCCTCTTGATCAAACAGTAAGCTTGCAAAGGAGCAATTTACCATGTCCAAGAATTTCTGTAGAAATGTTTTGTAAATGGTCAAAACCATAACAGATTCAAAGAAGGAGGCCTAAAAAAACTTATAAAGGCATCCACAACAAGTAGTGAGATAAAACAGGCTTAAGAACACAGAGGAGATCATTCAAAATGTATTTGGCCTGAAGCACAAGTTTTGTAGGGGGACAACTGTCCCTTACTTTTCGGAAAAAGAGTCAAAAAGCTATCAAACTAGCAATAGGTAAGGTAATGAGAGGTGTTGGCACCCTGTAATTAGAAATATTGGAAAAAATCCAACTGCAGGGAGAACATTATTTCAACCACTTTTGGATTCTAGGATCTAGCCCTCCTGAATCCGGAGTGGGATCTCTCCAATAAGTGTAAAGATGGATTTGTCTTTGAAGTCTTGGGTAATGATATTAGGCTAGTTATGAAGGCCGAGGGTTTTGTTTTGTTTTTGGATGGTTGAGCATGAATATTATTTGAGGTGGGAAGTTTCAGATGCAAAGAGTTTCAAAGGTGTGAATTTGCAAGCAAATAGAACAAGCTTTGGCCAAAAAGATAGATAATTGCAAGTTTTAGTCCATTGGGATATGGAGTCATAATAGGGTTTAATTGAAACAACAAGAGGCAAGAGTGGACCATGGGGCAAGTCATCTATGTCTAAGGATATATTTAAAGTTTGATTTATGTAATGAAATGATACAAAAGAAGGGGAATTAAACAGATGAAGAACAAAGAGCAGCCCAGGATCTGGTAAGTACTTCGAAACTAGCCAACCTATGACAAACACTTAAGAAAGACATAAAAGCAATCCAGGATCTAGTAAGTACTTTGAAACGAGCCAGCCTTTGATATATTTTTAATAGAAAAACATTTAAAAACAGAGGGAAACTTCAAAGGCAACTGTTGGAGAAGAAACTAGCGGGTCGGGCTCACCACAAATCCTCTCCTAGCTCTACTTTACTTGGTTACTTTCAAGACAAACACAAAGACAACACAAAATGGCCTAAGATCTGGTAAGTACTTCGAAACTAGCCAGCTTTTGACACATTCCAAGGGAAACTTTCAGACAGTATTTTGGGATAAAACTAGGACCAAGGCTCACCATATCTTCCTTAGTTCATCTCTACTTAACATGAAATGAAAATAACATCCAAGAACAATATTCAGCTAAGACAGTAGGACGAGGTAACACTAGCATTCCTATGCTTAAACTGAATTAAATCATTCCTAAATAACATGAATTGGAAGAAAATATATAGATAAAGATTTTCAGTCAGAGAAGGGTACTGATATACAGTAGGTCCTAACTCTATGCATGTTGTTCTTTATAAGAGAAGATGAACACGGTGAAAACAGAAACAAAATAACGAGTTACAATGAGAAAAACATCACCGTCGACATAGACTAGGATCCCATAAATCAGCTTGTATTGATGCTCCAAACCAGTTACAGTTTTAAGTCCAATGCTTTAGTTTAGCAATCATCTACGCCTTCCAGATTAACTTATCTATCACAAGCAGAGCTCCAAGAGCTAGTGATAACTATTTACAAGTAGAAGTCTCAAGATTAAGTATATTTCAAAGTTCAGCAACCAACCCTTTTCTCATCTTCTCCAGTAGTATTTATAGAAGAATGAGGAGGTGGGATCTAATAAAAAATCTCTTGGGTCAATTAATACAGACTAAATGGCTTCTCGGCCTTTGAGGGGCTCGATGAAGATTTTTTTAGATGTTTCTGATTGTATTAATGTTTTTCATTTAAGATCAAGCTCGGTGGGAGCTCTTATTGACTTTTGAGGCTCTGTGTTATATTAAAGTAACTCTGTTGATATTTTTTCATTAAGTTTATGTGCAGAATTAACTCTCTAGCTGTGCTAAGGCAAATGTTTCTTTTGATCAATAACTTCGGCCTGTGTTTGAATGCCTTGAGGCATAGGTGGCACTGTAGTAGCTGGGAGGAATCAATTTGCCTCAGATGTGGCGGTGGAGGCCTTTCTGTCTGATAAACACTTATGATTTTCTTTAAACTGTGTTTTAATTTGGAGGATTAGGCTTTTGATAATCAATATTAGTCGTAATCCTCATAAATTTGTCTTCAATCTTCCATTCTGGTATGTTTTGTCTTCGACACTGATACTCTTTGTTTGTGATTTATTTACTGTGCCTGGTTGATGTGCAGTGTTGCGCAGGGCTCGTGAGGCATCAATGCCTTTGAATCATTGACGAGGCATGGAAATTTACCCCATGGATGGCTTTCTTTTAATGGATCAAAGGCGTGAGAATCGACACTCCCAGCCTTCGAATTTTTCTTTAGTATAATGGAAAAAACCATTTAATCACCCTTTAACAAATAACATACCTGGACTTCAAAACTCTCGATAAAACCAAGCTCCATAAACCATTTCAGGTCACAAAAGGAGCCCGCTAACGTTAGGGTGTTTGTGACCTGAAATTTTTATAAAATCTGCTTTATAAAGCTCTCCAGGTCCGTTTGGGGCCTGCTAACGTCAGCCCAAATGTGACCCGAAATTTATATCAAATCCTCTTTATAAAGCTCCCCGGGTCCGTATTTTACGACCATGTGAGCAACCAAACAAGACCCGCTCCAATCAGTTGTTGCCGCGTGGGTGCTAACTAGGCGTTGGGGACCATCGACTCTGTGGGACTATTGACTGTTGTCGTGGCCATGGGACTAGGGTGATTTATTGTGGGTTATGGGCCCACACCATACCTTAGTTTATCTCTAGAGCTCCTTTGAGTGCGATCACCGTTCGATGAGCCAGCCTCAGATCGAACGGCGTTCGTCAATATCGCGCTAAGTCCACAGTCTATATTTAACACGCGATGAGGGAGCGATGAGGCGGTATTGTCCCATCGACGTGGCGGCTTTTCACAGGATCGCTTGCCATTTAGTGGTTTCCTTTCCGTACCAAAAGCGGTGCGATCAAAACTACTTCTGGCTTTTTGTTACACCATTTTTTGGTCATCTAACCTTTCATCATTAGATGCACCCAAGTACACCATGTAAGACCAGTTTTACCCCAAGTAAAACTGCTTTCACTATGTTAATTAGGAAACCCCAAAAGGAATAATTAATTAAACCATAATTTAATTATTATTCCCAGTCATGTTTAACCCAAAAACAAAGAAATTAATGAGATAAACCCATAGTTGTCTTATTATTTTCTAGGAATAATTATTTAAATAATATTCCTTGTTAAATATGACCAAATCAACCACCATTAATCAAATAAATCATTATTTATTTGATTATATCCCAACCACTTTCTTAAAAAGATAAATAAATCATTTATTTATTTATTTTTCACTAATCAAGGGATTTGACCCAAGTCAAACACCCTTTCCCTCCAACAAATAATAATAAAATATTCCATAGAGGTGGATCTAGATTTGGTTAACATTATTTTAATCATGCACCAAGATCTAGAATGACCCAATATTTTGTTATAAATAGGAGGGTTTTCCCCATCATTCTGGACCTTTTGTTGCCTATTAGATCACTCTGGATCTATACACTTGGTCTCATTTCTACCATTTTTGCTCCCATTGAGCTCTACTTTCTGCATTGGGTTTTCTACATCTACAAGAGAGAGAAAGCTTAGATCTGAAGTGCTGAGGACTACAAAGAACCCATCCCATTGAGGAGATCCGGATACACCTTCTTGTTTCCTCCCAGGTGCCCTGTAATATAAAAATTCATTCAAAAATCGTGTTCTTGTCTTGTCTGTTGGATGCATGGAGCAAACTCTTTACTTTACTGCTTAATGTCTTTCCATTTATAGATCTGTTTGTTGTAGCATTTTAACTACTAATCGCAGATCTGAAGATGTTTGGCAGCCTCTATTGTTGTTAGGGCTATTAGTTATGCGTAGCTAAAGTGGTTCTTTTTTGTACACTTCGACGAAGAATTCATACTAACACTTTTGAACAGTAAGTGTCCGTAGGCTAAACCGGGGTTAACACCCTGCTTCCTATTCACTTCAGTCCTTTAAAATCCAGGTTCAAACCTCGAAACTGTGGCTCCATTAACTTATTCCCTATTTACTTCTTCTGTAAGCGGGTTTCTTCCTTTGGACAAGGTTCGCAACTCCTACGGACAATGACATTACAGTACCATACTGGAGCGCTATCGATCCTTCAAGTGATCGATAGCCGATCATGAAGTATAGAATCCGACTCATGAAACGGAATTTCATTCAAACACCTGCACAATGCAAAACTATATTACAAAATCCTGCGTTGTTTGGTTTTGCTGCTTCAGAGGGTGTGAGGAGGAGCGATGAAATAATGCGGGGATGATCTGGGAAAAGCACTCGATGGGTCTAGCGCCTGGTTCCAGCACCAGGTTATATAATGGGGAAGTGTTTTAGGACTTAGCCCAAGGGGGCTTAAGTCTACAACATAATACGGTATTTTTTATGAAATTTTCAATGTTCTTCAAAGGTTTTGGCGGTTTCGGTATAGTTTAAAATGAGTTTTAAACTAGGTAAAATGATTTTCATAAATGGAAGAAGGGAAAATATGAAAAATAGAGGATTTTATGGGGGAAAAAGGGGAGAAATGAAGGTTAGTTTTTTAATGGAGGAGGGGGAAAATGGATGATTTTGCAGCAGTCTTTCCTCATGAAATCAGGCAAAATTTCCGAGTATACAAAAAGGGACAACAGTGAAGATTTCGACAGAGGCATGAGGCCTTCAAGAGTCTTCAAGAGATAACACTTTTTTGCAATAAAATTTGTTCCTTGAAGGCTCCAAAAAATGATTTAGCCACCTTTTGGTATAGCAAATTTCATAGGTGGCTAACAGTGGCTCCACTTGGGGATGGTGCCTTCTTGAAGGCATCAAGAACTTCAAACTTGCATTCTTTGGGAGGCTGATCAGTGCCTCATCCATTGGGTTGCCTTTCTTTCCTTGAATGATCTTCTTTTGCTCTAAAAACATATTAGAAGCCATAAAAATAATGGATCTTTTATCAACAAGCTTTCTACCTACCCAATCCTACAGATCTAACATTTTTTCTTCTTTAGAGTGCACTTGGATTGGCAAAATCTTTTCCAACATTTAATTATTTTGAAATCAGGAAATCTAATCTATTTCTACTCCTTATTTCTCCATGGACTCAGATTAAACAGTTGAGCCCACATGATTCTCTACCTAACCTACTATCTGTTGGGATTAAACTGTCCAACAAATTTTATTCACTAAATCCTACAACAGAAATTTAAAAACATACAAGTCAGGATTGAACAGTCTAAC
The DNA here is from genome assembly GCA_034641835.2 of Pinus albicaulis. Taxonomy (NCBI): domain Eukaryota; kingdom Viridiplantae; phylum Streptophyta; class Pinopsida; order Pinales; family Pinaceae; genus Pinus; species Pinus albicaulis. The sequence goes on along the minus strand of CM076571.1, from coordinate 163,293,552 downwards.
TTGTTGCTGATCTATGGCATAAAAAACAAGCTGCACATAGATCTTATTTTGAAGAAAATTTAAAACAAAATGGAAGGCTTAAGATCTGAAATTTCAAAGCATTTCCTTCATCTTTTTTACAGCTCTATTTTGATTCTTACTTAAGTTGTCTTTCCTTTATCAACTGGTTCAGATTTTGAGCTAATTGGAACCAGATTTACATCTTTTTTACAGCTCTATTTTGATTCTTACTTAAGTTGTCTGTCCTTTGTCAACTGGTTCAGATTTTGAGCTAATTGGAACCAGATTTACATCTTTTTTTACTCAGAATTTGAAACAGATTTGAGTCATTCTCTTTGGAAACTTAAGTTCAAATTTTGAGCATGTTTGAACCTTTGATTTCTATCTTAAGATACCTACTGATAAGCCAAGATTAAACAGTTTGGAAAATCGAATTCACTGTCCTATCAGCAAAAAATTCAAAACTAATTAGTCAAGATTAAGTTGTTTGACTAACTAGAAGTGTGTTCTTTAGGAGTGGCATTTGAGATTGCACACTTTCAGACTTGTTTCTCTTTTTGGTATGGGGCTATACCTTTCTTATTTTCACAATTTGCCCTCTTTTATTTCTTTCATTGTTTTTGTCTTTTATTTTTTTCTAACTTTGAATGCAATGGTGGATGAAATGTTTATAATGGAAAAAAGATAAAAAGGCTTCAAAACATAACATGGATCAAGAAAATTAATGCTGAAGCATCCTGCCATTGACAAGACCCCCAAACAATTCTGCTCCATTCAACTCTCGCAAGAAATAGGCATTATTACCAGCAGCTGAATGGATAGAGTAAGGGCCAAGCCATAAGTTGTCAAATTTTCCATGCTTGCCCTTGTCTTCCCTCCTTGAGTCCCACTTTAAAACTTTGTCCCCAATATTGAAATTTTTGTCCTTTGTTCTTCTATCAAAAAGCTTTTTAATGTTGTCCTGCTTCTGCAATGCTTTGTTATAAACCTCCTCTCTGGTTTGCTGAAGATGAATGGTCTGATTTATTCTTCTGATCATGTCATTATCTTCAGTCTACAACTCTTGAATCAACTTCATCACTGGTACACCAAGGCTGGTTGGAAAAATTGCATCAGTACCATACACAAGTTGGAAAGGTGACATAACAATAGATTTCTTCAAAGTCAATCTATCAACCCAAAGTGCATGAACTAGATTTGTGTGCCAAGACTTTTTGTTGTCCTCCAATAGTTTCTTGATTATGTTCACTAAACTCTTGTTTGAAGATTCTACAAGTCCATTACCTTGAGGGTAATAGGCCGTGGAATTCCCCAATGTTATCTGATATCTGTGACAAAATTCAACCATCTTCTTTGATCCAAATGTTGCTGCATTATCAGTGATGATCTTGGTAGGACATCCAAATCTAGAGAGAATGTTAGCCTCCATGAATTTTATAATAACAGAATCATTGGCCTGCCTACAAGGTATGGCTTCTATCCACTTAGTGAAATAGTCTTTGGCAGTGAGAATCCATCTATGCTGAGAAAAAGATGATGGATGGATTTCTCCTATGAAGTCAAGTCCCCACTGTTGAAAAGGAGCTTCAACAGTGATTGGAAGCAGAGGTAGGGGTAGCAGTTTTCTTTTGCCTTCAAAAAGTTGACATTTATGACAGGCAATGATCATCTTGTGTATATCAGGAAAAAGAGTAGGCCAATAGAAACCAGCCCTCAAAAAAATTTTGGTTGTTGTCTTCCAGTACAAATGACCTCCACACTCTCCTTCATGGAACTCGTGCTTAACCTTCTCTGCATCATACTCAGGCAAACATTTAAGCAATACACCACTTGAATTTTTCCAATAAAGACATCTATCTATAATGCAATAGTTTACAGCTTTTAACTTTAGGAACCTTGCCTTTGTTTTTGTCAAACCAGGAGGCGTATTTAAATTAAGCAAAACATAAATAATATCAGCATACCAAGAGGAATTCATAAAATGATCTTCAAAAATGGGAGTTGAGATTTCCTCTTGTTCATCCAAAGCATTAATCATATTAATATCAAGAACCTCAAAATTGGATTCAACCATTAATCTAGCTAGACCTTGGCCTTTGATAAGTTTAGTGGGTTTTATCTCTAAATCATATTCAAGGATAACAACAATCCACTTACCTCTCTTACCATCTGGGTCCTGTGTTAGAATGTCTTTCACAACTGAATTTGGGACAAAGGCAATGATGTGTGAGTGAAGGATGTATACTCTGAAGTCTTTCAAAGCTTTAACCAAAGTAAAAGCTTGCTTCTCCATAATGTTATACTTCAGAGGGGCATCCCTCAATGCCTTGCTAAAGAATGCAATAGGCTGCTCTTGTCCTTGTGGATTTTTCTGTAAAAGGACAGCAGTTATGGTATGTTCTGATGCAAACGAAAAAATATAAAAATCTTTTGAAAAATTAGGACTTATTAGAACCAGCGTTTTGGTTAATGCTTGCTTCACTAGTTCAAAGGAATTCTTGCTTCCAAGGTCCATTTTACCCCTTTCTCCTTCTTCAACATGTTGGTTATATTCCTAAGGAGTTCGGCCAAGTTGGGTATGAACCTTCTCAAAAGTTAATCTTTCCAATGAAAGATTGCAACTCCTTGATGTTTCGAGGATGAGAGATTTGCAATATGGCCTCAATCCTTTTGGGATCTATCTTAATACCCTCTTCTGAAATAATGTGCCTGAGAAGTTTACCTTCTTGGAGCCCAAATAGAGTTTTCTTAGGGTTTAAAGATATCCCAAACTTTATGCATTTCTCGAAAAAATTTCTTAAGTGTTTTAAGTGCTCTTCATCTGTTTTTTAAAACACAGTGACATCATCAAGGTATATAATGATGAAGTAGCCCAGTTCTTCTGAGAATGCTATGTCCATGGCTCACTGAAAAGTTGCTCCAGCATTCATTAGACCAAAGAGCATTTTCACATACATGAAAGTGCCCCATGGTGTAGTAAAGGTTGTCTTTAATTGATCAGCAGAGTGAACTAAGATCTAATTGTACCCTGAGTAGCCATCAAGCAAAGAAATTCTTCTAGACCCTACCACCCTTTGTAAAATATGATCCATCTTAGGTAAAGGGTAGTTTTATTTTAATGAAGCTTTGTTTAAGTCTCTAAAGTCTATACAAATCCTGATCTCTCCAGTTTTCTTCCTAACTGACACTAGATTAGACACCCACTCAGAATATCTAATAGGGACAATAATACCAGCTTCATACATTTTCCTGATTTCCTTCTCAACCAGAGGCAGCTGAACAGGGTTTATTCTGCGCAGTTTCTGTTTGAATGGTTTTTGGTTTTCTTTGAGAGGAATTTTGTGTTGTATTATTTCGGTGTCATAGGATTTAAGATCTTCGTAACTCCACACAAAAACATCAGAAAACTCCTTAAATAGCTCTATGTATTTGAGTTTAATGTGAGCTAGTAAAGTTTTAGAAAGTTTAATCATTTTCGGTTTAATTTCACTGCCTACATTGCACTCTTCCACTTCAGTCTCTACAGGTTCCATTTTTGGCTTCTTGGCCACATCGTTAAAATCGAACAACTCTTCTAAAGGGGCTAGACCCTTAGGCAAACTCTGATCTTTAGAGTGCAGAGTTTCTAACTCCTCTATTTCTAACTCTGCATTCAATTATGTTTTGTTTTTAAGTTTTCTAGTCAGAAGATTAATATTGACAAGCTCAGGAGACGACTCTTCTTCACCAAGAAAATTTTCTTCACTGCAGTCTGTTTCATAATGTGAGTCTGCACTGTGTAGTTCGAATTAATTTCTGAACTGCATGAAATCTTCTATTTGTTTGTCTCCATCAAACACCTGCCAATACTTTTCATTATCAGGAATGGCTGGTTTAAATTTTGTCTGAGTTGTGCAGTCTTTGGATTCATATGGCGTTAAGCATGTTCTAGATGCAAAGGCTAAATTGTGGACGGCAATATTTCTTTTTCTTGGGACAAAAATCAGTTTGGACTCCTCGAACATTTTTACAAGACCCACGACATCATTTCGATAGGTCCTAAGTCTTGGGTGATTTGCGTTATATTCCTCGTTGACTTGCCTAATGACTAACTCTGAATCCCCATACACATTGATTCTTTTGGCTCCTAACTTCTTCAACAATCGTAAGCCTAAGAGAAGGGAATCATATTCCGCTTTGTTATTCGAACACTGGAATTTTAATCTACAGGAAAGGATTTCTGTGTGGTTATTCTCAGTGTTTTGTATCCAGACACCTGCATCAGCATTAGTTCTAGTGCATGAACTGTCAAAATACATACTCCACAAAGGAATATTTTTGGTTCCATCTTGGTTACAGACCTCTTCAACTAACGTGCTTTCTGATTGTTGTTGAATATCAGCACTTAGTTGGATTTGTTTCAACTCGACAGGTTTTTCGCTGTGTTGAGGGTGGTTTTCCTAATTGTCAAGGTTTAAGAGCAATGGACGCATGACTTGTAGCTCAAGACCTGTGTTGGGTTTGCTAATATTTTCAAATGCAGCAAACTGTTTTGATACTCCTGCGTTGTGTTCTTCTTCCTTTCTATCAGCCATCAGCTCATTTAAAGTGACTTGTTCACTAAGTGTTTCGTCATTAAACAGAATAAAAGAATCAAGGCCTGTATTTACAGAATACATAGGAGAGTTTTGTTGTCTGTCTTGGCTCGTAACTGTGTATTGCATATGAGATTCCTTGTAAATTCTTCTCGTCTGGTTGAAAACAGGGATAGTCGCATAGGTCATGTCCATTTGCATAGTCCCTTGTAACTTAGCCCCCCAAGACCTAGACAATAGCATTCCATACTTTGGGGGCACATCAGCCACAACAATATCCATTACTAAGCATTTGGCTGGATTCTGGGCTAAGTTAATGCAGAGGTCTTTGATTAATCCTAAACATTTTACTTTGCTGGAGTCGAAGGAGTAAAGGTCTTTATAAGGTCTGGTGATTTCTAGACCAAGGCTCTCCATCACAGCTTTAGGCATTAAATTATGAGAAGCCCCAGAATCATGCATAGCATTATGAAAATTTTTGTCATGAACGTTTAAACTCACATAAAATGGAGGAACATGTCCCTCTTGATACATACCTTCAATCTTTGGACCAAAAATAAGCTCTAGCTGGTCATCATTAAGATTGATTGTGTCATTATTCTCTTCAATGTTTAAAGCCTTCAAAATTTGGGTCCTATATACATCTGGGCAGCTAATTCAGTCAAGGGAACAGAGATTTTTATTTTGGAAATTTCCTGCTCCAGGCTTAAAGGAATTTGATTCTTTGAAGTACTTGTCTCAGCCTTATTAGCTGTCACTCTATCAGTAAAGTCTGTTTGCTGATTTGTCCTATTTACATTTGACAAAATGGTTTTAACAGGAGTACTAGCTGAAGTGTTAGTACTACTAATGTCCACACTCTGTTTTTCATTGTTTTGAGTGCCTTTCTCTCTACCTTTATTAGAATTAACAGCCACTGGTTTATCCTTTTGTTTGACAAATTTAGGCTTGGTTGCATTTCTGTTTTGTGAAGATTTGTCAGAGGTTTTGTTGTTGGGGGTTTGTTGACTGGTTTTGCTTCTAAGGTCATATTCTTTTTGAGACTCTATGATGACATTTTCCATGTCTTGATAATAATTTTCATCATCATATCTTTTGTCATCATAAGGTGTGTATAGACCTTGTTTTCTATCATACTGGATCTCAAAGTCATTATTATCTACCCCCAGCATGTCGATATCATCTTCCACTATTATTTCATCTGCTTCCTCAACCTCACTTACATAGTTTTGATGAAAGGGGGGAGTGATCTATTGATCATCTTCCCTAGGTCTGTTTGGAGGTTGGTTTCTTCTGAAATTCTGATTATGGTTCTGGTTTCTGTTTTGAGGAGAAATTTGGTTTTGACTGGCTTGTGCTCTCTCAAGGATGCTCATTTTCTTCATCATCTCCTCCATCATTCTCTCCATCTTTGAGTTGGAAGTAGAGGGTGTATTTTCTTCTCTAAAGGACACTCTCTTCTCATTTTTCATTCTTGCTCTCTTCTCCATCAAGTTGACTTCCACGACAAGAGCACCTTTTTTCATCTCTTCAAGAGTTGCAGGATCTCTCTCTCTCAGTTGATAGGCCATCTGAGGGTCAAACCCTTCAGGACACTTGTTTAAAGCTGAGCCTTGTGGAGGTTTTATATCTGGGGAAAGTGCATTATATACACTGTTATATCTGGTACAATAAGCTTGTACACTTTCCCCCGTGTTTCTATGGAGGTTCTTGTAATCGTAAAGGACTTGGAGAGGATTCTTCTTTACTTCCCATTTGTTTAATAACGTCTGATGGAAGGCTTGGATATCATTGATACTATGGGGGGTTAAGCCTTTAAACCATTTTCTTACTTCTCCCCCCAGACTCTGAGCAAACAATCTAAGCTTGATAGAATCATCATCAATTTCATTTCTATCAAAGTAGTCATTCATCTTATCCACATGTTGTGATGCAGTTGTAGCATTACTAGCATCATACAATGGAATTTTGGACTGATAGTCCTATGGAAGATTTACTAATGGTACAGGAAGGACTAAGGGAGCATACCATGCAGCCATGGCAGGAGGTGGAGGTGGATTCACAAGAGATGGATTAACAAAAGGAAAAGTGGGTTGAAGTGGAGTGGTTTGGACAGTGAATGGAGGATGAAGGGATGTGGATGGAACAACAATAGATTGCTGAGCTGATCTTGGATGAGAGACACCTAAATTGTGAAGGAAATGTAAATCAGGAGGTGTTGTTTCTCTACTACCAGGATGTTCACTTGTTTCAGGAGATGAAAGTGAAGACTCAGAATCTAACTAATCTAAATCATCAAGAGACCTAGTTCTAAAGGGATTTACTAAGTCAACTTGTGATTGTTGTAGAGCTGGAAGATTTTCAGGAACTGAACTAGCTCTCAAGGGTGATCTGAAAATAGTTGATAATTTAATCCTAGGAGACTTCCTAAGGATAATTTCTGGGTTATCAACTATCTCAGGTGGATCAGGGTCAGGATAGGCTCTAGTGTGAATCTTTCTAGGAGCCACTATGCTGTGTTTTTTCAGACCCAAATAAACAATAAAAGTTCAACCAAGTATGACAGACTTTAAAAGGTCAACTAATCTATTTACACAAATTCTAATCCTATAGTCCTCTAACTGAGTTTGAATGATATTACAATGATAAGGGTTCTTCCCAGTGGAGTCTTAAGGTCTTTTCAGGATTGTGGAGTTGCCAAGTGGAAGTTTTTAGCTCCTAAGGAGGTAAAAGGTTTTATGGTCCACCACCATGTTTATTGGATACCAATCTGAAATATTTTTGTGTTTTATGAGTTATTTTTCAGTTGTGTGGTTTCTAAGAGTGTCCTAAATCTGTTTCACAACTTAGCTACGGTCATGAGACAAAAATAGTCTACTCTTATGGCTAAGCCAGCTGATTTTCAAGGTTAGATAAAGCCTCGTGAGAAACCTAGGGTTTGCCTAGTTTGTCACTGATTCAAACAAGCTTCATCATGATTACCATTTCTTGGTAGTGCTTGAAAAGGCTTCTTTTTACTCACTAAACAAAGTTTGTATGAAATTTTAAGGGGAAACAGAGATTCTGGGTTCGATCCCCAGCGGAGTCGCTAGAAATGTTGGCACCCTGTAATTAGCAATATTGGAAAAAGTCCAACTGCAGGGAGAACATTATTTCAACCACTTTGGGATTCTAGGATCTAGCCCTCCTGAATCCGGAGAGGGATCTCTCCAATAAGTGTAAAGATGGATTTGTCTTTAAAGTCTTGGTTAATGATATTATGCTAGTTATGAAGGCTGAGGGTTTTTTTTTGTTTTTGGATGGTTGAGCATGAATATTATTTGAGGTGGGAAGTTCCGGATGCAAAGAGTTTCAAAGGTGTGAAGTTGCAAGCAAATAGAACAAGCTTTGGCCAAAAATATAGATAATTGCAAGTTTTAGTCCATTGGGCTATGGAGTCATAATAGGGTTTAATTGAAACAACAAGGGGCAAGAGTGGTCCATGGGGCAAGTCATCTATGTCTAAGGATCTCTTTAAAGTTTGATTTATGGAATGAAATGATACAAAATAAGGGGAATTAAATAGATGAAGAACAAAGAGCAGCCCAGGATCTAGTAAGTACTTCGAAACTAGCCAGCCTATGACAAACACTTAAGAAAGACATAAAATCAATCCATGATCTGGTAAGTACTTCGAAAATAGCCAGTCTTTGATATACTTTTAATAGAAAAACATTTAAAAACAGAGGGAAACCTGAAAGGCAACTATTGGAGAAGAAACTAGTGGGCCGGGCTCACCACAAATCCTCTCCTAGCTCTACTTTACTTGGTTACTTTCAAGACAAACACAAAGACAACACAGAATGGCCTAAGATCTGGTAAGTACTTTGAAACTAGCCAGCTTTTGACACATTCCAAGGGAAACTTTCAGACAGTCTTTTGGGATAAAACTAGGACCAGGACTCACCATATCTTCCTTAGTTCATCTCTACTTAACATGAAATGAAAATAACATCCAAGAAAAATATTCAGCTAAGACAGTAGGACGAGGGAACACCAGCATTCCTATGCTTAAACTGAATTAAGTCATTCCTAAATAACACGAATTGGAAGAAAACATATAGATAAAGATTTTCAGTCAGAGAAGGGTACTGATATACAGTAGGTCCTAACTCTATGCATGTTGTTCTTTATAAGAGAAGATGAACACAGTGAAAATAGAAACAAAATAACGAGTTACAATGAGAAAAACATCACCATCGACATAGACCAGGATCCCATAAATCAACTTGTATTGATGCTCCAAACCAGTTACAACTTTAAGTCCAATGCTTTAGTTTAGCAATCATCTACGCCTTCCAGACTAACTTATCTATCACAAGCAGAGCTCCAAGAGCCAGTGAACACTATTTACAAGTAGAAGTCTCAAGCTCAAGTATATTTCAAAGTTCAGCAACCAACCCTTTTCTCATTTTCTCCAGTAGTATTATATAAGAATGAGGAGGCGGGATCTAATAAAAAATCTCCTAGGTCAATTAATATAGACTAAATGGCTTCTCGGCGTTTAAGGGGCTCGATGAAGAAGTTTACAGATGTTTCTGACTATATTAATGTTTTTCATTTAAGATCAAGCTCGGTGGGAGCTCGTATTGACTTTTGAGGCTCTGTGTTATATTAAAGTAACTCTGCTGATATTTTGTCATTAAGTTTATGTGCAGAATTAACTCTTTGGCTGCACTGAGGCAAATGTTTCTTTTGATCAATAACTTCGGCCTATGTTTGAATGCCTTGAGGCATAGGTGGCACTATAGTAGCTGGGAGGAATCAATTTGCCTCAGATGTGGCGGTGGAGGCCTTTCTGTCTGATAAACACTTATGATTTTCTTTAAACTGTGTTTTAATTTGGAGGATTAGGCTTTTGATAATCAATCTTAGCTGTAATCCTCATAAATTTGTATTCAATCTTCCATTCTGGTATGTTTTGTCTTCGACACTGATACTCTTTGTTTGTGATTTATTTACTGTGCCTGGTTTATGTGCAGTGCTGCGTAGGGCTCGTGAGGCATCAATGCCTTTGAAGCATTGACGAGGCGTGGAAATTTACCCCATGGATGGCTTCCTTTTAATGGATCGAAGGAGTGAGAATATTTAATCACCCTTTAACAAATAACATACCCGGACTTCAAAACTTCCGATAAAACCAAGCTGCATAAACCATTTCGGGTCACAAAAGGAGCCCACTTACGTCAGGGTGTTTGTGACCCGAAATTTTTATGAAATCTGCTTTATAAAGCTCCCCGAGTCTGTTTGGGGCCTGTTGACGTCAGCCCAAATGTGACCCGAAATTTATATCAAATCCACTTTATAAAGCTCCCCGGGTCCGTATTTTACGACCATGCGAGCAACCAAACAAGACCCGCTCCAATCAGTTGTTGCCGCGTGGGTGCTGACTAGGCGTTGGGGACCACTGGCTCTGTGGGACTGCTGACTACTATCGTGGCCGTGGGGACCAGGGCGATTGATTTTGGGTTATGGGCCCACACCATACCTTAGTTTATCCCCCGAGCTCCTTTGAGTGCGATCACCGTTCGATGAGCCAGCCTCAGATCAGACGACGTTCGTCAATATTGCGGTGAGTCCACAGTCAACATTTAACATGCGATGAGGGAGCGATGAGGCGGTATTGTCCTGTCGACGTGGCGGCTTTTCACAGGATCACTTTCCATTTAGTGGTATCCTTTCCATACCAAAAGTGGTGCGATCAAAACTGCTTCCGGCTTTTGAACAGTAAGTGACTGTAGGTTAAACCGAGGTTAACACCCTGCTTCCTATTCACTTCGATCCTTTAAACTCCAGGTTCAAACCTTGGAACTGTGGCTCCATTAACTTATTCCCGATTTAATTCTTCTGTAAGCGGGTTTCTTCCTTTGGACAAGGTTCACAGCTCCTACGGGAAACGACATTACAGTACCATACTGGAGTGCTATCGATCCTTCCAGTGATCAACAGTCGATCATGAAGTATAGAATTCGACTCATGAAACGGAATTTCATTCAAACACCTGCACAATGCAAAACTATATTACAAAATCTTGCGTTATTTGGTTTTGCTGCTTCAGAGGGTGTGGGGAGGAGCGATGAAATAATGCGGGGATGATCTAGGACAAGCACTCGATGGGTATAGCGCCTAGTTCCAGCACCAAGGCATATAATGGGGAAGTGGTTTAGTACTTCACCCAAGGGGGCTTAAGTCTGCAACATAAAACGGTATTTTTTATGAAATTTTTAATGTTTTTCAAAGGTTTTGGGGGTTTCGGTATAGTTTAAAAATGAGTTTTAAACTAGGTAAAATGATTTTCATGAATGGAAGAAGGGGAAATATGAAAAATAGAGGATTTTATGGGGGGAAAAGGGGAGAAATGAAGGTTTTTTAATGGAGGAGGGGGAAAATGGATGATTTTGCAGCAGTCTTTCCTCATGAAATCAGGCAGAATTTCCGAGTATACAAAAAGGGACAGCAGTGAAGATTTGGATAGAGGCATGAGGCCTTCAAGAGTCTTCAATAGATAACACTTTTTTGCAATAAAATTTGTTCCTTGAAGGCTCCAAAAAATGATTTAGCCACCTTTTGGTATAACAAATTTCATAGGTGGCTAACAAGAGGCACCATCACAAGAAAACCACTCACAACCAAGAAGAAAGCAGCAAGGTATGGGTTTGATGGAAATCAAGATTTATGCTTGTTTTGACCAAACAATAAAGTAATACTAGGGTTACAAAGGCAAAGGACACCTCAACCCCTTCAAATGATCATTGAAGGATTTTTAGACATAAGTAATGAGTTTGATAAGTGTTTCTTTGATAACTTAGAAGATAACACTGTTTATTTTTCTAAGTGCCCCTAAAAAACTCAGAAGTTTGGGAAGATGGACAAAGATGGTCCAAATAGTGACAAAGAAACCTCCTTCATCACAACAGATGGTTTAAAGGGTTTTCAAACTACCTTCTAAGGTTTGGAAAACATGAAGATCAATACTCCACTACACCAAAGGCATAAAGATGATGAAGAGTATCAGCAGGAAGAGGCAAGAAATGTCAGTTTAAAGGCCTCTTTTCTCTAAAGAACAGTTAGAGACATATTCCAGTGGCCAAGAGGGACAAACATGGGTAGAAGTTGCCAAAGAAAGAAACTATGACAAACATGGGTCATCATTGATAAGGGGAGCTTTCCAAACTTCAAAAGAAACAGTGATCGAAAGACAAAGACTGTGTAGGCACCTACAAGATCAGAAGTGGCCAGCAAAACACAAAAATGTTTCAAGATCTCACCTCCCTCACTAGACATATATCATTGTCTAAGTGGCCTAAGAAAAATATATACCCCTGATTTACTTTCCCATAAAGGTGGCACATCTCAAAAAAACCAAGCTGATGTTTATACTTACTGCTAGGGTATTTCTCCCACCAACAGGTCTTTTCCTCATTTCTTAAAGATAAAAACATGGCAGAATATCATTCAAAGGGAGAAATGGAAAAAATAATGTGTTTGCTATGTTTAGGTGTTAAAGTAAAAAACAGTGCTTTTTCAAAACATAGGCAGAGAGGCACAGGCTTGGTGTCTTCAGGGAGGTTTTCAAATTAAAAATAACCTTAATAGGCCTCCAACAGTGAAAAAAGAACAATGTTTTAATCAAGTTTCCCACCTACAGGACCAAAAGCAATCAAAGGCACAGTGAGAAAAAGTGAAAAGAAATGAACGTTATAAAAGTAAGTTTGGCTTCAAATTTATTTTTCAAAAGGTTTTAAATACCTTTTTGGGTATTCCCCTGCATCATTTGTCACCTTCAAGGAAGAGGAAATCTATTGGGAGAGAGTTTGAGGGTTTCTCTGCAAAATTGGTAAATTTTCGTAGGCGCTATGCACCGAGGCTGGCACTACGCACCTGGCCTTCGGTGCTATGCACAAGAGAGGTGGCCGCAGTGTTATTTAACACTGTTCTATAGACCTAGGTCCTGGTGCTATGCACCTGGGCAGGCACTACGCACAGGGACAGGAAAGTGCCCGAGCTGCCCAAGCTACCTATCAGCCACCCAGCGCTGCGCTCCAATGAGCCCGGCTGGCCTATCTCCGGCCCGAGTCGACCCAAGCGTTACGCACTGGCAGAGTGTGTCTAGATTTTCTGAAAGGGGGCAAATTTTTTGAATTTTCACCTCCAAACCTCCTGTAATCAAAGAAACAAGGTTGTTGGTTCATTTTCTTGCCTTCCAAAATTTCATTTTCCTAAGCAAAAGAGACATTTAAAGGCCTATTTAGAACAAACCTGCCTTCCAAACTTTCATTTTCCTAAGAAAAAGAGACATTTAAATTCCTATTTAGAACAAACCCTAGGCTACATAAAATTTCAGTTTTAAATCTCTTGGGTTAGGGTTTGCAAAGGAAAAAATGGTTATATATGCAAGAGGAGACTGAGTGACAACAAACAAACCTCGAAACACTGATTACACTCCTTGAAAGCTTCATCTTGGCCCCCATTTGCAAAATTTTCCCTCACCTCACTAATTGTCATCCTTTGACCTAAAGGTTCCCAAACAAAATCTAAAAATCTTGCTGTGCTAGAACCGGTCACCATGTCTGAAGGAGAAATTCATACCAGTAGTGATGAGAGCCAAAGTCCTACCAAGCCTAAACACAAGGGGGGAAGGGCCAATAGGTTTGAGCCCTTAGAAACCATTCAAATTACCTCCTCTCCCATGATCCTTTCATGTTTTCAGGATGTTGGGTGTTATCAATTTTGTGAAAAGGTCAAGAAATTCAAAAGCCACTCAGACTTGACTAGATTGTTCATCCTTGGCTTACAAAATCACCAAGTTAACCTACCAGGAGTGGAATTTGAACTCTCATATGAATCCATTTCAAAAGAAACAAGTATACCAGACATTAGTGAGATATGGCTTAAACAAAAGAAGTTGGATTTGAGCTATTATGAACCCTACCTAAAACCTATTTGTAAACAAGGCTGCAAGGTTGTTTTCCCTTTCTCCCACCTGCTAGAGAGGTATGCCCTAATGATGAGGAAAATTATCAGGTATTTCACCTGAGAGGGGATATACTCCAGGATTTACTCATATCATATAAGGTTACTAATGCACTTCACCAAAGTCAAAATGATGAACCTACCATACTACCTTTTCCGGAGCATTGACAAGATGGCCTCAGTTTTCAAGAAAAGAAGCTATGATTGCCAAATGCCGAGCCTTTTCCAACACTCCTTGATCAAAATGATCATCTTACACTAGCTAGAGCAGCAAGGAATCCCTTGGCAAGTCTTCATCTCACATGATGTGTTTACAAATCCCCAAGCCTTCATTCAGTATAATATACCTTCCACTTCACAACCACCTACCTCCACTCCTCCATCATATTTGCATATGCCTTCTCCACTAATAAATTCACCTCCTATCTCTTATCCTAATGTCCCAAGTGAAGAAGTTGACAGTAGCTCCAATAAGGAGCGAACAAATGAAAATGATGAGGAAGAGGAAAGTGAGGTAGAAACTAAGGTAGATGAAGACAACAACAAAGAAGACAGCAGTACTAAAGGAAATAATGAGGGTAGTAACCATGAATAACAAACAAACAATATTAAGGAAGAGGTAGAAACTATTGAGGAAGACCAAGAGGGTGATGATAGCATGGAAGGAAGTGAAGAGAATAAAGCAGAAAACAGTGTTACAAATGCAAAGCTTAATAAAGATGATGAAAGTGGTAAAAATGATGAAGATTATGGGATAGAAAAAGAGTTTAAAGAAGAGGAACAACAGAGTGATGATGACCAAGAAGAGGAAGCTTCCCAAAAAGGAAACAGTGAGCAATAAAACAGAGTTGAAATCAGTGAGCCCCATGATGAGAAAAAGGGCCAAAAAAGCGAGGGAAACAAGGATGATGATGAGGTTAAAGGTCAAGAAATCAGTAACCCTATGGAGCATCAAGACTCATGAAAGCCATGAAAAAGATGAAAAGGCTTGTAACACCTCCAAATGTAAAAACACCCTCATCAATCCTCTCACATGCACCTATCACAGTGGCAGAAGAGATGTGTTTGCTGCCTCAAAAAGGCAAAGGGCCATCTCTCCTCCAGCAATCAAGCATCAAGACAAAGGAAAGGAAAAGACAGACAAAGGTGAGCAAGTGAAGGTAAGAAGAAGTAATAGGATAAAAAGGACTTCTCAAGGCCCTCAGTTCATTGATCTAGACAGTGACAATGAGTACCAGGAGATGAACACTAAATTGCTTTTCTTGGAGAAAGATGCACAACTTCAGGAATGGGAAAGGGACTTTGATATGGCTCAAAGGGTCATCCACTATTACAAAGAGGAACATAAGCATTTCAAGGAGGTGAAGAGGGGCCTTTCCCTACAAAAGAAAATGGCCAAACATTATGTAAGGAAAAGCATGCTTGCTAGTGCCAAGCTAAAGAAGGCTCTCATTGAGCTAGAAGACCTAAAAAGAGCCAAAGTGAATGAAAGCCTTGGAATCTTGGCTGAGGCTTCTCAACAGGTGTCCAAAACCTCTTGAGGGGTCTCTCCACAAATTTTGAGGCAAATTGGACAAATTTTTGTTTTTTCCAAATTTTGACCCCTAGGAGCGCAGAACCATAGGCGCTACGCAAAATATTTGTGCATCCTCATCTCTCAAAGTTTAAATTTTTGGAAATTTTCACATCACCAACAGTCTACTCACCAATTTTCATATCATTTGAAGCATTTTTACCCCTTCAAAAGGTCAAAAAACATAAAAATTTTGACATTTCTGCTTCCTTTTCAGACTAAGTGCTACGCATAGAGCAGTGTTGGGAGATTTGATTTTTGAGCCGGTAAATGGAATCCACTTGGCACAACGCAAACATTTTTGGAAATTAGAATCATTAGAATTTCCAACGAGCCACCATGGATCCAAATCCAGTGTCAGGAAGACCTCCAAAATACTGCTGCAAAAAGGCCTATTTCTATGCTACGCACCTAGCATTTTTTCACTATTTGACACAGTGCGCTATGCTCCTATAGATGACTGGGAAAAATGTGCATTTGGAACGTTTTCTCATGATTTTCAGGGCCTAAAAGTCAATATAATTTCTATTTTGGGCCGGAAAATATATTTTTGTGCCTTGGGCCTTGCAAGGCCTCAAGGACAAATTAGGATATTTCTGATTGGCCAATAGGCTTCTAGATGCTCTAGTGGGCTCTCCTCTTCCTTGTTTGTTATATAAGGCATGAGGATTCATTGTAAAGATGGTAAATTTATGTGTTTAAGAGAAATAAATGGTTTTTTAAAGTTGAAGAACAATTTAGTGTTGTGGAGCTTGTGGATGGATTGCCTTGATTGATGGTGATGAAGGCTTGTTATTAGGATCCCTGAGTTTAGTTAATGGTGATGTATCTCTCATATGTTCATGTTTTTCTTGTTTTCCATATGTCCATATTTCTATTTTGCAGTAGCTTAGAAGAGTATAGGATGAGAAATGTTGTTTGAGGCACCTCAATCCTCCTGTTAGTTATTGTTTTCATGTTTTCTACTGTTGGGTCAACTTAAAGAATTCTTCATTGCTCCTTAGGCCCACCTAAGCTTGTATATTTCATTATTGGATTAGTATGCTAGTTTATAAACATGATTCATAGTAATCCCTGCTTGTTTAAGGCTATCTAAACTCTGTCTTGAAATCTCTCTTTGATGTATTGATTGTTAGGTTAAGTCAAAGAGGTCTTGTTTCGATCTTGCCCTTTGAATATGCTTATCAGTTTGCCTCGAAGTTCTTTATAGTTTAATGAATGATGTTTAGGCGTTCCCTCTTCATTTATTGATGCTATTTGTTTCTTATATGTTTTCAAACCTTGAAATTTGAATCATTGAAGTTAGATAAGTTGTCTTGCTTCCATGTTCTACTGGATTGTTTATCTTCAATGTTTATTTGTTTAAAAGTATTGTCACTGAGTAAATGGTGCACCCTATCTCATGATTCATATATTTTGCTTATCAATATTAAATACCTCCCTGTTCATAGGTATTTGACAAAGAATTCTTAACTTCCCTTTGCCCTACCTTGGTTCCCAAAACTTATTGTCCATTTCACCTCACACATAAACTTAAAAGATCCATTAACTACACTAGATTTTCCCTGTGATGTACCCCGATTCACTACCAAGATATCAATAACTTCATAGACTCCATTGTGCAATTGATTTGATAACCTCTCACTCCACCTATCCTACTTGATCATCTTACCCCAACCCAAAAAAAAAAAAAAAACAAACTTACACTTAACAACTAGCCTAAAATCAATCATCCAAAGTGAACAAGCTCACATCCTTCGCATAATAGAGAGAGCCCTCTCTGAGTCCAAGAAGGCTAGGTCCTAGTACTCCAAAGACTGGTCTGATGTTACCCTGTCATTTGGTTTACCAATATGCCAAATCACGGGACACTAACACCATGGAGGATTGAGACAATGTGGTCTCGTACTCCCTCCAACAGGGTCCTCCTCACCTTTGCCACTTTCTTTTGCCATGCATCAAGATTGGCAGCATCTTACTTATGAACATGTTTTTCAATGAATTCCTTCAAGCCATTGTCTTTGAGTATTGCCTCCATCTTGTCCTTCCAAGAAATGTAGTTCGAGCTTCCCTCAAGTGAATACTCTAACCTCAAGCCATTGAAATCCATTTCGATCTTGAATTGGCTGTAGCACCAAGAAATTCTTTCTGCAAATTCAAATTATATCCAACAACAAACTCAGCTCCTGCTTCACTTCTGCAATTTCATGTGCTCTGATACCATGTAGAAACTATACAATATGCATGTATATCTTAAATTAACCAATCTAACAATATGCTAAATTTAAATATTGAATATCTTCTAAAAATCTTTGCGGAATTAAAAATGAAATCGCTAATTACATAAGCATGAAGAAATATCAATCGCACACAACATAGATAATTTCCCAGGGAAATCTTACAGCTAAAAAACCCATTATATTCTATTGTATATTATATCATGGATCATGAAACAATTACATACAAAACTCTAATCACAAGAGCTCTCAGTACATCAGCTAATTGTCTCACACTGTCATACAAAAATTCGCAAATCCCTTAGCCAATTTACTATCTCCAGACAGTCTGCCTCCACTCCACAATCCTTGTTGAAATAAATCCCTGAATTGATGCCTTCTTGCCTGCCTTCACTGTACAATCCTCATGGGCACATCCAATGTGTGTGTGCTTGCATGTGTGCAAGCGGATAATGTCACAACTGATATTTTACTTCCCTTTCACCTAGAACTCAATTGGGTCTCCACTAGATCTGACATGCATGCAACTAATAATAGTAAATCTTCAGTTGCATGTGAGACCACTGATTGTGAATTAATTAATAATTAATTCACTTGATCTCTCACTATTGTATCTTCAGTTACAACTAGCACAACTGATTTTAACTCACTTAACTGAGTTAAACTACTTACAACTTGCACAAATCATGCACCACTGCACTTCCAACTCTGTTACAACTCGAATCACTCAGTTACAACCAAATTCAACCTGCATGTCCCACCAGCCAACTACTTAACTCGAAATTCACTTAGCTAACTATTTTCAAGTTCTCACTGAGAATAGATTATAGTTTAATGTCCATTAAATTAAGGGATAATAAAAATAGACATGTGTCTAAACATATACATACACCTAAAAATACCATGTGGGCCCCACCCTAATGTAGGTGCTTAATTTTCACTAGGATCAAGAATTTTTCTTGTTGAATCTCAACAGTAAGAGAATGGGATTGTTCTTTTTTCTGTATATTTATATGAAACATGAGTTGATTTGGTATTCCTTTCTTGTGCCTGAACTGGGGTTTGAATCACATAAATGAATATTGTTATGTAGCATGCTCAAAACCCCCTTATTATTAATACTATAAACTGATATTAACAACAGAATTGACTTGTTAATTCTTGGTTACACTCCTTTGAAGTGAATAATATCCACACTGGCCATAGTGCTGATAAGTTTCTTGTCTTTTTTATGAAAGTGAGAAGTAGGTTCCTGAAATTCTACTTTAGGAAAGAATCTATTCATGTTTCCTTCTAACAATATAGTTGATCTAATCTACCAAATTCCTATTATAATATAAGTGTTACTCAAGCTCTTACACTTTGAATGTTATGCATATGTTGAGTGTGTTGGTTTTAATTCTTGTGTTGACACTGGTTTAATGTACAATTTTCATGCTTGCAAAATGTTGAGAAATGTAAATTCCTGTGTAATGTTAAGTTTTGTAGTATGGTATACGAATGATTAATTCCTAGAATATTGATATATCTATGTTTTCTTTTGTTTTCATGTATTGATTATTATAAGCTAGCACATAAATGTTAATTTTCTGAAGTTAGTGTCCAGGCTTGTGAATATGGCATGGAAATGTATTGTAGGTGTTTGGGTCGTCTTTCCAGGGTTCTTATGTACATTCTAGGTTTGAAATCTAGCTTAAGGGAATGTGCATGGAGAGAGTGCACCTATCTGTTAATTAAATTAATGTGTAAATTAGAACTAATTAACTATTTAGCCTTGGTTTTAGAACTTGTAAGTTTGGGAGAATAAATTATTCCCTTATAAGTATGTATATATTTATATGGCCAAGATAGGTTGGATTTAATTCATAAGATCGAGATGGATAGTGGGAGAGGCGTATTCACCTGCAAATAACACACTTATAGGTATGCATTGACTGCATGAATAATTCTTGCACAAATCAAAAATTTGATTAAAATTCAATTGGGATATATCTCCTTGTCTTAATAAATTCAAACCATTAATTAACTCATCCAAAATTCCACATTAAAATAGAGTTTTGATAGTTCCATGATCCAATCTATCTTTGGGCCTTTAGAGCATATACAAGAACCTTTCAAGGTAATCCTCAATACTTTCATCATCGTGTTGCATCATTTTGAATATTTCATCCTACAAGTCATGAGGTTTACAATACTCTTGATATTTTCCAAGGAATGTTCTCTTCATTTCATCCCAGGTACGTATATTATTTCCCCCCAGCCCCATGAACCAGCGCAAGGTTGAGTCCTTAAGGTTAGTTGGGAAAATTTTAATTTTTACGGCATCTAAATAATAATCATAACTCCTACACAGTATATCAAATTCAAAAAATTAAGCATCAAGATCTTCATCATGAACCTTACTGTTAAAATCAGGGAGAACAAAGGAGAAATATTTTTCATTTGAACAATAGTGTTGGGATCCATGATTAGAGACCCAAATTGTGTTCTCCCTATGGGTTTTTCTCACTGGTTCATTTTCCATTGCCATCTTCATGATTTTACATGTTTTTACCTCCAAGTGAATTGTAATTTGTGTCTAATGAAGGTTGACTATTCTCTAAAGACACAGTTACAGGGGGAAATTAACCACAAAAGTCACCTTATTTTACTGGATCAGAGACACCCAAACAGTTTTTTCTGGAGTCTAAATGCAAAATACCCATCTCATTGTTCTAAATGTACCTAGAGTGTTTACTTGTAGCATGCCCAATGTGAGAAAAAAGAAATTCCAAATTATCATATTTTCCTCTACCCTTACTAGGTTTTGGACCTTTGCCCCTACTCATTCATATTGAAAAGAAATAAATCAATCAAAAAACTAAGTAAAGACTATAAAAATCACTTTTTGGCCTACAATATCTTTAACTCGATAAAATTTTCTAATTGTTACAAAAAAAAAATATCTATGAAAATTCCTTACAGTGAAAAATTAACCCTCCTAATGAGAAACAAATAGAGGCACACCTACTAAAAAAACTAGATTCTTACCTCTAATGCTGAAATAACTCACTCAAGAAATTACAAAAATATTTCCCTAGTGCCTCCCCGACAACGATGCCAAAATGTTGGTATGGTAGTATTTTTTATCTCAGATACCCAACATTTAATGTCAATCCAGGGTCCGTAGACTTTGAGGTTCAACACTAAAAATGCTCGAGGAATTGTTTGGGATCCTATAGAACAATCCCTAATTCAACCAATATAATAAGACTCCTTCAATTCCTGCAAACACTAGTTAAACTCCTTGTAATGTTACTGCAATCAAATGGAACTTATTAAAGAACCAAACACTATCAAATAATCAACTGGAAACATGCACTTTGACCATTAATTAAACTGATGAATTTAAATGGAAAGTATGTCTCAAATTGACTAAAAATAAAGACAATTAAATTCCTAGACAATCCACTCACTATCAAAGGGAATGTAAGATACGTATTCTCACATTCAATACATAACTCGAACAACCAATCCTATTATAATTTTTTACTCAATTATATTGAAAACTCTCTATGTAAACCAAATAAATAAAGATAGGCTCTAGATATGTCTATGGCTCATTCATTCCAATTCAGATGCACTGACTGTGTAAACAAACTTCCATTGTTCAATGAAAATGCTTCTCACTCATATCTAATAGTAAATACTCTCCCCAAGCTTACATGCAACTTTTAAATCTTCATAAACCAATGAACTTACTAGCTTAACTGAAAATTTGTCTTGGAAACAATATATTTATAAAAGAACACAATGAGTAGATGTCAAGGAAAGTACTTTGTAACTCTCCAAGTTATGAATCATTACTGTATTTTCAAATTCTCAAGAGAAGTTATAGAAATTTAACTTACCACTCAAATTCTATTTATAAATTAGTGACTTACTCTAATCCTTTTGCAATGAACAAACATAAGGGGAAGATAAGGCAGTACATTAAATATGTTGGAATATCACAATTGTGAAATCTTAGATTTGAAAAGCCAATCAATAATATGTATATGCTATATTCTGGTATGCAAATATCAGTAAGTTAAAGAATGAAAATATTGATATTCAACCCGCAACTCCAAGCCATAACGAAACTCAGTGTAACCCTCATTATCAATCAAAAAACTTTTAGATTCAAGTAGATCTAGGACAACTCCAAGTTATTATTTGACACAAAAATTCCAAATATCAAATAGGCCAGTTGTGTTGATATTGTAACTCAACATAGGACTTGGATCGTAATGGACCTGTCACTCGTATGCCATAACTTTGACAAATAGCTCCAGATCTCAAGATATTTAATGCACCTTTGTAGTGTCACTCAACAAATCACTCCATGTTGTAACCAAAAGTCAAAAGCCTGAACATGAGTTATGAAACAGAGTATGGCTTAGTCCAATCAAATATGATTTTTTTTTTATAGATCATGAATAATATCCATGTAACGATCAATTACGTCAGTGATTTATAAATATAATGATTATCATAAAAAATAACCATACACACATTTAAAGCACTTCTAGATCTAAAGATATAAAACTAGTGTAAAATAAGGAAGTACGAAAGACAGAGTATACAATTTTCACTCCAAAAGCCTTTAGATTTGAAATCAGTCACTCTGGTTAGCACACCCAAATCATAAATAACAACACCAATCAATAGATCTACAACCTATTAAGTAAATAAACAAAACAAAGGAGGCAACAAGCTGGATTGGTCAGCCCAACCAACTGGGTCATCCCCTTTGTAAGAAATTTAAATCACAGAGAGGAGATTAAACATTGAACATGCAAATAAAGAAAACAAAACTTGGCATGAGTCCTTGATATTAAAATTTTCTCAATATTTACATCATAATCCAATTTCTCAAGGTCTAATCAACTCAGGGAGTGACACACAGGAATATTTAACTAGTAATATGAAACTATAATAACATCGCTAACCAAGAATAGGGGCCATAATTCCTTTCATATACAAGTTAAATTACAAGTATAGGTTGTAACAACTAGAACTAATAGAGGTAGACTAAGTGTGATGATTGCAACAACCATAGGAGGGAGGACTGATTTCGTATAACCATGAGTTATCTCAGGAAATATGCATATTTGAATCAAGGAATAGCTTGGAATAACTCCTCCTATCTCTTCCTCCAACAATTGTAGCCTCCTTTGAGTGCACAATCCTTGACCTAATTTCCATGAGGATGTTCGACAGGTGTGCAAGGTGATGACTAGTCAATGGGCTTGCATGGTATCTCAATGTCCAATATATCAACACGTACTCATCCCTTTGGTTACAGGATATATGTAGGAGGTGAAGCATTTGCAAACCTTCATTAAAATTTATTTTAACCATCATAAATCCAAGAAAATGCATAAAATGGAGTTTAGGTAGAAATAAAGATTTATCGTCCAACTTTTTAATAGAATGTTGATCTCAAAAATTGAGAACCGATTAAACATGTGGAGTCACAAGTGGCTCTCTAGAGCGAGCAGACTAGTCCTTATAAAGTCGGTTCTCATGGAAATTCCAATGTATTGGATTGTTCTTGCTTGGGTCTCGATTTCCATCCTAAACAAAATTAGGAGTATTTGCAGCAATTTCCTCTCATCCGGTAAAACTCCAAAATGACTATTCCATGGGTGGCCTGTGATAAGATTGTTAAACCCAAAGAGTGGGGTGGTTGGGGCATAAAAAAACCTCTATATTTTTGCCACCTCCCTGGCTTCCAAATCAGGATGGAGACTCCTCACTGCTACAAATATCTAGACCTCGGTGGTGAAAAGGAAATATATTGACCTCGTGCCAATTGACGATTGGATTCGATTACCGAAGAAATCACTGTACCGATTTTCTTCAATTTGGAAGGCCACCCTCTCGGCTCTTGGCCTCGTGGAAAAAGGCCTAGCTTGGAAAATAGGGAATGGTGAAAGATGTCGTATTGGTTTGGACCCATGGGTTGGTTGCAACAACAGATTCTCCCTATCTAAAGCTCTTTGAGTGGATCTCAATGCCCGGGGTATAAAAACGTTGATCCAGATAAATGATCTGGATCATAATTTGATATGGACTCGGGAATGGAGGGATGCGGATATGATGGGGATCAAGGATCAATGGAAACAAGAATGGTAGGGCTTTATTATGGAACTGGAGCGGTCGAGGACTTGCATCAAAGATTCAGAGGACTCCCTTTGTTGGGTCCTCTCTAAATCCAGCAAATACACTCCAAAATATGGCTATGCTCACCTTATGGACTAGGGTCAAGCGAAGTGATGGTATAAGAATTTATGGAAACTAAGTGGCCAATGAAAATCAAAACTCTTCTTTTGGTTTATTCTCAGGAATAAGGTTCCCACATGTGACACACTTCAAAATATATTTCAGTTTTGCTCGGACAGGTGTGTTCTATGTAAGGAGGAGTCTGAATCCACTGACCACTTGTTCCTCTTTTGTCCTTTCACTAATAATGTGTGGGAGAAAACAATTTCTCTTTAACGATTACTCATTCCTGGAGAGGGAATTTTTGTGGGGATGCACGGAACAGATGGTGGGAAGAAAGCACTGACACAACTCTTCGAAATATCTTTCTCATTATTTCATGGGGTATCTGGATTTCCTGGAATAAATGTATCTTTAAAGAGATTGCTCCTAACATTGATTCTATCGTTGCTGAATATGAGGCCATTTTTTCCAGCCTTCCTCCTATGAACACTCCTGACAATCAGCGGAGGATAGTCCCGGAGGTCATTGATCGCTCCATTCCGTGGGCACACTTCGATGGTGCGGCATCCTAGGGCTCCTGTGGAGCTAGGATTATCATTCATAAAAATCAACATAGTTCTTTATCTGTGGCGGTTGGTCTTGGGGAAGGAACAAACAATTTTTCTGAGCTTCAAACTTTAAAACTCCTTCTTTGCTGGCTGATCCACTTGGGCATCAAGTTGATTCAAATTTTTGGGGATTCTTTGAATGTCATAAACTGGGTTAACAACTCTCAGAGATGTTTGAAATTTTTATTAATTCCAATCTTGAAGAAATATAGGCTTTTAAAAATCATTTCAAATTGATTTCTTTATGCCATATTTACAGGGAACAGAACAGGGAAGTTGGCCTATTGTCTAAAGACAGTTTACAACTTACTGCAGGTGCATGGTCTTTAGAGGAGAAGGAGGGGATGGTTGTTCATGTGTCGAACACCAGACCCTACTGATCATAAATTTTTATGTTGTTTCTTCATTACTTTTCTCTAGTCACGTTATATCTCCTAGAGGTCTTTGTACATTTTCACATCTCTAAACTAAAAATTAGGAACCTATATCTGTAATTATTTATGACAGAAGTGACTAATTTTTTCTGTAGGATACTTAGCTATATATATATATGACATATTTATGGGGTTTTTTTCTCTTCAGAGAGGCCCTATGTTATCTCATTGTATAGGTGTTTCTCTACATGAGGCCCAGTATAGGTGATAAGGATGCATATTTTATGATGGATGTCTTTTATTGCTTTTGTTGATCACGGGGGATGACATGTGTCTTATCCTCTTTCAGAACCACTTGCACAAAGGCTTATGGTCTGTTTCCTTCGTTGATCCTCAGCGGGAGGGTACCTATGGTCCCGACCTCCCTTAGGCCGATGATATCATATGGAATGTTGCGGCATATACTATGTAAATTTTTGTGAGTTGGTTTATAAAAAGTTTGATTCTTTCCCTGGAAAAAATAGAATGCTAATTAGACACATTCTCCTACATTGCATAAAAATTGTATGGACATGCAAGGTAGGAGGCTTTGAAAAGGTAAAATAATGGAACAAAATATGATGTCATAACGGTAAAGATGAGACAATTTATGACCCTGACAATACCTCTTCCTTATACTTGCATATTTCCACACCAGAGAAAAAGAGCGAAGCGGAATAAGCTTTTAGCTCGGTTTATCTCATTAAGAGTTTCCTAGGGAAAAACTTGTGTCTATTGTGGATAGTGTGTTTGTTTCTTTTTGCTCATATTTCTCAAATTTCAGTTAATTTATTCGCTTAAACATAAAAAATAGCAAAAAAACACTAAGATTTAAAAGGAATTAACATTCACATTAAAGAATGCAATATTTTATCATATATATTATGATGAATTGTTCTAATGAAATATCCAAGGTATTTTACAGACATAAAGTTACAAACTTTAAAATGGTTTTGATTAATAACATTAAAGATAAATTATTGATAATATTTTAACAACAAAATATATCTCAAAAATAAATAAATAACCTACAGACATTAAATGTCATTAGAACAACATTAAAACTATGATGGTTTTGATGCTTCACTTCATTGCTTCTTCAACACCTTTCTATGACCAAAATTAAGTCAAATGAAACTTAGAAAGTTGTAACAATCCATGCCGATCATGTCACCATTTATTATGTTAAGAGCTTATGAAATAAAACTAGTACTTTATTGTCTCACCACTTATTATATTAAGATTACAAAACAATTTTATTTTTTAAATATTTGAAAGAGCTTTTGAAATATGATTTGTTCTTCAAAACATTGCATGGTCACACGTCAGGGTTTGGGCTCGTGGTCGGCAAATGCTTGTTAAGGCATTCGTGTCGTTGTGCATGTCACGAGTTCGAGTATTGGATAGCCCGAGGGTCATTATGGCGGGCATGGTAGTTCCTCCTAGGTTTGTAGGGGTAGCCAGTGAGATTCGACCTCGTATCACGCGAGTACGATACTGCTGCAGTTGTCGATTCTCCTAGCACAAAAAAAAACATTGCATGGTCGTGAATAAATAAATGGCAATACATAAAAACATTTACTCTTTTCTTATAAAAATACTTTCATGTAGCCCTATAAAATTATTAGTGAGATTGAACCTGTCATTATACAAAAATAAATAAAATCTCCTTCAACATGTCAGGAACATTTATATCTTATAAATCACATGTTAAATCAAAGTAGGCTGATTTATATCTTTATAAATCACATGTTAAATCAAAGTTTTTCTAATGCATACTAGGCTTTTGTTTGTCCATTTTGGTGACGAGAGAAATTGAACAATAACGAAACTCTAAGTATAGGCAAGCTTGTGGTTTTCTTATACTTTGACTTGGGCAGTTTAAAGAAAATTTCAACTTTGCATTAACGCATTTGGACAACTTAAAAAATTTAGTATTAGGGAGGAGTTATATTTTAAATAGAATTTTGTGATAACTTAATTTTTTTAATATTTATGTGATGTATTTTTTAATATATATATATATATATATATATATATATATATATATATATATATTGTTTAAAAAATTGAGTGATGAAGTAAAAAAAAAAATAGTTTTTTATTTTTTTTTAAGGAAAAATAAGCAAATTTATGTTGATTAACTACTTATAGAGGAAAAGCTTAGGGTGGAACACAAATCTGAGCCTAGGGTTCCGCTTTGTAATCTGAGCACTGCGACAAAACTCTGGCGGAGGGCAGTGCCCTGTTCGTTGAGCTCCGAAGGCGTGGGTCACTTCTAGCCCAACAAATGAGGCACGCAGGGGCCAATGGGGCCCCTTCTTACAAACAAGTAATGATGGATAAAGGAAAGGCCCCACTGGAAGGTGTGTAGATCACTGGATCTGAAAATGCTGGAAAGAATGAGCTAAACAAAAAGAATAAAGCAAGTGGGTTTACCAAGGAACCACAAGGTCAAAAACAGTCGAATGGCATCAAGATCTCAGAGGAAAAAGGCAATCGGGTCCCAAATCCCAAGCAGGGACCTCCAGCAGCCGAAGGAAAAACTAATGATACCACTGGGACCGAGGACCCACCCCAGCAAGGCCCGGATCTAGCAGGATCGGCCACCGAAACCAAGAAACAAGCGAAGCACGGGCGCTGCAAGCCAAAAATAGCAGAAAGCCTGAGGGTTATCATCACAGATCCTGAAATGTAAGCCTACAAATACCATATGACAATACATGCGGTAATCTGTAAGTTCATGGGCTTCTGGCCAACGGAAAAAGCCCTATGCTAGTGGATAAAGTAGCAATGGAAGCCAAAGGGTGATATCAGGCTGCACCTAAGGGCCAAAGGTTTCTTTACGGTGGTCTTTGAAAACCTAGAAGATAGAGATCATATTTTTGATGAAGGACCATATTTTCATGCCTCGGCATGCCTCTACATGAGACATTGGAAACCCAACTTTGCCCCTGAACAGGAGACTTTCACGCACGTCCCTGTTTGGATCTGCCTCTTCTCTCTCCCCATAGATTACTGGAGGCCCTCCACACTAGCACAGATTGGAAACAAACTGGGCACCTTCATCCAAGCCTCGAAAGCTACCCTACAAAAAAGGTACACCTCTTGTGCTCGCATCTGTGTTGAAATGGATGTCTCAGGGGCCTCACATGAAGGTCTATGGATGGAATTTAGAGATCTATGGATGGAATTTATAGATGAAGTCTTTTTTCAAGCCATTTATTATGAACAAGTCCCCTTTCGCTGCCGAAAATGTCATGAACATGGGCACCTATTTAGGGAATGCCCACTGAATAAGCCAACAGAGAAAACCAAGGAAAACATGGGCAAGGATCAAGAAGGGTTTTCTTGCTCCAACGGTAGACAGCAAGCTAATAGAAAACACCAACCCAAGATAGGAGTCCTAAATAAAGGACCTGATAATGCCTTTGAAGCACTAGGCTCAGTGACTGCAATAGAAGAAATCCTACAGAAAACAGATCTGGAACAAAATGTGCAGGTCACCCACACACAGGAATCCCCAGATCCTAATACAGCCACGATGAACAATATCCAGCACAGCCCAGCTACAAAAAAATACTTAGAAGGGGATGCGGAAATGACCTCGAGTGAGATAGGCACTGAGGATATAGAAATCAGTGATATCTTAGAGCAGGAAGGCATGGACCTCAACATAATGGTAGAGCAATGGAAGCAAAAGGGCATGGAACACATCCCAGAAGAAGAAGTGGGCAGGGTCAACTTTCTTTTCTTAACAAGGCAAGATGCAAAAATCAAAGGACAGAAAAGAGGCTTTGGGGCAACGAAGGGACTCAGAATCAAAACCCAAGGCTTACATCAAACAAACCATAATGCCAAACATCGAAGAAAGAGAGGCAGAAGAACGAGTAACGAAGCCCTCTGGGAGCTAGGTCAGGTGCTCCTCAATATAGGTAAGATGAAAGCCCTTGAGGCTTTCACTTTTTCCTCTTAAAAATCTTGTTAATTATGAAGATTCTTTCATGGAATGCCAGAGGGCTCAATAGCCAAAGAAAACAAAGAATTCTAAGGAAAAAAGTCAAAAATGAAAACCCTGATATGATTTTTTTACAAGAAACTAAATGTTCAAGCAAAAAAATGAAGAGCATTAGTAGAAACTTGGGGAAAAGAATGGAATATACAGAATTGGAAGGGAACGGAATGGAAGGGGGCCTGGCCATATTTTGGAATCCCCACTCCTTCCATCTCAAAAATGCAGAAGCTTCAAGATTTTTCATTGCCCTGGAAATGAAAATCATTGGTGAAGTTGATACCTTTATGTGCACTAATGTCTACAGCTCCCAGGGACTAGGGAACAAGCTGCTGCT
Organism: Pinus albicaulis; assembly: GCA_034641835.2. Lineage (NCBI taxonomy): Eukaryota > Viridiplantae > Streptophyta > Pinopsida > Pinales > Pinaceae > Pinus > Pinus albicaulis. The sequence goes on along the minus strand of CM076571.1, from coordinate 163,264,537 downwards.
GCTGGATCGCCTCTCCAAGCTGCAACGCAGACATTCCAATGCCAAAGTACTCTATGGGGGAGATTTCAACATGATTACCTCACTCGAAGAAAATAAAGGGGGGCTAAGGAAACTGAATAGAGATACAGAGGCTCTTAACCAGTTCATAAAATCCGAAAAACTCATTGATATCCTCCCCAAAAATGGCCTTTTCACCTGGAATAACAAAAGAGGAGGAGAAAGGAAGATTGCTTCCAGAATGGATCGTTTTCTCATCTCTGAAGATACTCTCCTTGAAGGGGTCAATGTGGAATCAGACATCATTCCCTGTGGAGGCTCGGATCATTGGCCCATCGCCTTGGAGGCGGCCATCCTAGGCACATCGAAGAATAGACCCTTCATATTTGAAAATTTTTGTCTTGGTCACCCAGATTTTAAAACTAAAATTCAACAATGGTGGAGAGAGCCTCTTGACATCAGGGGCAAAAAAATGTACCGGCTTCAAGCTAGGTTGAAGCACCTCAAAGCCAGACTTAGGTCTTGGAACCATGAAGTTTTCGGGAATATCTTCAAAGACAAACAGGATTTGGAGGAACAAATGGCACAAATCCACAATGTTTGGCTCAAAGGTGACATCTCCCAAGATTCAATAAGCATTGAATAAAACCTCATGCAGAAATGGAACGAAAGATGCCAACAGGAAGAAATCCTATGGAGATAGAAATCTCGCATTCAATGGCTCAAAGAAGGGGAGAAGAACACTAAATTCTTCCACAGATTAGCTATTGGTTATAGATGCATAAACAAGATTACCCGAATGAAAGATGATCAAGGAACCTCCTTCCATTCTCATCAGGAGATCTCCTCCATCCTCATTGATCACTTTAGCCACATAGCTACGGAACCAGATATTGATAGAGAAGGGGCTATCAAGGAAGTAATGGCCTCCATCCCTAAGCTTGTTTCAGAGGATCAAAACAAAGCCTTGGATCGCCCAGTCACCTTGCTGGAGGTGGAAGAAGCTATGAAAGAGATGCCAAATGGCAAGGCACCAGGACCATATGGCTTCACCATTGATTTCTTTAAAGCTTGCTGGGACGTTGTGCAGAAGGAATTTTGGGAGGTGGTTGAATATTCCCGTAAATCTTCCTCCATCCTCAAATCCCTAAACTCCACTTTCATTGCCCTAATTCCTAAGGAAGAGGTAGCCTGTACTCCTTCGAAATTTAGGCCCATTTCCCTCTACAATGTCCTTTACAAAATCATTTCCAAAGTAATGGCCAACAGGCTTAAGCACATTCTCCCTCTAATCATTTCGGAAGAGCAATCAGGCTACGTGGAAGGCAGAAAAATCATGGATAATGTCCTGTTATCACATGAAATGGTTCACACCCTCCAATCCAGAAGAAAGGTAGGCATGATCATACAGCTAGATCTCTCTAAAGCCTATGACAAGGTCAGCTGGAAGTACCTCGAGGAAATTCTAAAGGTGTTTGGGTTTGCCCGTCGATAGATCAATTGGATCTTAGCCTTGATCAAATCTCCTAGCTTTTCAATCTTGGTCAATGGCGCTCCTACTTTCCCTTTCACTCCTTCCAGAGGAATTTGGCAAGGGGATCCTATCTCCCCCTTTCTTTTCGTCATTCTGATGGAAGGCCTGAGCCGTATTATCAAATCAACAAAGGAAAAGAATTCCATAATGGGTCTTCAACCCTAACCAAACTGCCCAACCACTACTCATCAGCATTTTTTGGACGATACCATGCTCCATGGTACTCCTACTGTTCGTGAAGCCCAAGGCTTCAAAGCCATCCTTGTTCTCTTTAGTCAAGCGTCAGGTATGGACCTTAATCTAGATAAGTCCTCCATATTTTTCTTTAATACACATTTGGTGGTCTAGAGAAATCTTACTTCCATCCTTGGGTTCAAAAGACAAAGCCTGCCCTCAAAATATCTAGGGATTCCCCTAACAAATAAGCCCTGGCGGAAAAAACACTGGGAGAAATTGCTCTCCAACCAACCTAGAAGAAAAAGGAAACTACTGGACTAACAAGGTCCTCAATTTCGCCGGAAGGTCAGTCATGACTAACGTTGTTTTGCAAGCTATTCCTCAGTATATGCTTTCTATTCTTCTGGGCCCCAAAGGTGTACTCCAAAAAATCAGAAATATTCAGAGAACTTTCCTGTGGTCTGGAAAAGCTAACAGTGGCCTTAGTGGCCTAGGAAAAGTTGTGTAAACCCAAAATCCTGGGGGGGCTGGGGCTTCAAGACCCTGACACCATCAACAAAGCTTGTGGTGCCAAGCTCTGGTGGCGTTGGATCACAGAACCTCAGGCACCTTGGGCTAAAATGTGGAAAGCCAAATATGCAGAAAACTGGAACCCTCCGGACCTAATTAGATTGAATGGCTTCATCACCGGATCCCCCATTTGGAACTTGGCCTGGGCGAATAGGAAAATCTTTCAAGATCATTTCTTCTAGGAAATTCAAAATGGCAACACGGCTCTCTTTTGGGAAGATGCATGGCAACAACTTGCTAAACTCGAAAGTCCAGATTACCTTCCCCTGCAGCAAAGGTTTCAAGAGCTTGGTAATTCTAAGGTTTGTCAATATTGGTCAGACAGCCACAGGGATCCACATTGGCATCATTGGCATTTAAATCCCCCTTTTTAGGCAGGCCTACAGGACAATCTACTCTTATCCCTGCACACTTGTCTGAATAAGAGGAAAATCCGCTATTCACAGGATGAGGACCAACTCAGATGGGGGAAATTGGATGGAGGTACTTTCAACCTCAAAGAAGCCAGATTTTACCTGGAGCAACGAGAGCTAGAAGACAAAAAGCCCTGGCATCATAATGTGTGGGATGCTATTAACTGTCCAAAGATATAAAATTTCTTATGGCTTATCATGAACCGGAAAATCCTCACCTGGGATAACTTGCAAAGGAAAGGTTTCATAGGGCCCTCCTGTTGTCCCCTCTATGAAAAAGAGGAAGAATCCATGAATCATCTCCTAAATACTTGCGAATGGGTCCACAACCTTGGCTGTGGATGGAGGAAATATTTAGACAAACAGACAGAAACAGAGAATCCATACAGGACATCATAGCCAACTGGCGAACCAAATACACCAACGATGATACTGTTAACATTCTTTGGAGGCTTAGTGTTCGCTCGAGGGGTCCTGACCCAGCTTCGGTGTGCAAGGTTTTCCAACAAGCCCCTATACTATTGGCCCTTTCGGCAGTGACCTACTTGCGCAGGTCAAAGTCTCACCCAAAGTAGTATGGGTGGGTGCTGGAACCAGGTTTCCGCACCCTGAGAAAGGATGGGTAAAGCAAGCAAAGCTATGCTAAGTCCTGTAATCCCGATTACCTTGTTTTGTGCAGGGTTAATTAAGTCTCTATTCGCATCCACGTGCACTAGATCTATAGTTATATGCTTGTTATAAAATCAACACAGCAGTACATAAACAGAATATAATAGATCTAGATCCAAGAACGCAATACACAGATCTTTCGCAGCTTAAAGACAGAAAATGCACAATAAAACAATTCTCAGTAATTCACACAAAAGTACTCAAAGATCCAGTTCTCTAAAAATCTTTCGCATTCATTCATTCATCAATTCTTCCTTACAATTCCCTTCCCAACCTGTGCACACAGCAGCAAGGTCCACACACAGCTGGACTTGGATCTCCGCGCACACAGCCAATAGGATTTTGTTCCCCAAAACCCAAACAGATAGCTTAAATCACAATTCGCATCAATAGCTCATCATATCCTACCCTTTACAATACAAAATGCATGTCTATTTATAACAATCTAGCCTCGACTTTCCTATGGTCCGCAACCCATGGTTTTCGGACCCCTAGTTTTCCCTTTTACCTAATACAACGCTTTCGGGGCTTTGACCCACCCCAAAACTCCTCCGTTAGATTAAATCTAATCAAAAATATTCAAAATGGACCAGTTTCGCAACTTGTTAGGAGACCCCGTTCCAACAATCCCCCAACAAAATCTTGTTACTCGTCCCGAGTTACTATAGTGGTGCGGCTTCTATTTGCGCGTGCAAGGTAGCCAGAGTGCAGACAAGTGGAGGGAGCACTTCCTGACTCTAGGCCGCAGCTCGTTGCGCAATGTTGACAAGTGTCAGGGAGGCAGGGCCGTCTGGATCCGTGGTAACCCTTTCTAACAGCCGGTGGAGGCGTGCAATGGCGGACTGAGTATCTTCGACGAGTTGGAGTTCGGTGTCGGCCCATGGTTTCAACCGTTTTCGGATGACATGCTTGTTGTGGCGAAGGTTCTCAGGCTTGTCCAAGATGGCTAGACGCTGTGAGGAGGTGGTGGAGGCTCTAACTTGATCCAGAATAGCTTCCGCCTGCTGTAATTCCTTCTGGATATGTTGAAGCGTAGAATGGTGCTGGAGGGTCGTCCATAGTTAGGTAGCTGTTTCGACCAATTGTGCATCCTGCGTCAGCTTCTCCCGAGAAATATGCATTGCATCTATGACCACTGCAATCTGCTAGTCCCGTACTTCCGTACGTATGTTGTATTGCTATTGTGTGGCCCGGTCATAGTGGTGAACTTTGTGCAACACTCTGGTGTACAGTCCTCGTAGCTTTGTGCGAGATAGCTGCGCTAAATCTATTTGGATGTCCCCAGTAGTTGGATCAGGAGTGTTGACTAGGGAAATGCGAGGGAGTGAACACACATTGCTTCTGCTGGGCGGTACTCGAGAGTTGCGGAGAAGTCGCAGCATGTCCCTGTATCACAGCTTTCCTTCTTGGCACAGAACCAGTTGGGACCTGACTGTGATACTGCGGGCGGGGGACTGCGGTACTAGCAGACCTTCTTCTACTATATCTTCTAAGGCCAGTCGGGTGGGTCCCGTGGCTCTCCCTGGAGTGCGAAGGTCAGTTGCGCAGTACTAGTGCCTCTTTGTTTGTGGCTCGCAGACAATTCTTTCTGCAGGAAGCCAATACTCATTCCTTTCACTACACTTAGCATTCCCAGGCTCTCTTAAGATGATATCTGCAATTACTGAGCAGCCTGGGACTGGATCATTCGGTGGGCTAGGGTCCATCCGAGCAACAAGAAAATGGGCATCCCAGAGAATGTTAATGAGCACAAAAAACTAGTACGCAGATAGCAGGAGCATGTTGTAGGGTGAATAAATATCCTGGTGCGAAGTTATCCAGCCAACTGCACACCGTCTGAAGCTATTTAATGGTGGAGTAGCCCATTCGTGAGACTGACCATCGATCAGGTGGATCAATCTTACCATAAATGGTTGCATTTATGATCTGCCGCCTATTTTGTGTACTTGTAAGATTCCTTTTTTATCAAATCAAGATGTGCTGATGAGCGTCCTTCGTGACTAAGGTCGTTTCCACGGAATTTCAGACCACTGATGACGCCTGCATGTCATTCGCGTACCCTGAATGAAGGTCGACGCGAGGTGTGTTTGAAAGTTGGCCATCAGTCTTTTTGAGCCATGCACTTCACCCTTGGTCAGGACGTCCCTGTACAATAGGGTTGCATCACGTGTCCTCATGCCATCTATTACTTGAGGCATCCGCAAATTCTCCCAATTACACATGGGTTCAGTCAGGTCTGTAACCCAACGCACGCCTAGGTCAGCGGTACCCTGGCAAGCATGTCCGGGCAAGGTTTGATCGCACCCTTGAGTGTTTTATGTTAGCAAGTACTTACGTAGGTCGACTGACCTTGGAGCCCATCTGGCAACTAGGGTCCCTAGGCACAGGATCACCCTTCTCCAATACTTCTCCTGAGTGAAGAATACTAGTCCTTGCGTAGGTTCTCCGCGTAGTGTTAGTGGCCATGCTCCTAGCCTGCATTCTGTGGGAATATAGGTTCAACAGTCTTCTGACTATCATCTGTGTCCTCTTGGCAGGGCAGGTTTCTTTCCTTGGTAGAGATGTGACGGAAATTCCTGAAAGTATGAATACATCGAAGCACCGAAACCTCGTGCAATCGACCTTGCCAATTTTCCAGCTCCTCATCAGAGTCGGAAAAACATTCACTGCCCTTTTCCCAGTAGAGCATTCCTTCATTTGTGGGGTTAACCCAATCTTCATCCTGTGCAGTTATTTTATAAATGTGATCTAATTCCTCCTCCTCATAGGCTGGCTCTGTATACTGCGCACCTTCTGTTGGATCTAGTGGAACTATGACACCCGTACCTTTGATTTCAAACACCATGTTGCGCTTCTTGAGATTGATGACACCCCCCATGTCAATTGCCCAGTCCAGTCCAAGGAGTGCAGAGTAGGGATCTACATCTTCCACAATTTCTATTACTTCAAAGTCAGCTAGGACCCTTACCCCTGCGATGTCAACCATGACTTTTGGTAACCTCCCTAGAGGGATGATTTTTTGTTGATTGGCCATTCGCAGCTGGATGGTGGACCATTCTAATTTAAGCTCTCCCATTCATTTCCATGTCTGTTTTGGTAATACATTTGCATCTGACCCCATATCTAAGATAACTTGTTCCATCTCGTAGTCACCAATCTGCGTAGTCAATCGCATCTCTCTTCCGGTACACTTCTTATAGCTGTATAGTTTATGTACATCCTTGGTCTCAGGGATCAAATTGGACCGAGCTGCGTAGGTATTCAGTAGTGCTTGGAGATTTCCTACAGCCTGTGGATTCCGTAGCAGCTTCAGACATGCCTTTAAAAAGGGCTCAACTCCTTCCTCTATCTGAGGTTGTGTCGGCAGCTGTGCGGGGGCTGCCAGTGGTGTTTGTTCTTTGAAAGGCACTCTTGCTTGGGAGGCAAGCTCCTCTTTTGCTCCCTGGGTGACCAGCTCGCTGTGTGTCATGACTTTTACACAGGGATCCGCCTTTCTTAGCTCGGTTTTAACTCTTTGTACGTTCTACGTAGGGGTAGGCTACTTTTCCTGCATCTTGGCTATTAAAATTGGGCAGTCCTCTACCTCATGGTCCAGCTACCTATAATATTTGCACGATGGCCTAGTGGGATTTGGGCATTCTCTGGCAAAGTGCCCTATTTCTCCACAGTTATAACAGATTACCTTCCCACATCCTCGGCCTGCGCTTCCTCCCCGACCTCCTCTGCCTCAGGCTGGTGATCCTCCAAAGTGCACAAAAAGTCTCGGCGACGCAGGCTCCGATTTTACCCTATATAAGTTCCCACAATCCATCATTAGGTCATAAGTACGAAAATTATGCTCATCATTTCCTACTGATCGGCAGAATCAGCACCATTGTTGCTTCAGTTCTGGGACATATGCACCTAGCCGAGGGCAATGGTTCATATCATGTAGTCCTGCTACTCGAAAATCATCACACCATAGCGCAGGTCCGCTTGAACCTGGTCATAATAGGACGGGTTCCATACTTTCCCCTGGGCGTACTTGCTTGCATGTAATCCGTTAGCAGAGGGCACTGATCCTTCGTATGGCCAGACACCCGGCATCGTCTGCACCAGAGATCATCGCAAATTTCCTTTCCTCGCTCTTTTCACAGGTTTTGTATCTCTATATGCATAGCCCCAAGTTGTTCCTACATTTGTTGTACCCCTACTGACGTATCCTCTCAGGGGGCAGCCTCCAGTTTCATAGCGACTTCCATAGCCTTCTCCTGCGACTCAAAGGTCTGATGACTCATTGGCGTGCGCAGGTGAGGTAATAACATAGCAATGAACCATTCTGTATGTTGTATATCATCATATTCGAATCCTCCTTCACTGATTGCTTTCTTCAATCACTGATTAGCCTCCCATACTGACTCAGACGCACCTTGTTTGAAGTCCTTCACTTCTGCTACCAGCTAGGAATAAGATTTCGGCTTCTTGAACTGGTGCTTCAAAGCGTCCTTGATATCTTGAATATATGCGCTCCCATTTTGGGAAATATACCGCATATACCAGTCCAGGGCCTCAGAGTCTAGGGCAATATACCACATATACCAGTCCAGTCCACATATCTTGAACAGAATGCTCTTTTCGCACAGTAATTTCTTGATCAGCAACGGTAACATCCTCAGAAATTTGCCTTGAAACCCTTTGAAGAATCTTCGTTCGGCCTCAGAGTATGATACAAAATGATCAATGGAAAATTCCATCACAAATCCTCCCAGCACACTATCCACCCAGTGATCCACCGTGCATGTGATAGTATTCTCAGTTTTTTCCAGCTACTCAAGCAGCTCTGGAGTCCACTGAGTGACTCGCTCATCCTTCCAGCACTTCTGGAATTCCACAAGTCTGGCCAGCCACTCCTAGAGTTCAATCGCAAAGGTTACAAAGAATATTTCGTAGCTTTCAGTAAGGATGTACTTATTTTTCCACCTTTCCGCCGTTAACTTCTCACTGCGATTTTCTTTTACTGCGAACTCCTGGATCCGTCTTTCGAACCAGTCTTCGATCTCTTTTCTTTCAGGTTTCCAATATTTTCTTTTCATTACTCGATTCCTCTCTCAGACTTCTTTCGGTCCCGGCAATGGAACCATTTGTTGGCTCGAGGGGTCCTGACCCAGGTTTGGTGTGCAAGGTTTGCCAACAAGCCCCTATACTATTGGCCCTTTCAGCAGTGACCTACTTGCGCAGGTCAAAGTCTCACTCGAAGTAGTATGGGTGGGTGATGGAACTAGGTTTCCACACCCTGAGAAAGGATGGGTAAAGCAAGCAGAGCTGCGCTAGGTCTTGTAATCCCTGATTACCTTGTTCTACAAAAGGTTAATTAAATCTCTATTCGCATCCACGTGCACTAGATCTATAGTTATATGCTTGTTATAACATCAATGCAACAGTACATAAACAGAATATAACATATCTAGATCCAAGAACGCAGTACACAGATCTTTCGTAGCTTAAAGACAGAAAACGCACAATACAGCAATTATGAGCAATTCACACAAAAGTACTCAAAGATCCAGTTCTCTAACAATCTTTCGCATTCATTCATTCATCAATTCTTCCTTACAATTCCCTTCCTAACCTACGCACACAACAGCAGGGTCTGCACACAGCTGGACTTGGATCTCTGCACACATAGCCAGCAGGAGTATGTTCCCCAAAACCCAAACAGATAGCTTAAATCACAATTCGCATCAATAGCTCATCATATCCTACCCTTTACAATATAAAATGCATCTCTATTTATAAAAATCTAGCCTCGACTTTCCTATGGTCCGCAACCAATGGTTTTCGGACCCCTAGTTTTCCCTTTTACCCAATACAATGCTTTCAGGGCTTTGACCCACCCCAAAACCCCTCCGCCAGCTTAAATCTAATAAAAAATATTCAAAATGGACCAGTTTCACAGCTTGTTTGGAGACTCTGTTCCAACACTTAGCCCAGGGTTCATCGTCTGGTCTACATGGAAGGAAAGAAATAGAAGGATATTTCGAAATGAAACCAGGAAAATGGATCAAATCAAAACTGACATAATGCAGAACATGCGAGAAACTGCCCTTACCACAAGTAAAGCTAAGCAGGAGAATAAGCCTTTGGCCAATGATCAGCGAATTCTAAACCTATTTCACATTAACGCTGCTACAGGATCCAATTCTCCAGTGCAGCTTCCGCAGGGCGTGACTTCTCTCCTTTCTTAGCAACTCCCTCTTCCAGGGTACTGCAAATTGAATTTTGATGGAGCCTCACGAGGTAACCCTGGTTTGGCTGGCCTCGGAGGTGTCATTTGCAATGACAAAGGGGATATTGTGTACATCTACAACTGCCCTCTTGGTGAAGCCACCAACAATGAGGCGGAATTTGCAACACTGGAGCAGGGTCTGCAAATTCTTATCAGGTTAGGGATGGGGAACACAATATTGGAAGGGGATTCGTTGCTAGCCATCAATGTTGCACAAATATTTCAAAATGGGTCTCAACCTGGGAAGATCATTAAGCATTGGCATCTCTCCATGGTCAGCACGCTCATTACCAAACATCTTTCAACTCTCAATGGAGACATTTTCCAGGCGGTCCAACGCACGACGAATGTTGTGGTGGATGTACTAGAAAACCACGCGGTCGAGCACCCAAATGATGCACTTGACACATGTTGGCAGAATGTCACATATGACAACTTACGTGAGAAATGCCTACAAATATCGAGGAAAGATCTCAAAGGTATGTCAGGGGAGGAGGACGTTTCCCAAGAAATCGATCATCAATGAATAATGTGGTTTGTTCGCAAGGCTTATTCACTCATCCTAAATTTTGGACGGTGGCACCTTTGGCATCTGTCCTATGGCTCGTGTTGGAGAAAGTGGTTAATCCATCCTACTTACAGAGGCCAGTACTTCGATGTTATTTTGTGGTATAAGTGGCCTCTCCTAATTAGGAAAAATCATGGCAACCAAACTGCCAACATCTATAATAATCGGATTGTTTTCCGTCACTGGCTAGCGATCCAGGTTGTCAGGCATTTGGAAATTTTATTTCAGATCAAAGCCCCCTACACCGAGCATATCTATATTAATACATGGCCAATCGGGGATAATTTCACCCCTGCTGATTTGCTTGATCTCCCAACGCTCAGCCCCATTGTGCGTGGTTCGTGTTTTGTTGTTTGTAAGCAGAGTATTCGCGACCGGGATCAAAACATGGCCGAGCGCAACCTTCGCAGCTCCAAAGCATCCCAAGAGCTACAGAAAGCCAAGCAGGGCTTTGATGCCTCAGTCTCCAAGAAAGGGAAGCAGCGTATTGAGGCTCTTCAAATCGAAGTGGAAAATGCGTCTAAAAATATGGACAGCAAAGCCATTAGTGAGGAGGTTGACTGGATCTCTGACCCGGACACACCTACGACTAGAGATACCCAATTCCTTAAGACACAAAGTATGGCATGGCAGATGAAAACTATGCTTGCCAAAGTTATGAGCATGCAAGGCGCGGCCCTCAAGGATGCCTACCAGGTGAACTCCCTTGCCTCCACCAAAAATTATGCGCGCTTTGACAGCCTAGAGATCTCTCTCAAGTCCCTCACTGAAGAACTCAGAATGCAGGCCAAGCGGATGGAGGGCTTCATAAGGCTCTTTGAGCTCTACCTGTGGCATGTCCTGAATGTCTCGATCGAGATCCCAGATGATGACAACAAAGCAACAATCATCAGGTGCTTCAAGCCCCACAACATCCCCAAGAGTGATAATGGCGCTGGTCCCAGTACTGCTGGCACATCTGGTGCAGCTAATACTAACCAGTGACGTTTCCAGGCAGGCTTTCTCCTGGTTTTCGGCAGGTTCCTGCCGGTCTTTTGTCTCATTTGTTATGTTGGGCCTCTTGTATATGCATAGTCTCTGCGAGCCTACGTGGGCTTTTTGGTCGACTTCTGTTTTTGTCTATCTCGCTCTGTCTAGCAGCCCTGTGTGGCAGGCCGTTATCTTTCTTACTCTCTCTTTTAGATAGAACTTGTTAGCTGTAGTTGGTACTCAGTCTGTTTTGAGCCACTACTCGATTAATCTCTATAGCTATTTGCATGAATCCTTGGCAAGATGGTCCTCTGTTTGGCCAGCCTGCGGTTCCTCCTGCTCTTCCAGAATAGGCAGGCCTCTTTTTGTAACCATTTGTACTATATTTGTTAACTAATACAACTGCTGATTTACAAAAAAAAAAAATTACTTATAGAAGAAAATAAATATAATCTTTTGTATTAAAAATAAACCACAAAAATAAAATGTGAATGAGCAAGTGGATGGATAGAATATCAACTTTAAATTATCTTGAAGTCTAATTTTAAATTAGGGTAATTGTTTTAAATTAGAGTAATTGAGAGCAATATTGCAAAATTGACAATTCATATTACGTTAATATAATTAAAGACAATAATACAAAATTGTCAATTCAAAATTCATATTGTGTAGATAATAATTTATTGTTGCTTAATTTCTTTGTTATTATTTTCTTTCCTTTTTATTTTGAAATAATTTCTCCAAACAAAATTTCAAAAACCATATTAATTTTATTTTTGGTATTTGCATATGAAAAATACTACATCCTTAGTTGCATGAATTAAAAGACTCAAAACGAGATGGATATCTCAATTTATATGCTCAACTCATTGAGTTGGGAGTTATTAAAGGAAAATGAAAAAAGAATTATTCACAACCATAATAAGAATGTCGACCAACATAAATTTAAATACACAAGAAAAAAAAATTATTCATAACCATAATAAACATGTGAACTGGCCTAAATTGGAAATCGAAAAATATATTAATGAAAAAAATAAGAGTTTTACATACTTTTAATGTTTTATCATCTTAATTAATTCAAAATTCATGGAAAAAAAAATCCATATATAAAAAGAAAAATTTGATCTCTAAAATCAACCCAACCTCTCATAATCATCTAATAATTGAACAATAGTCCGTTCAAACTATTGACTCTATCCTTATTTAAACTCAACCTAACTTAAAAGAAATCATAAAAAGAAACAAACCTTATCAAAATCAACTTTACACAAAGGTGAGCATAAGAAAAATGCTTTGTCGTCTACCTAAAGCGGAAACCCAGAAAATTCCAATGGCAGTTAACAAAGAAACTTGAATTTGAGGAAGTGGTTGTGAGCACGTTCTCCACTTTGAATAATACATGAAGAGACTGTGAAAAAACATAATTCCGCGGGCTACAACTAGATGGTCTCACATATTTTGTAAAGGATCGTCGTGTTTTAAACGAGTGGACCCCATGAAATGTCCAAACAATAGAAGCATATATTAATCAGTGTGACCAGTCAATTTCTCTGCTCTCATCGATAGTTCTTAAATAAATTTTCAATAACCGAGGGAGTGACACCGAGAAAAAATTAACCAACAATATGAAACTATAATAACATCGCTAACCAAGCCCAGGGGTCATGCTTCCTTTCTTACAGAAGTTACATTACAAGTATAGGTTGTAACAACCGAAACTAACAAAAGATAAACTAAGTGTGAAGATCGCAATAGTGATAGGTAGGCTTGATTTAGTATAACTACGAGCTATGTCACGGAATATTTAGATTTGAATTAGGGAAGAGTTAAGAATAGCTTCTCTTATCTCGACATTCAACAATTGTAGCCTTTTTTGAGTGAGGATATTCAACATGTGTGCAAAGTGATGAATAGTCAGTGGATCTATATGGTATTTCAATGTCCAATATGTTAACATGTACTCATCCCCTTGGTTATCTCAATGTCCAATATGTCAATATGTACTCATCCCCTTGGTTGCAACTAATAAAAGATAAACTAAGTGTGAAGATCGCAATAGTGATAGGGAGGCTTGATTTAGTATAACCACGAGCTATGTCAAGAAATATTTAGATTTGAATTAGGGAAGAGCTTGGAATAGCTCCTCTTATCTCGACCTCCAACAATTGTAGCCTCTTTTGAGTGAGGACATTCGACATGTGTGCAAAGTGATGAATAATCAGTGAGCCTACTTGGTATCTCAATGTCCAATATGTCAACATGTACTCATCCCCTTGGTTATCTCAATGTCCAATATGTCAACATGTACTCATCCCCTTGGTTGCAAGATCTCTATAGGGGGTGTAAATCTTCATTAAGTCTTTTAACCACCATAGATCATAGAAAATGCATAAGCATGAAGGATTTTAATTATAAATATTGATTTACCTTCCAACTTTTTAATAGAAAGCTAATTAGACACATTTCTCCAACATTGCATCAAAAAGGTATGGTATGGATAAGATATGGATATATAGGGTAGGAGGCTTTGAAAAGGTAAAATAAGGGAACAAAATATGGTGTCATAAGGGTAATGATGAGAAAATTTATGGGCCCAACAGTTCCTCGTTTTTTATACTTGCATATTTTCACACTAGAGAAAATAGAGGAAAGTAGTCTCACCTTCTAGCTCAATTTCTCTCATAAGATTTTCCAAGGGGAAAACTTGTGTCTATTGTGGATAGTGTGTGTGTGTTTCATTTTGCTCTATATTTCTTGAATTTTAGATAATTTATTCATTAATCATTAAAAAAAATAGCAAATAAAAAAAATTGAGATTTAAAAGAAATTAACATTCATATTAAATATTTCAATATTTTATCATATTTGTTATGATGAATTGTTCTAGTGGAATATCGAGATGGTTTACATGTGTAATTGTGATTAATAATATTGAAAATAAATTATTGATAATATTTTAGCAACAATATATTCTCAAAGATTAATAATCTACCTACGTGTCAATAAAACAACATTAAAACTATGGTATTTGTGATGCTTCATTCCCACTAATACACTTGCTATGACAAAAAAAATCAAATGAAACTTACATAATTGTAACAATCCATTTTATCATTTCACCAATTTTATTATGTTAAAAATTTATGGAACAAAACTATGACAAAACTATGACTTTATTGTCTCACCATTTATTATAATAAAAAATAATGAAACAAATCAAATGAAACTTACACAATTGTAACAATCCATATTATCATTTCACAATTTATTATGTTGAAAATTTATGAAACAAAACTATTACTTTATTGTCTCACCATTTATTATATTAAAGATGATGAAACAAAACTTACTTAACAAGTTTAAAACATTGCATTGTCATGAATATATAAATAATAATCCACAAAAACAATAATTCTTTATACTTTCATAATAATACATAAAAACAATGATTCTTTCTTATAAAATACTTTCATGTAACCCGTATAAGTTTTTCTAGGCATGTTTATCTTTATAAATCACCTCTTAATTCAAAGTTTTTCCACGGATAGTCAGCTTTCGTTTGTCCATTTTAGTGACCGGAGAATTTGAAAAAAAGACAACCCTAAGTATAGGCAAGCTTGTGGTTTTCTTATACTTTGAGTTGGGTAATTAAAAAAATTCCAAACTTTGCATTAAGGCATTTGGACAAATTAATATATATATATATATATTTGGTACTATGCAGGAGTTATATTTTAATTAGAATTTTGTGATAATTTTTTTTTTTTATTGTTTAATAAATTCAGCGATGAAGTTAAAAGAATATTTTAGCTTTTATTTGTTTAGAAAAATAAGTAATTTTTTGTTGATTAATTATTTAGAGAAGAAAATAAATTAAATTTTTTTTAAATAAACGACAAAAAGCACATAATAAATAAGGAATTGGATTGATGGAATATCCAATTTAAAGTATTTTGAAGTCTAATTTTAAGTTAGGATAATTGACTGTAATAAATTGTAAAATTGGCAATTCATATCAAGTTAAGATAATTAAAGGCAATAATATAAAATTGGCAGTAGATTTTGTTGAAGTAACTTGAAATATATTAATTTATTGTTATCTAATTTTTTTGTTGTTTTTGTATTTTCTTTCTATTTGAAATAATTTTTCTACTACAAAATTTAAAAAATTCAATTACTTTTATTTTTAGTATTTGAATATGAAAATTGTTACATCCTTAGTTGCATAAATTAAAAGACTCATTTAAAAAAAAAAAAAAAACTAATGGAAATCTCAACTTATATACTCAATTCAATGAGTTGAGAGTTATTAAAGGAAAATGCATGAATTGTGTATAGCTATAGGATACATATGTACTTTCAAAAAAAAAAAAAAAGTTGTTCACAACCATAACAAGAGACACATGGTGGCAATGTCACAGGTTTTGTTTTTTTTTCACATTGTAACATAAATTTATGTGTAAATATAATATTTCGAAAAGATTGAAAAAATCAAAAATATGCCGAAAGGCCAAGAATATATATATATATATATATATATATATATATATATATATATATATATATATATATATATATTAAAAAGGAATATAAATTTTGTATTTAATATAAGTTTTTAAAAATTATATGTTTTGAAGAGAGACTTGTATTTAGAATGATTTTTTAATAAGTCAAAATAGATATATATTATTGATATTAATAATAATCTCAATTTTTAAAAATAGAACTTGATGTATGAGACTTATTTGTAGGATAAGGTACTTACTTTTGAATTTATGACCTATTATAACTAAACACATGCTCAAAATCATTCAAACATTTTAATGGTGTGCTACATATAGGAGGAAGCTATATAATTCATTCCATAATTAATATGGAATTAACATACTACTTTTATATATATATATATATATATATATATATATATGGAATCAATTTTTGAATCTATTAGTTGAGAGGGAGAACTTCTACTTTTAGTCTCAAACCTTAAATTAATCCTTATTGAAAATCCCTTCCATTATAAATATAATTTAATCTTTATTCAAAACCCATTACCTAATAAATATAATTATATTGTAAAATTATTTATAAAATTATAATATATTTAAATGCTAAAATGAATTAACAATTTTTTACATGTTTCAATCTAACTTTTACTTTTAATTTTGCAAAGTAATAAAAAATCTAGAACTTTGATGACAACATAAACCTAGATTAAAATATAATAACTTTATCGATGTAAAGTATTAACATTTTAATAATCTCATTCAAATAATAAATAAAATAAGTTGAATCTACCTCTTAAATAATAAATAAATAAAACTGAATTTCACAAATATAAAATAATGATAATAAATTTTTAACACTTTCACAATCTTTCTATTTTCAATAAAATAGGCTTGCATCCTAATTCCAATATACAAATTATTTAATGTATTTGGATTAGGTAAATGCAACTATACAGGATTAGGTAAATAAATCTCAAATTGAAACTTTTTTTTACTAGTAACACAATAATAATAAAACTAAACTTTACATTGTTTATTCTATATAAATTCATAATATAGAATATAATTTAGAGAATAAAATTAATATTATTTTATCAAATTTAATTAAAAATATGTATAGTAAACTATTTTGTAAAAAAATATTCAAAATCCAAAAAAAATAACACTCTAAACTATTTTATTTTATTGACAAATAAAAATTAATTAAAATATATTATATTTCATTATTTTAATACATTAATTAATCACAATAAAATAAAACTTTATAACATTAATTTTTATGACATTATTAGCCTTGAACATATTTATTTTATAATATTAGAGAATTCATATATTATTTATCAAAATATCAGAAATTATTATCAAAATAAAATCTAACCAACAACTATAAGTATATATAAAATATTATAAGCATGTGTAATTCTATATGAGATAGTGACGATAATTTTACAATTTTACATTCCTTTATAAATGATCATAACAATAATTATGCTGTAAGGTGTTTTTATTTGAAAACAACTTCCCTAACTGCCAATGTGTCCATGTCTGAGCCATTGGATCAAATGTTAAACGATTGAAATGTTTTAGGCCATTAGATGGCAAGTAAATAGTTTTATATATATTTTTATAATGTTAGTTTTTTTTTTCTTTTTAATAAGTTAGAATGATTTTAGGTATATAATAGAAATGTTGTAATGTCATGTTTAACATTTTGAGTAATAAAAATAATAAAATAAAATAATAATAAACTATAAAAACAAAAACAACCCATGGTATTGACCCATGGTATTCATGTGGAATATAGTTTAAAATAAAAGTAAATTAAATAATAAGATTGACATAATGTAATGAACATTTTAACTAGGTCAAGATACAATAAAAAATAAAAATAATAAAATAAAATAACAATAAACTATACAAACAATTCATGGTATTGACCCATGGTATTCACATGGAATATAGTTTATTTAAAGGGCTAAATTAAGATGACCTAGATCAATCTTGACTCTAGATTTACCAAGAGCCAAGATGGATCAAATGTCTTCATATGCAAACCTCTTTTAGAGTGAAAAGAGAATTGATCCCTCTGATAAATAATATAGATATAAACTAACTACTAATAAAATTATTTTTAATTGTTTATAACCATTATTCTTTTAAAATTTTATTAATAAAATGTATCTAAATTTTCATGCATCCAAATATACATAGTTGTTAAGCTTGTTTTATTATTCATGAGTAGTATTTCTTATTATATAAAAACAATAAATTAATATTGAAATTATTTAAAATATGTGAATTATTTCACAAGACATGATTTATCTTGACCAATAATGATGAATATTCATTATTCTCATTTCTTAATTGTAATAGTTTGTAACTACATACATACTCTTTCGATTTTTTTTGTAAATGAATATCAAATTTCTTCTATTAAAAAAAACTATATACATATCTTTAATTACCAAATTGTAGCTAAAATAATATTATATGTTTTTACTTTATAATCATAAACAAATTTCATATTATATGATGTCAAACTTACTCAACTTTTTATTCTGAAATTTTAAACAGTTTTTTACTACATAATTTTAACTTTTATAATTTTTTGATTTTTCAATTCAAACAAAACTTACAAAAGAAAAAACCCACTCAGTCCTTACTGTAGATTATAGTTTTACAAAATTGACACTATGTGATTAAAAATAGAGTAAGTTGAGATAACCCTAAGGGGTTCTTTTACAAGTTTTATCATAACCTTTCCATCCATCCAATATATATTGTAGAGTCTTCTGAAGAGAGAGTGTATTCTAGTTTATAACCTGATCCACAATCAAAGAAAATGGCTAGGTATTTCACAAAGTATTAGTTTGTAACCTGATCCACAATCAAAGAAAAGGGCCAGGGATGTCACAAGTTTCATTCACACGGTGATCTATTGACGTTCTCAGTTGAAATGGATCTTATTAGATGCATGGTGGCCAGAGACACTAAAAATTCAAAATAGGTATCTATTATGGCATCCATATTCTCTACAAACCATCCAAATTTCCCATCTTATACAACAATTTCTAACAATAACCGCTCAAGTTACTCTCCAATTTTTGAAACCCCCACCCATGCTGGGGAGATCAGAGTGTAAAATCAAATGTTCCTGTGGTTTTTTTAAAGGGTTCGTAAAAAAAACAGACAATGATATAGTCAATATTATGGTACAATAACTTATTTTTTAATCATTGTGACAAAGAAAACATCATATTAGCTCACACAATATATCTAATGCTATAAGGATCTGAGGTAATAACAATGTTTTGAATCATGATAACTAGGTGACAACCAAAAATAAGCTTTAGCCACAAGAAAAAAAATCACAACAACTCATAGAATATATACAAGGTTGTAATGAACCGCATACATAGTGATGGACATCATAATCTCTCTCAGTGCTAGAGTTATTTTCTCAGTGAACTTAAGTTTTACTACTCTTGAACCGATATTCATCATTGTTTCATATAGGAGCATTTAGTTCTGATAAGAAAATTGTGATAGTGTCTATTATCCCTTTTTAGTTTTTTAATGATTCAATTAAGATTAACATTTGTATGTTGTCATGAGGAGATTTTTTATTTTTCATGTCAATTACGTTTTATAACTCTAAGAGGTTCTTAATATTGCTTTTGTTTTTAATAAATGAAACTCAATTATATATTTAAAAAGATGATTAGGTAAGAGAATTTTAGGATTATAATTTTTTTTTCCAAGTTGACAATGTGAATATTTATTTACCTAAAGTTGGCTCCCATGTTCCATACGTCCCCATCTGGTTTGAAGATAATAGGTAATGGAAATTCAACGACATATAAAACAAATAATTATACATCAAAAAATCAGTTCTATATATTATAGTAGTTCTCATTGAGTAATATTTCAATTTGGCATTCAATTATTTATTAATCGAGTTGTTTAACTTAGTAGGGAGTACAATAATTTTGTAATCAAATAATAGGAGAAAACATATTCACAATATAATTTATTTGAATAAATAGATGTGTGTAAAATAGTTTAATAAGAAACTACATTTGTAATTATAAAATATAAAACTGTAACTTAAAATTGTGAAATTACTTTGTATTTTTTGTTTCTTATGTATATAGAGAAAGAATAAACCAAGTTTGGAGTTAATAAAATAAACCATAACATAAAGAACAATATCTCCTTCCAAAAATGTCTCCATATTAAAATGACATTCACTTTCTTGTATACCAAGACTATTGTTATTCATATACAATATACAATTTGTGACAAGCATGCAATTAGAGCTCAGATATGTAGATGAACTTGGAGTAAACTCTATTTCTGTTAATAAAAATTATCTTTATTTACATCTATGCTAGATAGATTGAACTTGAATGTATTTAAAATATCTTATTTGGTTTACATGCTTGTTTTGAGAGGATTATTGATCACCAAAATATTTTTACCTCCAATTTCCTATATCAATATCTATAACAATTTTTTTATATATGTGAACAGATTATCTTGGTTTATGTATATGTTTTCACCCGCAATTGCCTATTTCAATATCTATAACAAAATTTTCTAGTTGATAACTCTTATCATCAATATCTTTGAAACCTGTCTTTCATTCCTTCACGATGGCTCCTTCTCTGCAACAACTTATTTCTTCTAGGATACTCTTTCCTATGCTATTGCCTTAGGACATTTCTTTTGCAACATGTGGTGCAATTGCTAGTATATTTATCATACGAAGCTATAGATCAAGCCCTTGGTTAAAGATAAGCAACGTCGATTGACTCAAAGGATAAAGCATAGCGTAAACATCGGGCTTTGGGATACCAGCATTGATGTTGTATTTATAACATTAGAATTAGAAATTCTAATTGTTTTTAATGTGATTTTTTGAGAAGAAAAAAAAATCTCATTTAATTTGTTTAAAATATTATAGAAATTTATTGAAATCGCAAATTTGATTAATAAAATTTGCATCTTATTTTTTATAATTAACCTTAAGTTGGTTTGGATAGTCTTTATTTCAAGAGATCACAATTGGTATTTTCCTATCTATGGGTCCTTCCATCAGTGAGCAGTGAGCGCTGAGTCGTGACGGGGAATGGATGTGTGGGCAACAAAGGGGCATTTTTTAAGCCATAGTCTAAAAAATCCTACAGAATAACTCAGAAATTATCGTAAGATTATGAAAATTACTGGCAAAGATTTTTGAAAATCTGGGTTACAGTAGTTAAACATCATTGTTTTGGGTGTTCTAAAGATTTTTGATGGTGCTGAATCTATTTCCACCATCAAAAATGCAATTCAAACACTCTAACTACCTTATTTTTTGAAAAATATTTTATTTTTGTCGTAACCCCTTCCAGCTCTTGTGCTAAAACTGATTATGATTGTAACATACACTGATAACTTCACTTGGAAATGCCAGAAGTTAAAAAAAAATTATACAAGTTACCCACAGGTAACTATCTAAACCACTATTAGATATTCCTTACTCATCATTACATAGAATGCAAACGTTTAATTTTATTATTAAACGCTCGTGAGGGTGTTCAGCCCTCACTCAATGGCTTATAAGGGAGACCATCCCTTAACCATAATTTATAAATCTTACAAGGAAATATACAATATCTAGCTTAAAGCCATTACAATAAATATGATATCATTTACCCCCTAGTCTTCATATCTTTATATCTTGGTGGCATGGATGTACCCACAATGTACCAATGCACGATAGACCATCCTGCAGCTCGCACTCATCTGCATGAGCCATCGCATCCATCTGCATGAACCATTAATCATTTACCTGCCACCATGTTAAGCATAATATTTCCTTTGTACAAGTCACCATCATTCCCTGCTAATGTTGCCTTCAACATACATTGATGTCAAGATTCATAAAGTATTAATAAATCGTTTCATAATCTATACTAGAGAAGCTACTTCCTCTACTCATGTATATTCATGACATGAAATTAAAATACCTTGACATTCTTCCTTTTGTTAGCCACCTATAAATTTTTTGTCAAGCAAACAGATGGCTAAATATTTTCCTAAGTCTCCAAGAGATACATTTCCTCTGAAAATATCTCATTCTTGAAGCCTCTGTGTGACTCTTGCCTTTGAAAAGATCTTCACTGTTGTTTCCATCAAAAATCATCACTGTCTGTGAAAAAATTATGCTCAGAAAAACCTCCATTTGCTCCCTTGTATCCCTGCAAATTTCCCCATTTTAACCCTTTTTTCCCTTCTAAAAGTTTCCCCTTTAACCCCCAAAATCCCTTCCTAAGTCTTCTCAACCATCAATTCCCCTTTAAAATCCATGTGAAATCCCTTCATCTGATTTTAAAACCCCTCTTTTCCCCTACCGGAACCCTTCTCTAAGCCTTAAAAACCCTCTTTTTGGCTTAAAAACACTTATTTTTCATTTACAGGCTTTAGCCCCTTTCAGCTAAGCCCCTAACCACTTCCCCTCCATGAAACCCAGCGCCAAGACCAGGCGCAAAGCCCTTAAGCACTTATCGCATCGGAAGATTGGTCGAGAGCGGTTTTTCTTTGTTAAACGAAAAGTTCCGATGCGAGAAGTGTTTTGTTCTATTGAACGCGGGTGCGATATCCACCCTTGATCTGTGTGAGATCTAATGGTCCGTGCTTAACTCATCGCGCCCCGCTTCATTCCTTTGCTACCCTCCGATGGCGATCTCCACCATTGATTCACATTTAAATCCAATGGCCATCGCATCGCCACCCCAGTTGCCAATCGCAATTTTTTAAATGAGCCACTTTCTGTCTCCCCGATTGGTTGATCCCCGATTGGATCCTGGCCATTGAATCCACAAGAACCAATGGCTAGGATTTGATCTCACTCTGCCCCCGTGTCCCCGATTGTCCACCCCCGATCCAATCGTAGTCGTCAATCTTTCGCCGATCCAACGGTTCACATGTAATTGCAAGTTCTAACCATCGGAGTTTTTGGCCCTGTCATCCTCCGGTGTGATTAGATCACAGCCGTCCATTCCCATGGATCAAATGGCTCATATTCTTCCCGCTCACTCACCGGCTCATCCACCTTCACTGTCCCTCTTCAGATCTCAACCGTTCATTCCGCTGATCGGATGGCCCGTGTTAAAACCACCATCGACTTGTCCCCACCTTACCAGCCGTGCATCTCCCCATATCACGCTCCATCTACCACCGTTAGATCTCATAGTCCAAGATCCAATGGCCAGCATCCATATCGCGTAACTTTGGCATCTGAGCTTTAACAGTTTGAAATCACGCGATATGGGTGGTTTTATTTTTCCACGTGTCGGGCGGCGAACCATATCACATGATTTTGGGCAAATTTAAAAATCGCGTTTTTGTTGCGCGAAAATAGCAGTTTTCTCCATAAAACCACTTCCCCCCTTTTTTCCTCCGAAAGTCCATCATCCAATCCCGACCGTTGATCTGATCCCGATCAACGGTTCATATTCCATCGCATCTTTGTTCATATTATTTTCATCGGGCCTCCAAAGGACTCCATCGTGGCAACTCAACCGTTGATCTCCTCCTGATATCTAATGGTCCATATTCAAAATCACCCTCCGCCCATGCCAGTCCTACCATTCATGCCCGATTTCATTCATTTTATGCATTTTTCTGTGTAATCCGCCCACATTAAAAATTTTATGTGTTACATTAAAGGTTTATTTCATTCCGCCTAACCTCTAAAGTCACTCCACCGGCAAATCCCCACCATCGATTGCCTCCCCCAGATCTAATCTAATGATCCGGAAGCATTTCTTCACCAGGCCACCATCAGATCAGTTTTTCACCATTTCACAGAATTTTTCAACCGTTTTCCACTGCATCCACCGCATTCATCTCTGCTGCGCTGCCTTGCTCATTGTCTTCCACAGCATCCATCCTCCCTCCCGCATGGATTTCTCAACATAGTTTGTGTCTTTGTGCAGGGTTACAGATGGTGAAAGTTGTTCTTTTCTACACAGTCACTGTTAGTGACACAGTAGCACCGATGAAGTTTTATCAGAGCCAGGGATTGCAGGGAAGACTCCTGAGAAGGTTTTAGATGCATATTTTATCCAAATCAGGGGTATCAGCTCTGTTTAAGACTCTAGCACCATAAGCCCTGCAAATTCACAAACAGCGATAGTCGCAGAAGCGGCAAAGAGTATCAGTGAAGAATTAAGAGGTTTAAAGCCTGTAATTGAAGATTTTTAAGCTTTAATTAAATGTTTAAAGGGCGAGTGTACCAAATTGAAGACATTATGATTCACACAGAAGGCCTAAGCAGGCCTAAAGCACAAAAACAATCTTATCAGTGTCTCACATTAGCAGAAGGTTCTTTCCTATGAAAGGACAAGCTCCCATACTGTTTTTATTCTACATCAAGCTCCGGAGAAGATCTACACCGTGATAGAAAGTCCTACTGCTACCAGAGCATTTGTTATGCAGTATGGCAGACCTAAAAGTCATTTAACTGCCTTACTGGTCACCAGAGTACTGCAGCCGAAAAGTACATCAAAGAACATAGCTAGAGTTACTATCAGCCTGTCGAAGACCACTCTTTCATCCAAAGAGTACTGAAGATCAATGCATAGATATTAAGACAGAATGGGCCTCGAGCCCCTTCCTTCTACTTCTATTTTAATGTTTCTTTTAAGGTTTCACCTACCTCCTCTACCTCTCTTTAGCTATAAAACTCATGAGAAAACACATTGTAAAGGTTGTTGATCGGATATCTGTGAATTGTAAGTTGTTTCTCTTGAGATATAATTATGCGTATAAAGTTGTAAGATAGGCATGAGGAAGATTTTTTTTCAGACTGAATGTTAAGCTATTATAAAATGTTGTATATGACTGGTGTTTCTCTTTAATATGACAAGCACATTTCTTTGGATCTTGATTTAAAGCAGCGGTGATGTGCTCTACCTTTGTCTCCGTTTCCTTCTGTAATTCATTACATTTCGTTTCTCTGGTAAGAATCAGAAATCTGGCTTAAGATATACCCTTGCATGGTACCCTAATGCTCCTGCTCTTCTTATCTGTGATGTTTTCTACTAATTGTGTTATCTGAGGACTAATTCAAGATAATTTAACCAGTGTAGTAGCTGTATTCACTGCTAACTGATGTGTGAATTTTTGAATCTATTCTTAGATGTTCTTGTCTGGTTTAATTGAAAGAGTTGGGATACTGGGAGTTTAGAATGCTGATTCTGTCTCACTAGGGTCTTTTTCAATCAATTTAACCTTTCTAAGTTCCCTTAAGTTGAATGTCAAAGCATTGAAGTTCAAAGCCTTTCTCTGATCTCAGGCTTCACCTTTGTGTTTAAATCTTAACTGTTTCTTGTTGTCTGAAGAGTTAGCCTTTTATGGGTTGGATCATAGGTGTTTAAGGCATGCCCTGTCCCTAGATTTGCTTCCTAAGTGGTCACCTCGGAGGTTTCCTTATCATTCACCTTCATTCCTTATCATTTCATACCACACTATCATCTTTAAGATCCTCTGTTTTAGATGACTAGCCCAATTGAAAGCCTTGGATACTGAATAGCAAGTAAACCCTTTTATGACTCCATTGCCCAATGGTCTCGAGTGTTCTCTGAATTATCCCTCCTTTGCCTAAGATCCTCTTTGCTCACCCTTTGTCTTATATTGAACCCTTCCTTCATGTTTCCCAAAAACCAAACAAACAAAACAAACAACAAACCTTGTGCCTTCTAACTAGCCTAATACCTTGAAACTGAACTTCAAAGACATATACCTTTGCCTTTATAGAGAGATCCCTCTCTGGACCCAGGAGGGCTAGATCCTGAGGTCCCAAAGTAGTTTTGATGTTGTCTTATCTTTTGGTAGAGCCAAACCTGCCAAAACATAGGAACCCCAACACCTTTAACAACACATACTACATATGTGCTAGTTATAAGTCATCACATTAACTAAATTTTCCCTCGCATAAGCACACATTCCTGCAAGACAATAGCTACATCTCCCAATCTTGTCTTTAAAAGAAACTAATGTACATCAGTTATGATATTTGTGCATGCAATTTACATAAATTTAATCAAAATAACTAATCCTTAAGCTATTACTTTTTGGTGCATGGAAGGAAAAATAACATAACAAATGTTGCTCCCATGCATGAAAATGCATATAGAATACAAAAGAGTCTTCCCAAATGAATACTTACACAATGGAGCACATAGCTTCTGTCACGAGTCTTCCCAAAGAAATGCTTACACAACAAAGCACATAACTTCCATCATGAGTCTTCCCAAAGGAATGGTTACACAACGGAGCACATAGCTTCCATCACGAGTCTTTCCAAAGAAATGATTACACAACGGAGCTCAAAATAACTAACCCTTATGCTATTAATTTTTGGTGCATGGAAGGAAAACTAACATAACAAATGTTGCTCCCATGCATGAAAATGCATATAGATTCCAAAAGAGTCTTCCCAAAGGAATTCTTACACAACAGAGCACATAGCTTCCATCACGAGTCTCCCCAAAGAAATTCTTACACAACGGAGCACATAACTTCCATCACGAGTCTTCCCAAAGGAATGCTTACACAACGGAGCACATATCTTCCATCACGAGTCTTTCCAAAGAAATCATTACACAACGGAGCACATAACTTCCACCACGAGTCCTCCCAAAGGAATTCTTAACATAAGAGAACATGCAAACACATATTTCCGTTTCCAGGAAATATAACATAATAGGCATGCAAAGACATGGTTTCTGTTAGCCCCCCATAAATTTCTTGACAAGAAAGCAGGGGGCTAGATTGTTCTTGAGCCTTCAAGGAATGCATTTCTCCTGAAGACACATCATCCTTGAAGCCTCTTCATACCTTTTCCTTTGTATAAAAACCCCTCTGTTGTTTCCCATCCTAAGGCCTCAGTAATTCTGAAAATTGTGCTCCAAAATACTTTCATTTTCCCCTGTCATTCCTGTGGAATGTCCCTTTTCACCCTTCATTCCCCTCTCAAACCTTTAAAAACCCTTATCCCCTCTATTGTTTCCCTTCTCTGGCCTTGAATTTCATTAAAAATGAGCCAAAAACCATATTTTCCATGTATATGGGCCTCAACACCTTTCGGCCAGCTCCCTTGACCTTTTCCCCCCCACATGACCTAGCGCCAAGACCAGGCGCCAAGCCAAAAAGCACTTATCAAAAATATATATCAGAAGCGCTGTCCACCGTCTGTCCAACCAGTAAATCAACGGTCAGAACGTCATTTCCGCTCGGTGGTCCCTGCGCTGCTCCCTGTTCCAAAACCCGTCGGTTTCCATCGCACCACTTTTGGGAGGTCGGTGGTATTTTCCATTGCACAGCGATTCCATTCACTGCCTTCCACGTGTCCCGAGCACTATTTGAAAACCGCCCCTCCATCGTGCATTAAAGTTCGGTTGATGACCCAGCGCGATATGCGCGATCGCCGTCCGATCCAGAGTTTCCCATCCAATGGTCGTCACTCCACGAAGTTGCGCAGGAGTTAGTCCGAGGCAATCGTACCCCTAGCCCACTGTCCATCGCCCTCCGACATATTTTCCACCGTCAATCTCCATCAGAGATCAGATGGCCCAGATTAAATGCATGCCCGCCAATTAACCCGGTACCGCCACGTCACCCTTTCCACGTAGTTTTGTCGTTTTTCACCCGTCCCGTTATATATATTCATTCAAAGGTCAAAGTTTCAATGTTTGCATTTAAATCTTTGCTGCGCTCCGCCCACGTCTACCAGACCATGTTCCACTGTTATGCTGCATTTTCCACCATGATCCCGCACTATTCCACCATCTCACTTGTCTGCACGGTCATTCTCGTCGTCCCCGTTGCATCCGCCACCCTCATGCATAGTTTTCTTAACAGGTTTCGTGTTTTGCAAGGTATCAGGTGGTGAAAGCCGCCATGATTTACACACGCTGTTACAGTGGCAAAAAACGTAGAAAATACCGTGTGCAGAGTTCGAATCATGAAGAAAGGTCTGAGAAGACGTTATGACAAGGCTCACATTAAAGGAACAGATTTTACACTCTGTAAAATCTTCTCCAGAGCCATTAAAGCACAGATTTCGCAATCAGAGGCAAACGTGGAAGCGGCAAAGAGTATTAGTGGGAAAAATGAGAGTTTAAGGCCTATCATTGAAGGATTTGAGCCTAATCCAATGATTTGAAGGAAGAGTACCAGATCAAAGACATCATGGATCACATGGAAAGCCCAGCGCACAGGAAACAATACTATCAGGGTTTCACATCAACAGATTGTTCACTCCCTAAAGGACCAAGCGCCCATATTGTTTCCTTTATTTACCGTGTTCCTGAAGAAATTTCCGCCCTGACCACAGTCCAAAGCTACCAGAGCATTTTTTATGCGGTATGGAAGACTTCACTGTCATTTATTTACCCTTTTGTTTATTCACCAAAAGTACTACAAAGTACTGCAGCCAGAGTACATCAGAGTCATACCGGAGTAAATGGAAGCCTAAAGAAGACCACCCTTCCATCCAAGAAGTACCGGAGATAAATGCCCAGGATTTAAAATAGAATGGGGCCTCGGCCCTCTTCCTCTTCTGAGTATTAATGCTGCATTTGGTTTTCCACCTACCTCCTCTGCTCCTCTTTCAGCTATAAAATTCATGAAGGAACTTATTGTAAGGTTGTTGATGAGATATCTGAGAATTGCAAGCTGTTTCTCTTGAGATATGTTCTCTGTGTAAAGTTGTAAGATAGGCTAAGGAAGATGCTTTCAATCTGAATTTCAAGCTATTAGCAAATGCTGTACCTAATTGGTGTTGCTCTTAATATGACAAGCACATTTCTTTGGATCCTGATCTAAAGCAGTGGTGATGTTTTTCTGTCTCTGTGTTTTATTTCATTTCATTACATTTCTTCTTGCACGCATCAGAAATTTGGCATAGGACTTACCCTTGTTAGGTACCCTATGTTGCTGCTCTCCCTGCCATTATTTTTTCTACTAAATGTGTTATCTGAGGATTGATTTCAGTTAATTTAACCAGTGTAGTTGTCTGATATATTGCTAGCTGATGTATGAATTAATGAAATCTGTCTTTAGATGTTCTGGTTAGGATTTAATTGAATGAATTGGGAACACTGGGAGTTTAGTATTGTTTCTCTATCTCACTGGGATACTTTTCAACTCATTAAACCCTTTCAAGTTCCCTTGAGCTGGATGCCAAAGCATTGAGAGTTCAAAGTCTCTCCCTGATCTCAGGTTTTCAACTTTGTGTTCTAAATATTTTATGTTCATTTGAGGTTTACCCTTAGATATTTTCCTTGCTTTCACCTTCTTGCCTTTCCACACCACACTATCATCTTTAAGATCCAATGCTTTAGATGACTAGCCCAACTGAAAGCCTGCATATTGAACAGCAAGTAAAACCTTTTCCTGACTCCATTTACCCAATGGTCTTCAATAATCTCTGAATTTATCTCTCTTGCCTAAAATCCTCTTTGCCCAGCCTTGTCTTATATTGAACCCTTCATTCCTGATTCCCAACAACCAAATCAAATCAATCAAACAAACAAACCCGAGCCTTATAGCTAGCCTAATATCTTAACATTTGGACTTCAAAGACATACACCTTTGACAATCATAGAAAGATCCCTCTCTGGACCTAGGAGGGCTAGATCCTGAGGTCTGAAAGTGGTTCTAATGTTGCCTCATATTTTGGTCTTGCCAATCTGGCAAAAACATGGGAACCCCAACAGTTTCTTTTCCATAAAACTACTTGAATAGAGCATAATAATACATGTCTTATTCTCCAAATATTATACCAACATTACCTATATATATATATATATATATATATATATATATATATATATATATATATATATATATATATATATATATATATATATATATTTCAAGGAAACCAAAACATTACTTTAGTTTTTGTATAGGTAATTCATCTTCTTTGACAAATAATCTTTTCCAATGTAGGATGACAAAACATGTTATCATTTCCCACATACAAATGTATATTCTTTCCAATGAAATCTAATACAAACATTGCATGAATATACATGATCTTATTTCAAAAGAAACTAACATAAACTAACATAATAGTTCTGTTAGCATAAAGGGACTCACATATTTTCCTAAGGATTAAGATAGCTCCTTATTGTCTTTTATCCATGCAAAGAACATACCTCTATAACACAATGGCTATTCTTGGTGCATGCAAAACAGATAACTCTCCCTAAGGATTAAGATAGCTCCTTATTGTCTTTTATCCATGAAAAGAACATACCTCTATAACACAATGGCTATTCTTGGTGCATGCAAAACAGATAACTCTCCCTTTTTTAGCATGCAAGAGAGATAGCTTTTCCTTTAATGTAGGCAACACATATTCTATTCTTAGAATTTTATCAGATCATAAAATACTATTTTAAGGAAAAATATTAACATAATACCAATCTTTCCAAGATATTATTCCTTTTAATAAAATTAGCATAGTAACTTTCCTTATGTCTTTTACCATGGTATATTACTAAGAACAATATCTTTCTAAAAGATTAACATAACAAACTTTTCAAGAAACTGACATAGATTATGTCTTTTACCATGGTAATTCACTAAGATCAATATCTTTCTAAAAGATTAGCATAATACCAATCTTTCTTTTTAAGAAAATTAACATGGTAACTTTCTTTCTATATATATATATATATAAAGACGAGCTAAGTTACTTATCTTTTACTGTTGTAGATAGATGTATTTTCTTTCTAAAAATTTAATATAATTATTATCTTTATCTACACTAAAATATCTTTCTTTACTAAGAAAGATAACATAAGTTCTATATTAAAGAATTATTTTCCCAAAAAACGAATTAACTTATCTTTGAGCCCACTACACATTTTCAAGTAGGGCGGAAACGTGAAGTTGGGTTACACTTTTGTGAGAATCGGGGGCAAAAAAAAAATTTCGGCAATAGTTCGGCCGAACATTTTATAAAGTTCGGCCGAACTTTATAATAGTTCGGCCGAACTGTTTTAGTACGTTCGGCCGAACTTTTGAGTCCGTTTATATTGACGGCACAGTGACGGCCCAGCAAACAGAATTTTTGCCGGAGGTTTGGAAAACCGGCAATGGTAGTTCGGCCGAACTCAGTTGAAAGTTCGGCCGAACTACGTTTTTATAAATAAATCGCCCGTGAAGGGTCTCAGTTTACTGTTTTCATTGTTTTCGCGCGACTTTTTCTGTTCTGTCGTTGATTGCGCTGGGCGATTTCCGCGCGACTTTTTATGTTCTGTCGTTGATTGCTGGTTGAGGTTCTGGTGGGCGAGGTTCTGGTGGTCGAGGTTCTGCTGGCGAGGTTCTGCTGGCGAGGTTCTGCCGGTCGAGGTTCTGGCGGTCGAGGTTCTGCTGGCGAGTATCCCTTTAAAATCTGTCGGGTACGTTCTGTTACCCACGCCATAGTATTCCTTCAGAAAACAGCTTAAGAAAATAGCTAAGTTGTCTATCCACTTTTCTCTTCTATTTTAATTACAAGGTTTCCCACAATGTTCTCGTTGGGTTTCACTATTTTCCTGACTCCAATACTCACTGATTTGGAAGTCTGTTTCACTGTTCTTGAGAGGATATTTCCTCACAGACAATGCCTAGGCGTAAATTCTGAAATGTGAAATGAAATTTCCATATTTTCTACCTATTCCAATTTTATTTTAAATAGGGTGTTGTTGAATTTCGGAATTTGTCTATGTTTTCATTTTATCACCGCATTTTCTGAACCCCCGGTGAATGGTGGAACAATCCTCAAACTTCTGCTATTGCATTTTTGGAGCTTTGGTATTCTACAGGTGATTTATTTATATCGTTGGCTTCTCTTAAGACTATTAGCATACATAACTGACTTAGTTTGTTTTTAAGTATGTTATTCCC
Organism: Pinus albicaulis; assembly: GCA_034641835.2. Taxonomy (NCBI): domain Eukaryota; kingdom Viridiplantae; phylum Streptophyta; class Pinopsida; order Pinales; family Pinaceae; genus Pinus; species Pinus albicaulis. The sequence goes on along the minus strand of CM076571.1, from coordinate 163,232,910 downwards.
TATTTTTCCCTTTTCGTTTGGGTTTGTTGCGTCATGGTTCCTGGATTTCAACACATCCATGTGGTTGAAGTCCCAAGCCCTTTTTCTCTCTGGTTACTTTATCGTTTGCTAGAATATTATTACTTTTTGACAACTATGTAAACGAATAAGTTTTCCTCTTGTACGCAATATATGTGTATATATATCTCCACCATATGTGTACTTCTTAGGCTCTGCGATGCTGTTGTAACGTTTTCACTGATTTCCAGTAATCTGTCATATACTGCTTCTGCACCAATTTGCTGCATAAATTTTTATATTTAATCATGTTTATTTCAAACCCTTCTATATCAGAATCTGATTCTGTTGATTTCAGGTAAAATTTCAATATTATTCCCATTGGGATTGGTACACGTTTATATCTTTATTTCGTCCCTCAAAATACAGGGCTATTTCTTTTCAGAGGTTGGTTGGACACCTACTGGTTTTCTTACATGTAGTTCTGCGTAGAATTTCTAAGAACTATTACAAATTTGTGAAAAGGAGACAGAGTGTTTCATTGTAATTTTATTTATTATAAACAGATTATATGTAATCCTATAACTCTTAGGGCTGGACGGTTTACAAATATGTTTCTAGCTTCTAAATATAAGGCTCTATTTGGTTTAAATGAAGATATTTTATATTTTCTATACCATGACTTATTTATAGTCAGTGTTTTGTCCACAGTAACATGTCCTGAATGCATCTTGAAATTATGCACATACTATTTCCTGCATACATTTTAGATCATAATTTGTTACATCCAAATATACGATAGTATATGAATATTTCTTAACTATGCGATACCTTTATTTATCCGTCAGACATCTCTATTATGGACTAGTAACTATTTACAATACTGTACTTTTTATTTTCATTCATGTATAACTAACTGTTGCTCAGATGTAATTCAGTATCAAATATTAGAATGTTTTCTCTATGCAAAGATGCTTTGAATTTCTACTTTTAGCATAAATATACATTTTAGAGATATGTCTGTCTACCTTAGTTTCAGTTCTGAATTATTTGTCTATAGTTAGTACAGAATGTGTAACCGTATAATACAACATATCTATGGCTATAAAGTATCTACTTATTCCATATCTTAATATTAATTTCTATTTCAGAATTTGTTTCTCTATGAGCTATACAGTTTGATAGCAGAATTCTAAACCAACTAAAATATCAGAATTTGTTTCTATATGAGCTATACATTTTCATATATTCCTATTTATAAATAAAATATTATTACACAACTATATGCTAGATTTAGGAGAAACAACTGATGTAATTCCTTTGAAAGTGATGAAATAATTAGGCCTTACAACAACTAGGGTGCATATAGAAATGTATGTGCTATGGATCCTATGAAAATCGGGATGGGTAGAGTAATAAATACACATGTTTTGAAATTTTTGAGGAGTAACTCAAAGCATGCATATATACAAAATGAAGTGGCTACTTTCTTCATATTCCATGAGGGACTATTGTTCTTCCTAAATACTATTCATATCATGTACCTATGAATTATTTCTAGTGAAATTAAATGACTTGAAATTAAATTTCCTAAAGCCTATTGAAATTTCTCCTTCAAAATAAGGATGCACTCCCATTTGATTCTCACAGATAGGTTGTAATCATTAGGCTCTCGCTCAAGAGTGGACCTTCACAAAATCTTGTGACATCTTGTCACAAACAAAACCATCAAACTGAAAACACATCATTTTCTCCTTCAAAGAAAAAAAAATTCACATCATGTGAATATGTCCATGTACTCTTACATATTGGTGTACAAAACCATCAAACAAACAAGTTGACAAAACATGCCTCTTCAAACAACTGACTCTGAAGACAAATAATAGAGCTCATGTACTTTCAACATCTTGCTTCATGCAACATGCACTGGATACTTTGAATTTGCAAAGAAATTAATGAAACATCAAAATACATGCTAGGCCTTAATTGGATAAGAAATCTAACCATTTGTCAGCAAACCATTTCAATGGCGCTTCTTTCTCTTTCAACTATGTTGAATTTAGTTTTTAGTTATATTTTTAATTTTGAAGAAAATAACTATTTATTTCATGTGTAATTAGATTAGTGATTTCATGTGTTAGGGTTGTGGATTCAGGCATTCAAACAACACCATTATATTTCAAATTTAAAAATGATGGTTTGAGTCCTAGGTAGCTTAGAATCCTACTTTTTTTCAAAATAAGGATGCACTCCCATTTGATTCTCACGGATAGGTTGTAATCATGAGGCTCTCACTAAAGAGTGGACCTACGCAAAATCTTGTGACGTCTTGTCACAAGCAAAACCATCAAACTGAAAACACGTCATTTTTCTCCTTCAAAGAAAAAAAAAAATCACATCATGTGAATATGTCCGTGTACTCTTACATATTGGTGTACAAAACCATCAACCAAACACAAGTTGACAAAACATGCCTAAATTCAAACAACTGGCTCTTAAGTCAAATAATAGAGCTCATGTACAAATTTCCATATTTGTTGCATTTATGTGTGTCTAACATAACTCTACTTTCAACATCTTGCTTCATGCAACATGCACCATACTTTGAATTTGCAAAGACCCGGGAATTCTCCACCCCCCATTAAAATGACCCTACAAGTTGATTCTTTTAGTTTTTTCACTCTATAAGCATCGACGTACGATTATGCATGATGGAGAATCTCTAGCGCTTTCCCTTGTTAATATATTTAACAAGGGAAAGCACTAGATATTCTCCATCATGCATAATCGTACGTTGGATTTGGTGATAATTGTCTCCATATTTTGGCTTTTTGACCCGCAAAACATAATTATTTTAGAAGGGAGGGAAGGAGGGATGATACATTGACTTGCTTGATGACCTGTCTATGAAGATTAACTACCTCAAGAACTATTTTTTTGCGTAGGGAAAGAGACACATTCCCATGTCTGAGCATGAAAACGTTCTTTGATATTGTTAATGCCTCTAGTGTTTACTTCTACAAGTTCTATAGGCGGAGTCTGTAAAGGGCCAGGTAGCCTCTGGATCTCATCTTTTATGAAAGGTGACATATCTAGTAAATGCCCCTACAGTCAATCTCTGGAATGGATCTAAATAGAAGTTCTTCATTTTTTAATATTCGTAAAACACAACAACTTTAAGGTAAACTATGTACATGTTCCATTCATCATGAACACAAACCTCACAAGCCTCCTTGGCTTTGGAGCATTTTCCATGTTTTCCATAACCAAGACCCAAATAATTAGGCCCTTCTTGAAGAACATTTTGGCTCAACTATGCCTTGCACATGCTTGCCTTTAAAACCCTTTACTTTCATAGCACATTTTCATCAAAAATTTGGACCTTGTTCCTCTAATGTCTCTAATGTCTCTCAAAAGCACGTACACATTCATTTTCAGAGGAAATTGAAGGTAGAAACCAATAGCTAATTCTTCTAACTAACCTTGACTAAAATGAGCTAAATTGTACTTTGATACGAACTTGATTTAAATTGTCCACCCCACATTAGGCACCAATGATTATAGCCTTTAATGGGCTAGCACTAGTTTGTAATCATCATCTCAAAATGGCCTAGTAGATGAAAAATTATCATGTTTGTAATCATCGTTTCACACCATCTACATATGACCCTTCTACACATTATATGATTGAATTTATGGTAGGTCATCCCTTCTATCTAGACCACGATTGATTGTGACATTAGGTGAATACAGGAAATTTGATAAGGAAATGATCAGTATAAGTTTGTCCTCCTCCACGCACTCCATATCTAATGATTGCCTATTTTTCTCTTCCAACATTTTATTTTGGAAATTCATTTTGGTAGTTAATTCTACTATCTAGTCACAACACACTTGGAAGTCAAAGAAATTGTTATATACACTACTAAACTCAATTAACATTGTTTGTTATTGGACTTTACAATAACAAACAACTTAGAGTTCATTAATGTAGTAGTGTATAATATGATAATTATATGTATAGTGGTGTGGCTATCGATAAAATTAGTTGCTAATGAATTTCGAGAATAGAAAGTTGGAAGTGGAAAATTGAGAAATCATAGCTATGGGGCGGATGGAGGAGGACAAGCTAGAAACTATCTTTTGCTTATAAATTGTATTTTATTCACCTGTTGTCACAATCCATTCATGGGATAGGTAGAGAGGATGACATTTCAAAAATTCATGCATATAATATGTAGAAGGGGTCATGTATGAGATGGTGTGAAGTGATGATGATGGACATGGTAAATTTTCATGTGCCAAGTCATTTTTAGATGATGATGACAAACCAATATTAGCCATTTTAAGGTTATGATCATTAACAAGAAATATGGGTAAGGAAATTCAAAGTGCCAAATTCTAAGGAAAAAGCCATATTTGCTTCTCAAAAACTTTATTTGATATATTCTTAAAAAACCAAGTACAAATTTTAGTAATCCTAGAATCATTCTTTACATAAGGTAAAAGTGGGGAACTCATGACTTGTACTATAGATAAAAAAACATTTACACTTACCAAAAAATATATGATAAAAATTGACAAACTACATACCCTTAAGCTCAAGGGGATATAATCATTCTTGCCTTCCATATAGATAATGAAAATGATTGTTCTAAGTCTCATGTTGCTTCCCATGTTATTTTATAAACCTTGGTTGGAAAGAAAAATAGGAGGGCAGAAATGTAAGAAATATATAGAACATATTGGATTTAACAGCCCCAAACTGGATTTTACTTCGAGGTATTGATTTTTTGAAATCTATTTTGTGAATGTTGACCAATAGATATATATCATGGAGGATGAAAGACGAAGATCGGCTGAATCCCATATGGAGGGTCGGGGATTGGAGGATGTTCACGGTATTTAAATATAATCTTAAATCTCCATACATGTGTGTACATATGGAATTGATTTTTTTATTAACTTTGTGAGTGAAATTAGTTGTTAATAAGTTTCATATTTTAATTTTTAGGAGGCAAGAGGAGAAGGCTTTCTACTCCATCAATGGAGCATGGCCAAGGTTCAACCGGTCGAAGTAGCAGGGTGCGGGAAGGGGGTGATATTTATTCCCCCGAAGGCCAGCAATCAACGGCTGCTGGTTCTCAATAGGGTCACTGTGGGTCTGGTTCTCAGCAGCATCATTCTGGGGCTGGTTCTCAGCAGGGTCATGTTGGAGATGATGTTAACCAACAACATCAAGGTTGCCATCAATTTCAATATTTTTTCATTAAATTTTTACAACTTTTTTTACACGTATTTTTTCTAATATATGAAATTATATATATATTGATGCAGAGGCTCAAAATGTTCGAGCCAGTGGTCAAAAAAGACGCAGGGCAGCGCGCTACATTGAAGAAGAAGGCTTTCAACCTAGCACAACTTATCCGGCTGAGATTACTGATATACCATGGGAAAGGAACATGGAGGAATGCACCTTACAAAGGTGTCAAAGCCTTTATGCAAAATTGCAGACAGATCTCCAGGATTTGACTCTACCTGCTGAGAGTAGACAAAGCCTACGGATAGTTACACATTCATTGAGTGAAATGGTAAAAGTGTACAAAGATTTGGGGCCAACCACTGATTCGTTTGTAGAAGTGATGAGAAAGAGAAGAGAAACAGTGATAGGTCCTGATAAATGGCAGGACATAAAAAAACAAGTTTCAAGAGCGCAGGCTAAGTCAATGTTTAATTATAAGGAAGGGCCAAAAAGAAAGATGTTGAAGGTGCAGTATTTCAAGCACCCAGACATAGCAAAATATTTGTATAGTCGACATCTTGCGGCCTTTGGAAGGCTTCCATAGAACGATGAGGTTCCTCTTTATTTTGCACAAATGTTTTATGCAGAATTTTTTAAGGGTATGAAACCCGACTACAATGATCTTCCTTCAAAATTTTTTGGCCCGGGGAGAGGTCGATTATGTCAACGTAAGGGCGCAAAGAGAGATGTGGAGTTGCCTCGCCCTGAGCCGCCATTGGTGAGTCGACCGTCTCGAGTCGAAACCTTGCGATCAGAGATGGATGCGACTTCTCAAATAAGTCGTGAAGCAAGAGATGTTATGATCGAAAATGTTCATAGCGGATTGAGTGGAGTCGATCTTGGCTTAAATCGATAAAGAGCACGTGAATATGCACGTGCCAATTTTGTTTATCATACAGATGAGGAGATTTACAACATGAATGTTGAAGATCTTCGAACATACGCAATAAATTGTTGCAATGGTCTGCAAGACCTAATTTTTCGTGAGGAAGAGGGCACCGGAACGGTATGTGTTAGTGACCTTAGGATTTGAAATTATATTTACATATACATGTGAACAATTTGTAATAAATACATGTGTATGTACACATGTATACATTTATTTGTATGTGTACATTAATCTAACAAAAAGGTATGATTATATGTTAAAACACCATTTGCAGTTCTCAGGCATGATGCGTGATGAAAATGTTAATATTACGTTCGGGACCTCTGGCTCAAACGATGCTGATGGGTCTGCCCATCATGATATGTTGGCACATGTATGTTAGTGTTTTTTAAGTGACTCTAAAATAAATAATTGTTGCCACACATGTACATGTATGTATATATATAATTCGATAAAATGTTTTAACAGGTACCGATTCCGTCTCATGTTTTTGGGATCCCGGTACCTTCTTCTTCTTTAGGAGATATACCTTCTACTTCATTGGGAGATGACCAAGTATGGACAATTTTTCACGAGTTCAAAATTTATGTTACCTCAAAAAGTTCCATAAAAAATTGAGATATATAGAGAGAGATCTATATTTTGAGTTATTTAAAATTTTTTGAATTTAGGTTTGTATAGAAGATTTTTTTAATCCGAGGACTTTAGTGACGGAGATAGGGACATCCACAGCATTTGAAGAAGTTGTCTTTAGTTCTTTTTTTTAATATTATTGTTCAAATAAGTTTATATATATGTACACACGTGCATTTTCATTTGAAAGTTTTAATTTATATAAATTATTTATGTATATATATATATATATATAAATTTATATTTAACTGTACATGTATATTGTACAGGTTACCACTACAGATGTTTCTATGGCAGATACTCTTCATCAAATGGAGAGGCAACCTTACGAGGTATTGCGCGATTTTTTTGTTATATTTTGTTTTTTACATGAAGTTCTAGATATATATATTCTCGTTCATTTTTAAAACTTCAAATTTTAATGTTCAAGTACATGTACATTGTGTATGTAGGTTTTCCCTTTACAAGATAGCGAGCCAACCGAGACCCAGAGGCTAGATCTTCCATTTGATGGACAAGATATACATTAGATTTGATTTTATTTCAAAATTTAGATGGTTTTAAAATTTGTTAAACTTGATACAGTTTGATACTTGAGTGAGATTTACAATTTTTGGACATATTTTATTATAATATGTTTTTTGGACATATTTTTGGACATATGTTAAATGTTTTTGTTGGATAGTTGAATTATAATTGACATGGCATGTGATATTTAATGTTAAATGTTTTTGTTAGATAGTTGAATTATAATTGGCATGGCATGTGATATTTAATGTTAAATGTTTTTGTTAGATAGTTGAATTATAATTGGCATGGCATTTGAAGTTTTTAAAACTACATGAATGATGGAATGTGAACCTACATTTGCACATGTGGTAAATTGAAATGTTACTTGTAACAAGACAATGCCCATTGATTTCATTACATTATATATGTTGATTTCTGATTTGATATAATTGCATACATATGATGGTACATTACTTGTAAAGTCATTGGATTAATAACTTGTTCATTGATTTCAGTTTTCTTTGGTTGGTTTTAGTACTTTTGGCATGTGAATGTGAAGTAATGTTGTCATTGAATTACATTTGACATTTGATATTTAATGTTAAATATTTTTGTTGGATAGTTGAATTATAATTGGCATGGCATGTGATATTTATTGTTAAATGTTTTTGTTGGATAGTTGAATTATAATTCTAATGGTATCTGAAGTTTTTAAAAATACATGAATGATAGAATGTGAACCTACATTTGCACGTGGTAAATTGAAATGTTACTTGTAACAAAACAATCCGCATTGATTTCATTATGTAGTATATGTTGATTTCCGATTTGATATAATTGCATGTATGATGGTACATTACTTGTAAAGTCATTGGATTAATAGTGTTCATTGATTTCAGTGTAACATGAATGATAGAATGTGAACCTACATTTGCACATGTGGTAAATTGAAATGTTACTTGTAACAAAACAATCCGCATTGATTTCATTATGTAGTATATGTTGATTTATGATTTGATATAATTGCATGTATGATGGTACATTACTTGTAAAGTCATTGGATTAATAGTGTTCATTGATTTCAGTGTAAGCGCAAAAAATTATTGACAATGTAGAATGATTTTTGTGTTATAATACCTAAACCTAATAATATTGGAGAGCAAGAGAGACTTGAGGTATGGTGTTTACTACAAGAGTTTGAGCTAAATATTTAAATGGTTTATCTATCTTTCATAAAATAGTTTAAGATTGATCACAAGAATTAAGAGAATGTCTCGGTCCATCATTGGTATGGTCCATCATTGGTATGGTCCATCATAGAATGATCATCCATGTCAATGACTCTTAAGTCTATCTTTCCAAACCATGACCCTACTCTCACATGTGTGCTTTTCATGACACCAGTCGTGCTACTTTTATCCTTGAGTTGACTTCCTTGAAAGCACTCAACTCTTTCTCGATGCTAGGCTTCCTCTTTCTAAGAGATGAAGCTGCCTTTCGACTTGGGAAGCTATGGGTAGCCCCGTGTCTATCAAAGCAGAGAACTTTTTCCCATGTACGGTTGTAGACATGAATCTCAAGTCCAAGGAACTTTCATCATCATTCCTCCTTGTCTTGTGCCTTACTTTCGCAATCTTCTTCAAAATTTCCTCTTCCAATATGTTTTTCGAACTAGCCCTTGGCTTAACAGTGCTTTTCACATATCTCTTCTCATGAAGCTCCATATAACAATTTGATCCTGGGCTTGCTTGAATTGGTTCAAGCTCTTTTTTTTTCGAATTCTGTCTAATTGCTCCAATACGACATATATTGACTCCTTCCAAACGAAGTTCACCAATCCTCTTAGTGTGGTCGTCTTCTTTTCCAAGTGTGCCAACACATGCATTTTCTTTCTTCAAACCAATAGGTTTCGGATCAAGAAAGTCCCTCTTGATCTTATCTTCCATGTTCTTGACTTTACCCTGCAACGTGGTGCTTATTTCCTTCAAGTGAGCCCTTTCCATAAAGAGTTCATGAAGTCTTTGTTCACCTTGTCGTATCTCCATGTCAAGCTTTTCAATTTCAGCAGTTTGTCTAGAAAGTCCATCCTTGGAATTTCTTGCGTGAAAAAACAAGTAGGTTGAACCAACGTTGGTCTAGTGCATTGGAATTCATTAAAGAATTGGTCATTGGCGCTGCTTCAAGCTAGGAGTGAGCATCGTCACCAACCTACATTGAATATTTTACACTCCCTATGGTGAATGATACTTTAAATTGATTGATAGTCTAAGACTTTCGAATTTTTCCGAATGCCAAATGATCTTACAAAGTTAGTATTTATAATATTCTAGTAGGTCATTCGGCGACAACTTTTACCAAAAACTTGAAACGACTTTGGCATGTGATATTTAATTTGTTAAATGTTTTTGTTGCATTGTTGAATTATAATTGGCATGGCTTAACAGTGCTTTTCACATATCTCTTCTCATGAAGCTCCAGAGAACAATTCGATCCTGGGTCTGCTTGAATTGGTTCAAGCTCTTTCCTTTTCGAATTCTGTCTAATCGCTCCAATACGACATATATTGACTCCTTCCAAACGAAGTGCACCAATCCTCTTGGTGTGGTCGTCTTAGTGTGGCGTGTGATATTTAATTTGTTAAATGTTTTTGTTGGATTGTTGAATTATAATTGGCATGGCATGTGAAGTTTTTAAAACTCCAATTTTGGATGGTTTCAATCTACATTTTGCATGTGATATTTAATGAACTTTAAATGTTAAATGTTTAAATGATGCACAATATATAATCGAAAGGGTTTTAAGACTTAAAGTTTTGGATGGTTTCAATTTACAACTTAAAGTTTTGGATGGTTTCAACCTACATTTTCACATATGGTAAATTGAAATTATGTTACTTGCAACAAGACAATCCCCATTGATTTCATTGTATATGTTGATTTCTAATTTGATATAATTGCATGTATGATGGTACATTACTTGTAAAGACATTGTATTAATAGTGTTCATTGATTTTACTTTAAGCGCAAAAAATTATTGATAATGTAGAACGATTTTTGTGTTATAATAATTAAACCTAATAATATTGGAGAGCAAGAGAGATGAGGTATGGTGTTTACTACAAGAGTTCGAGCGGGGCATTCAGTAGCAACTTTTACTAGAAACTTGAAACAAAGAGAATCTATCTTTGGCTAGGACATCATGTAAGATGCTCGACATAAACAGTAAAATTGTACTTAAAAGCCGAGATTCGGGCAAGTGGGGACAACCACTTGTTATCTCGTCCCTTAGAGGCTAGGCCATATGGGGACCGAATCTGACTTTACAAAATAAAGTGAAATAGTTTGTACCATATGGTCGGAGAACATATACAAAAACAATTAATATACAAGAACAATTAATTTCATTCTAGAATATATATATCCAATACATATTTAACATTTTTAATCGATGCACATGTATAGAAAAACTATTTTCAGTGGAAACTAGAGCACGTGCTTGTACCCAAACAATTTGTAACATTTGCAAACCACAAATAACATAAGCAGTTCAATTTTTAGTTGAGTACTGAAAGGTTTAAAAGATAATAAATTGTTGTCCTGACACTTCACTCAAAAAAAATCTAATGGAATTCCATCCTCAATAATCCGTTCATGATCGGATTTTGACATTTTCCATTTCTTAATTTTTGATTTTTTCTTTGATTGAACTTCTATCAACTTTATGCGTGCTGCACACACCAAGTGACTATATTGACAACTTATGGAATCGGGTTCATAGTCTTCAAAGTAAACAAAGTCTCCACTTTGATGAGTTTGTTTGAAAAAATAACCTTTCAGTATAATAGACCCTTTGTCATACTGAAATCCGTGATCATTATAGTCTTGTAATAATTTCATTTTTTGTTCAGTGCAACGCATCAAATAATACTTCACATTTTCATCGTTGTCAATAGGTGCAACTACAGCAAAAACATCTCCTGCACAATAAAATAAATTTAACATTTAATTATGCATATTTAAATTTAAATTTGTAAATCTTTAAATCATTAAAAAGTAATTCAAATGTTACCTTCTCTAACAAGATCAGAAACTTGATCACCATCGGATGATATTGTAGTTTCATCTGATTCCATTTCTTCAATCATTGCAACAGAAATTTTTCCCTTTGTATTTAGCTCTGTATGTTTCCAATCGTTCACATACATTTTGTTTTCACAGATGTCATTGGATTTTGTGTTGTCTATGCAAACATCACAAACACAAGAATATTTTCTTTTATCCAATGCAAACACATTTGTGGACAATTTTGTTTGAATTGAATGCAATTTTCGAGTCCCTTTTATTGTTCCAACTTCATTTCCAATTGATCTATTTACGTCTCCGATTCCAATATGCCGGAAAAACCTTTATATGGAAAATTAGAAAAAGAATTTGTAAATATGATATCAAAATACAATTAAAAATAATCATTGCATGATAAATGTACAATGTTTAAAATTAGATTACCAATATAAATTAAATTGAATGTACCTTTGCACTTCTCGTGATGGGTTAACCTCATGGCTTAGAGCATTTTTGCACCATTGAACAACTTCTTCAGCGTTTGCAAGTCGGCGTGCAAAGTGGTTCATTTGATATCTTCGAAGTACTCGTTTTATGCATGCTCCTGCACTGTCATGTTCTCCTTTTCCATGGCCAGTCTCAAAGAAATTCCAACAATGTTTAATGGAGGTTTTCTTATGAAGACGACACAACCAAAAAAATGATCGTGCAGATTTGAATTGACCTGCGCATCCGTCTGACCATATCCAATGTTCATTGAATGTTATTCCATGATTTTTCAATGAATCATAATTTTTTCCAAAACAATGTTGTACAAAACATGTATCATGTGTACGATCGTCACTGATATAAAAATGATATTCTTTAATGATATGTCGATTTTCACTCGTGCTTTCTATATGATCGACATTTTGTTCAGCATGTCTATATAGAATATGGATGAGCATGGAGACTTGGTCAGAGTGATAGTATTCACTCTGAATTTCTTTTTATGGAACAAATGTGTAGTTTTCTACAAAATCAATCACTGACAAAATGGTTCCTGGTGGAAAAACTTCACGAGATTTTTTTAATTGCAAGTCTTGCCATCGAGCTCTATGGGAATGCATGGTGTATTTGTAAATTTCTGCTTCAAACTTTCTCAAAAAGTCTATTAGAAAAATTTCGTCTTCTCGTAATTCGATTCTTTTAACACTATCTGCACTTTGAATCGATGTATTGGTATATTCGTATCTCTTCCATTTCACTTTCATGTTGGACAATGATTGATCATTTATATCAATACGATATTTGTTTTGAAATTTAGTCAAATTTCCACAATCATCGCATTTTTTTACCACCAACACATTTCTTTTTGTAAAATAGTTCATCGCTTTCTCTTTCACATAGAATTTGAGATATGAATTCACGGATAGTGGAAGGAGGAGGTGAATCCTTCCATAATGTTCTACCGAAATCAAGGTATGTGTCATAATATAACTCAAATTCCACATGATAACGGCAACAACAAGTGTCGCGTACGGTGATAGGTTTTACATACCATGGTTTTTGTTGAACAAAAGCACTAAGTGAAACTTGAATTTGATGATTCTCTTCTTTGAACTTGTTGAATAACTCTATTTGAGTGGTTTCCAAGAGATGTTTTTCATGTTCTTCGTATTGATTTCGTGCTATTCTTCTTCGCATCACATGTCTTGCGGTGGGTGAAACACGCGAATTGTTCTTCCAATATTCATATATTATTTTTTTAACATCTTCTCCAAGTCTATCTTTGTATGGTTGCCTACAAATAGCTCTCCAACAAGCGAGTTCATCATTTACGTCTATTTGCAGTCGAAATTTTCGATGTTTGTGCAAAGTTTTTCGCGAGGTTCCCAGTGCTCGTGCCATAGATGTTAGATTCAAACAATTCTCTTGAGTACTTGGTGAAACCATTGCCATTTGTATTCCTCTACGTATATTTGAAACATATTTATCTCTAGATCTCTTAATTGACTCTATAGCACTACTCATATTTTTTATCACCTCTTCTTTCATTTTTTTATCTTTGGTTGATTTTTGAATACCCAATAGTGTCGTCGCTTCTTTTAATTTCCTTGATGATAAGAGACCTTTCAACATTTGAGCTTGAACTGTCACCTCAGTTTTGAAAAACATTTCCAAAATTTTCTCGACACGATATCGTATAATATAGTCAGGTTTTTTATCTCCATATGTGTGAGTGTCGACATTTTCTAACATCTCATTATCGATAGTGATTTCATCTGTACATATTCGAAAAAATAAAACATATTCAATAAATAACTAAATTAATAAATATGTCAATAAATATTAGGAAAATTTTAAATATATCAATAGATCATAATATCTACATTTACATACCCAATTCAATTTCTGCTTGAGGTTGATTTTCTTCTTCAATATTTTGAGGAGTATCTCTGTCTGTTTACATTAAACAAAATATTTTTCAAACTAGTTCATCGAATAAAAATTAAGCTTCACATTTTACATTGGGAAAATTTTAAAAATATATCAATAGATCATAATATTTACATTTACATACCTGCTTCAATTTCTGCTTGAGGTTGATTTTCTTCTTCAATATTTTGAGGAATATCTCTGTCTGTGTACATCAAACAAAATATTTTTCAAACTAGTTTATCAAATAAAAATTAAGCGTTACATTTTACATTAGGGAAATTTTAAATATATATCAATAGAGCATGTAATATTTACATTTACATACTTGCTTCAATTTCTGCTTGAGGTTGATTTTCCTCTTCAATATTTGAGAGAGCCTCTAACTTTATTTTGCGATATTGTCTCGTCTCTTCTCTACGTTCCTCGGGCTTTCTTTTTCGATCATATTTTCTCACACAAGTTCTTCGATTTCCCATGATAATAGGGTATGAGGTTCAAAAAATTTCCTTTAAAAAAATAGACAATAACTCAATTACAAACAATATCACAAAAGATTTAATTTAAAAAAATCTTTTCTAAAAAATACGTAATCCAATCCAAAACACGTACATATCTCTAAGAAAAATCACACCGCTTCCAAGAAATTTCTTCCAAAAAAATTCTTTAAATCTTAAAATGTGAAGAAAAATTTTTGAACAAAAAAGCTCAAAAGATTTATTTCAACACAAAACACGTACATACCTCCAAGAAAAATCACGTCGCCTCCAAAAATGTCTTCCAAAAAAGTTCTTTAAATTCAAACTTTGAACCTCCAAGAAAAATCACGCCGCCTCCAGAAAATGTCTTCAAAATTTTTTTTTTAAACCCAAACTTTGAAGAAAATTTTTTGAATTCAAACCAAGTTGTAAGATGAAATGAAGTGCGAAATGTGCGAAAATTGTGAATCATTTCGCGGCAATTTATATTGACCGCGAAATATGTGTTTTGTAGGGGGCTCCACAAAAATTTCCGGCCGACGGAAAATTACACAATAGTTCGGCCGAACTTTTGATAATAAGTTCGGCCGAACTATTGTGACGTTAGTTTTAACTGCTCATAAGCGGAAAACATAGTTCGCCCGAACTATTACTAATAGTTCGGCCGAACTAACGCGTCACCAATTACGCAGACCCAGGCTCTGAAAACGGTTCTGCAACTTTGGACTGATTAAACTCCATGAAAACTTGTTAATTAACTGTCGGAACCAAGACAAGAATTTTCAGAATTGAATCTAGTTTCAGGAAATATAAATTTTATGGAATTTCGTAAACGTTTATTAATTTTAATTATTTTTCTAATAAAATGAGTGCAAACAATTTTTGAGGGTCATCGTGATTCAGTGAAATCAAAATTTTGTGTCTCCCAAAATACATTGTAAAAAAATTGAAAAAATTATGGGGCATTACATTGGTCCGTTGACTCTAATGGGTAGCTTTTAGATTTTTAGTTTATAACTTATATGTTAAGAAATTTGTTGCCACACGAAACATATCAAAAATACGCAGTTTTTCGTATTAGACTAGTTCAAAAAATTCTAGTAATTATGATATGCATCCATTGGCTTTGTAAATATGACGAAACCAAAGTAGACTCTGTCTAGATTGTTGTAACACATTTTGTTTTTCAAAAACACAAATTTTCAATGAATACAACGTTGCCACATAACATGACTACTTATGAATTCTTTGATTGTTAAGAAACACACACTCAAAGAAACGCTAAGTTGACATATCAAATCCGCATAAAAAAATTTCAAAAAATAAGTAATAGAAAGCTAACAAAATTTCTCACAACTTTTATTTTTACCGAAAAATGAAATTCTACACGGAAAAATTGTTATAGTTTGCAGAAAGTTGAAGAACCAAAAAAAATGAAAAAATTTTCTCAAAAAAGGGCAAAAAGTGTAACCCAGCTTCACATTTTCACCCAATTTAAAATACTCAATTCAAGTATTAAAACACTTAAATCAAGTATTAAAATATTTAACTCTTCCCAAAAAAAATCATACTAAGAGTGATTATCCACTATAGGGATAACTATGTAAAAGTTTAAGGAAAGCAATGTAATAACTTATCTTTCCAAAACTTGAGTTCTTGGTCGCATTTTTAACACAAATATTTCTTTCATCAACTCTTCTTTTGTGTAGTCTCTTTCACTGCTGCAAATGCCTTCGTTTGTGTAGTCTCTTTCACTGCTGCAAAAACCTACACACAGTAGTTGATGTTTTCCTTAGAAATATTTATCTTAAGGAAATAATACAACCATCCTTTTCTTCAAGACTGGCTGCTACTGTGATTAACCATCTTGCGAAGGTTATAAGAGAATCCAACAACCCAAGGTCTGCATAGAGGGAAGGAGGGATTGTCCTCTAACATGTTTATAGAATTACAGCGGTGTGATGACCTGCTATGTATCACTTCAAACGAAAGATTAACCAATTTCATCTCTTGACAGAAAAAACAATGCGTGAGTTTCCTCCTCCGGAGATCTCCTGTGAATAAAGAATACCAAGGTCGTTATTATGAATGCGTTTTACATAAAACCAATTCTTGACTTTCTTGATCAAATAGTTAAAGTAAAAGAGATTTACCATGTGTAATTACTTAAGGTTGAGTAGGTTTGTTACATACTTCCCCCCCTTGAAGAGAACACCGTCCTCGGTGTGCTTCTTTCATTGAAATTTAAACTTATACTCATGATATAATAATATAAACAACCCAAAGGGGGTCCTTCCCCTTTCACAATGAAACATTTTATTTTCCTTAGATGTCATTAATTGAAACAATAATGTTTTTATCCATAGTCATAAGCATGTATAGCTCAAAAAATATTCCATTTCCATTTTTAACCACTTATCCATTATTCAAATTCATAAAATATAGAAAAATACTATACCAACTTACCATTACTTAGCAATTACTATTGGAAGTAATGATGGCTTTTACACAAGCTCTCTGGGAATGGTTGAACACCCATCAACACTCCCTTGAAAGAGCCTATAATGTATGACTAAGAAATCCAAACACATTAGTCACATAGTTTCAATCAAATGTAATGCTTGCAACTATCAAACATTCATGCAATATCAAGAGATGTTTTAATCAGAGTACTTCCATAAGTACTCAGAGAGCACCAACCCTCTAATCAATGCATCACGTGCACATTGTCTTAGCTCCTATTAAAGACATCCACACAGTACTTCAAAAAGTACTCAGAGAGCACCTAGCTCTCTAATCGTACCAATGGTCAATCAATGCACCATGGGCATACCCTAGCCTCTGCTAAGACATTCAAATAAATTAGTAATAAAATAAATGAACTTATACATTCAGTAATTTATTTTCCAAGCGCTAAGCTCCTTTCCTCTTAATATCTACATAAGATATTTACACAATCATATAAAAACTCATTTTAATATAACACATAACTTATTACTTAACTTGTTCCACTACGAGAACCACAATGGTAAACAAAATGCTCCTCCTAACCCATGGGAGTTGGTTTCCACAACCAAATCGAGTCATTTTCACATCCAGACAGTCATTTGACAAAAGGCCATTCCAGGTCCAGTATGGATTCCTCTTGGCAACATCATGCCTATTCCTCTGACAACATCCCGTCTATGAGAAATTTTGGGCCACCTCCAACAGGGTCCAAAATCAATAGAGTTGCCTTAGGTTTTTCCCCTTCACCATCTTGGCTAACTCTCTTCCCTTCTGAGATCATATATCTCTAGGGAGAGGAAATCCGGGCAGGTAAGCACCATCAACCCCTCCGAGTAGGCAACCTTCATCAACCCAAGGCCTTCTAGCCTTTCACAATTGTTGTCAACTATCTGGCATGTTAAATTTCTTTTCCCATAGTATATTACATAATGAACTTTATGCACATTATACATAAAGAAAAAAAAAACTTTGTGTACATCATACATCATACTTGCCCTTAACATGGGTCCAATGATATCTATATTAAGAGGAAACTTGACTAACATACACATGACTAACATACATGTGTTGTACATTATTATTCCCCAAATAACAAAATCATGCACATTATAACATAATACTTTAACATTTAATGTTGCAATTCGCATTGCAATGTTTACGATGATTTATTTTCACAGGTTTTCTGCTGCCATTAAGCTACCCATGCTTACAATAAGCAACAATGCTAAACGTAAATATGCATTTCTTAAGCACGTATTATCTTACGCAATCATTTTAATTTCTTGCATAAAATGTTGTCATGCATACAATTATATACAAATATTCATTAATGTGTTTGTGTCAATAACGATTAGGGTATGAGTGCAAACATTTCCAATTCGCACAATGTTTTGTTACCAATAGACTGACACATGAAGTAATTACCATAATCACTTGTTCACAACTTTCAAATAGCTTTAGTCAAAATCGATTCGTGCATATAACTTTCATTAGTTAGTCATTCATAAATAATCAATGCTATTAATAATCTTAATGCATCCATGACATGACTCATTCAAAAACTAGTCATTCAATGCCACTAATAGTCTTAATGTATCCATGACGACTCATTCAAAAACGAGTCAATCAGCTAGTCATTATAGTCAAGTCTCACTACTTGACCCATTAAGTATTTTTTAACATCTAAAAGGCTTCATTCAATTTAATTTTAAAACACTCTATTATCTTATATAAGGACTTTCCCCGTCTTTTGCATTCATGCATTAGTTTCACATACCATCACTATACATATTCATCTTTTTCGAGTAGTGCATGGTAGCTTTAATTATGTTTATTAAATGTATGAGTAATATGCCATATACCCAAATGTTAACAGTCAAACCTCACTTTCACTAGTGAGTACTTAGGTTGTTCATAAGTACAACAAAGGTTTTATTGTCTTTCATCCTCAACAGGATTCCAATGTTATGAAAACCGTTTTGCAACAACATTTATTACTCATTACTCTTTAATGTAGTTATAAACATGAATCGTACATCTCATGTCAAGAGTAGACTACTGCATATATCATTCAATATGTAGATTTCTAGAATCATATATCAATCAATATGTAGATTTCTAGAAGCATACCTTAACTGATGTCCATTAGTAGCATACCTCAATTTCTTTTCGCTTAACAAATCCCAAAGGCGCTAGTGCTGCAACCTTTAGCTATGATACCACTTGTAACATACACCGATAACTCCACATGGAAATTCCAGGAGTTAAAAAAAAATTATACAAGTTACCCACGGGTAACTATCCAAATCACTATTAAATATTCCTTACTCATCATTACATAGAATGTTCACCAGTTCATAGTGTAACCTTAGAATAATAATGGTAAGTTGCTTAACCATTAACAACCTCTATTGTAGTACATTAACATAAAACTGTATGATGTAACTTTCCATTCATTTCATTACTCATGTAGTCATCACATACTTGACATTATGAACATCATAACAAGAAAGGAATCAACATCATCAATTTGACACAATAATCAATCACATCATTGAACACGAATATACCCTGGAAACCCCGTAGGGTGAAAACCAACAAACGTTTAATTTTATTATTAAACGCTTGTGAGGGTGTTCAGCCCTCACTCAATGGCTTATAAGGGAGACCATCCCTTGACCATCGTTTATAAATCTTACAAGGAAATATATAATATCTAGCTTAAAGCCATTACAATAAATATGATAGCATTTACCCTCTAGTCTTCGTATCTTTATATCTTGGTGGCATGGATGTACCCACAACGTACCAACGCACAATGGACCATCTTGTAGCTCACACTCATTTGCATGAGTCATCGCACCCATCTGCATGAACCATTAATCATTTACCTGCCACCATGTTAAAACACATATTTCATTAAATTTGGAAGTATTCTATTACAAGGCCTTCAACAACATTCATTCTTTTGTAAATCATCATATTAACTTAATTTAAGATAAAAAATAATTTAGGAATGTCAAACGAATTAGAGACCATGAATAAGTCAAACATGGGGTTGTTAGGTACAATAGTATAAATTCACAATAAGAGTGTAAAACATAAATCTTAGAAACAATTTATTTAAGGTAAATCATAGTTAAAGTATGCCTAACATCCAAGAAATATATTATAGTTATGGATAACATAATAGAGTCATCGATGTTTGATTTTTGTGTTAGAAAACTCTAACCCCCTTTCCCACAACCTATTGTACTTTCACCAAGAGGAGAAAATTATAAGAATTGTTAATGGGGAATAATTGAGTATGAAACACAACTTAATATGGATTTTAGTTGAAATTTATATAGTATTCATGCTCTTTAATTATTAAATACTTAATGTAACTACTAATAATTTATCATTAAAATATTAATTTTGAATATTAAATGTGTACTAAAAGTCATTTATCTATTGCACATGATTTTCCATGTCACTATCTAAATAAACCACTTAAAACCCATTATCAATAAATCCTAATTAGTTTTTTAAAAGATGTTCTTTACTTACATTAAGAGATTTATTTCGAAATGTAATTAA
Source organism: Pinus albicaulis (assembly GCA_034641835.2). NCBI lineage: Eukaryota > Viridiplantae > Streptophyta > Pinopsida > Pinales > Pinaceae > Pinus > Pinus albicaulis. The sequence goes on along the minus strand of CM076571.1, from coordinate 163,212,534 downwards.
TTTAAAAATGCATATATAGAAAAAAAATATCAATTGAAAATATAATAAACCACTTAGAACTCATCATCAATTGATTTTAAATTATTATTTTTTCTAATAAATGTATCTTTAATTACATTAAGCGCTTTATTTCAAAAATATATTACATTTATAACCTTGTATCAATGCATATAACTAAATATAATTTAATATGTCATGCTTTATGTCTAGCTGGCTTTTATTATTTCAATTATAAATGATTTATTTACGAATCATATTTACAAAATGCTAATAGGGATGAGAAAATCAAAATTTGGTGTATGTTGTAAAAAGTTTAAATACATTTATTTATGACTAATATCTTAAGAGAACTTGAGGAATCTACTTACTATTCATTATCAATTATTTATTTCATGTTTTGTTAGGAAAAACATTTCATTTTACATGGAGTTTTATTTAAAAAAAACAATGTCGCATTTATACACTTATATTAAACTTCATGATAAGCAAATAAAAGTTGGTAAATGGCTTTATATAGACCACTTGTAACTTAGTATCCATTACTTTTAATTTGTTTTATAAAAAATATATATTTGTTTACATTAGGAGCTACATTTCAAAAATATATCACATTTATAAACTTCCATTAATGCATATAACCAAATGGAATACAATAAATAGCTTTGAGTCGAGGTGGATTCTATGAGATTGTTTAAATTACAAGTAATTTATTTAAAATTGAAAATGAAAATAAGTTAAAATGGATGGGAAAATAAATGTCTTATGGTGCAAAAAGTTTAAATACAAATATTTATCATCTCTCTCTTTAATTAATCTAGATGGCCCACTTAACATGTTTTTAATTAATTTTTCCATGTTTTATTAAGAAGAGCTTTTCGTTTTACATGGATTCTTATTTAAAAAAAAATACAATATGAAATTAATACTCATTACCGTAGACAAATAAAGGTCAATAAATGGATTCATTATTAACTTATATGGGATAGATGATTACATAAGCAAATAGTTGATTTAAATATATATATATATATATATATATCTATATATATATATATATATCTATATATATATATATATATTATGGCTCATATGATATGATTTCAATTTATTTAAAAAATTAAAATTAAAATTAAAAAATTAAAAAAATAAAAATAAAAAAGGGTTCAAAGACATAATTATCTATGATAGCGTCCAATCAAACCTTGATAGTCCACTTAGGAATCATTATCATTAATTATATGTTTTTATTTATAAATGCAAAATCATTTATAATAGATTTTTATCTCAAACAATAAATATCAGATTTATGCACTCATATTAATGCATTTTATAGGTAAAAGGTCAATAACGAACTTTGAGTGTTGTTGATTTTCTATATGATACATGATTTTAATTACAACCATTAATTGATTGAAGTATATAAATTTATGTAAAATATGGATTGAGAAATCAGATATCTTATGCTTCAAACAGTTCAAATCATTTTCTTATGACACATTTCCCATTAGCCTGAATAGCCAATAGTGCTTGTAGCATTTATCAAGTAAATTATTATAATTTATTCAATAAGAATTGCACTTTTGTTTGCAATGAGCTCTATTTCAAAACTTATTTCACATTTATATATGAGTATTATGCATATAAGTAAATACAAGTCAATAAAAATACATTCATGCATTGATGGTTCATGTAAGATGATTTCAATGGGAAATAATTCATTTAAGAACACACATACACACACATATTAGCAAAAAAATTGATACAACAAAGTCATTGCAAAAATAATTATAAATAATAATAGAAATATATAATAATGTAATGTAATAACTCAATTATGGGCCGGTCTTTTATTTTAACATAAATAAAAGATTTTTTTCCACAAAAAAAAAATTAATAATAATAATAATAAAATTTGACAATTCCCATTGTAATTTTTTTTATTAATAGAAAGTTCTGATTTTTTTCCAAAAAAAAAAATTAAAATTGAAAATTCCCATATAAGATTCCAAAAGATATAAAATTGTACAAATTGGTTCAGAAAAACTATGTTCAAATTGCATTCAAAAATTGGAATGTACATGTGAACAAATTTATAAAGAAGAATATCTTCATCCACTACAATGAAGTACATGTTCTATTGAACATTCGAATGTACTCACGTTTCTCTTTCATACGATGAAGTGTCTTAAGAAAGGGGAATAAAATATGCATAAGCCAAGTATCTTGCTCTTTTCCTGTATAGGCTTTTATCAAGATGTGGTTTGATCGATCTCCGATGAATTGAGAAGTATGCTTTGTTTTACCTATTAGCAATACATTTGATTCTTCATAATTATCTCCATATTAGGACCACACATCAGTCAACCTTTTCTCATAAAATTGTATTGTCCTCCCTGCTTCTAATTTTGTTTGCAAATGACAATGAGACCTGTTCCATGCGAATTTAAAGTCCTCTATATCAATATTTGATATTTCAAGTACTCGTCGAATGTACTTGTCAGTGACATTTAATGTCCATATTGCAACATCATAATTTTTTAAGCAATATTTTAACAGTTTTGACTGAAAAGGCCTGAAAAAATAGGACCTATCACTGAACTGTCAATCTGGTTCTCTTTGAATATAACAATTTTGTTCATCTTTGGTGTATGATTGGAAGAAAACTCCTTCCATTTCAAATATCAACAACATATTTTAACTTTTAGTGATGCCCATTTGTGTCTACAACTGCACTGCAACCACACTTATGATATTAACATATCTCCACTTCAACACTTTATTGCTTAATGATATAAAAACCTAACATTTCAAAAATGATGTTAATATTTATTATGAGTTAACGGTAATCACAAATTATAATTACTAGCCCTAGTAGAGTGAACAAACTAATGATATGTACAACCTAATACCTTTATTTAATTTGTATGGAATAAGCAAGTCTTATAGGATCACATTGACCCACCATTTAAATCATTGATTTTAAGTCTTATAATGATTTGTTTAATTTGAATTGAAATATATAATTACAATGGTTGCAATTAAACAAACTAATTATATATTAGTTTCCACATGTAATATAATACAAATTTTAAATTTCAAACCTACTTAATTATACGCTCTAGAGTCTCTACTTTAGTTTCTTTTGGTGCTTCTTTTATTAAAGATTCTATGTCTATTGTTGGGGCTACATACATCCTAATATATTTTTTCAACTTATATGAAATAAAAAAATAATTATAACAATGCAGTGAATCATCATTTGCATTACTAATTTCAAAGGTTGTGTAATGATAACTTAAACCACTATTGAAACAAATAATTGTAATGTTTCAATACAAATAGAACAATTATCTATTAATTTTTACATACAACTTAATCCATTGTAAAAATTTCTATAGCATGAGAAATTTTGATATGAAAACATTAAACAACCATTCAAATCAATAATTGTTATCAATACAATAATATGTCACAAAAATAAAGAACATAAAATTATTGTATTCTACTTTTGACAAACCAAATCAACAATTCTTTTATTAGTATTGTGAAATAGAAGTCGACTTAAATTTAAAAGGGCTACAAAATATAGTAATAATTCATGATGTCATACATATTATGACATGAAATAGACACCAATCATCTTAAAGTACTATTAGATGTTATTAAACATCCTTCAAAATAGCTCGCACATCTGTTGCCTTGCTGCATTTAATCAACATTCTCCATAGCTTTTCGATCAACCAATCATCCCCTTTATTTGTTCCAATGAATTGAGGAGCAAGAATCACATTTTCTTTTGGATTTCCTTGCATTCTCTCAAGTGAACAATCCACTATAATAGTATTGGTTGCATCATATTGGGTATGCATTTCCCACACTTTTTTCAATGATTTAGTGTGTATACCCTTTTTTTATTGTCAATGGCCTTATGTCCCTTTTTTGGTTTACACTTTGAAGAAATCCACATAAACACAAGTTTATCTTGTATTTTTTCTGAAAAGGACTTTTTTAGAACTCTTGTTGTGTTTTGTTTTTAAGTTGTCGTCCAAATTGCAATTTCAAAATATTCATTTTTGAAACACATTTCAAAAAATGTATTTGCAAGTGGATGAATCCAAAATAACTTTTTCTCTATTTTGTAATCTGCATCGGTTCCCATTTTCTCAATATGTCCTTTGTTTGTTGCTTCATCATCGATGCTATGGTAAAAAATTTCCATTAATTCAAGAATAACTAATTTCTTTTCAGTTATTTGGGCTGCAATACAATAAAAATAGTCTAGTCAAACCATTTTATTCTTGTTACAAAAATTACTAAAAAAAATATCGAAACAATACACTTACCATGAGTGTTCTTTTGACTTCTTATAGCTGAAACAATCTTCTCTTTTATCATCTTCAAGGAACCTGGAGTTAAAAATATTAAATCTTCAATTAAATATGATCAAATTATGTAATAAAATATATATTCAATACAAAATTCGCAATTAAAGAAAAGCCTTATCAATGTAACCTACGAAATACACACCCGCACACTTTTAACATTATTTTGATTGTTAATTTTGTTATTTTTATTTGTTCCTATAATAAACATATACAATGTTATGGTATAGAAGCATTAGAATTTGAAGAATAATATAAAAAAAAACAAACAAAAAGACAAGTAATAAGTACCTGAGATGGCATTATCTTCATAATTATAACTTTTCACCTCATCATCGTTTTTGTTCTCTTTATTTGTCTCTACATTAAACATATAAAATAGTTTGAATTGTGAAAATGAATAAAAATCATTAAATAATAAGGAAAACAAATGGGAAAGTTACAAGTACCTGATATTATATTTTGTTCTTGATTACAACTTTGTTTCTCAATCTTCGGATTATTGTCTTCATTCTCATTATTTGTCTCTATAATGTACAATGAATATGTTATAAATTGTGACAATGATTAATCGAATAAAAAAACAAACAAAAGAATAAACAACAAAGTTCATGTTAACTACCTAATATGATATCATTTTCTTGATTATAGGTTTGTTTCACATGCATTTGATCAATGTTTTTGTTCTCCTTGCTTGTCACTATGATAAACATAAAAAATGTTATAAATTGTGACAATGAATAAAAGCATAAATCAACTATATAAACAATTAATCATCTTTAATCATCCATAGAATATTTTCGTCTTGGTTGTAGTTTTTTGGGACATTCCCTTGTCATTATATACTTTCTTTTTAAATAATTTAGAATATCTATATATATATATATAGAGAGAGAGAGAGAGAGACTAATTCTATCTCCATCATTTCATGGTCAATGTCTTGATTAATTCCTTTCTTCTCATAATTCCCTATAATAGACATCCGAAAATGTTATAAATATGAAAATTAAATAAATTAAAAAAGTAACACGAGCAATAACCAAACAAATTATGTACTTGGTATAATAACATCTTCTCCTATTTCCATCTCTAAATTTGTTTCAACATCATGTGCACTATATTGATTATTTGTTTGCTTCCCACTTTCATCATTCCCTGTTTTAGAATCCCCATCATTAGTCATTGTAGTAAACATTTTGACAATTAAGAAATTTGAACAAAATAATATCCAAAGTATTATAAGAGAAACAACAAAGAAACTATAGTACTTGAATTTTCCAAGAAGCTAATGGATCCTTGGTTTGATAGTTGAAAAGATTTGTAACTATTCAACATTATTGTCCTTTGTGATTCTATTTGCACAACACATGCAATTCTTTTTCTATATGTACAACAAGCCTTGATTAAATTTTCCCTCGTATAAAGAGAAATAACCACTTTTGCATCACTATATTGTTGATGTCTTTCCAATAAATCCATCCAGAAATCATAATCTCTCTCATTTTCATCAAGTGTGTCTTCAAATGTGTGAGAGTATTTTGAAGCCTCGAACATTTTTAATTCTAAAGTATAGAAATGTATAGTCAAAACTATATCATAACTATAATTATTTTGGGACTTATATTCATAAATTCCAGTAGTCATTTTATATTTGAACTTGGAGTTATGTATGGCAATTTCCAAAGTTTGACGTACATCATTATGAAACCAAAGTTCTACTAAAAGAACTGTAGTAAAGTCATTCAACTTGTTTTTTTCGATAAGAAATCGAAAAAATTCAATATAATAGCTCTTGTGGAATGGTTCTTTTTTCAAAGCCACTATATCCAGAACAACAAGGTCGGTATGTAAAACTGGCTGCAACTGACATGGAAAAGAGTGCAAAAGTGTTGACAAAAGATCAGGCCCTCCAAAATGACAACCAAATTCAAAATTGTTGTCAATCTGTTGAATGTTTGTTGATTCTTTTATCATTTTGTCAAGGACTCCACATGCTTGTTTAGAAAGGGAATCTATCTTTGTATTTCGTGTTCCTTTTACATAAGTAGACCCCTCCACAGTTTTGAAGAAATTGGAAAATATGAGCTCGTTAATTCCATAATGCTCAAGAATATTGAATGTGGTAAGAGTCTTATCATTCAATTTCTCATCATTACTTTGACAATATGCAACCATTGCATCCAATATTGTTCTGTTGGTTTTCAATTTAGAACAATAATCTTTCAATTTTATGGCATCTGTTGGATGATTAGGTGGAATAGAAAACCAAATGGTTCCATTCAATAAATTTTCTGCTACTAAACCAATTTCTTCTATGGTTAATCCCTGAAGGGGACGAAAAGTAGCCGTTATCAAACCATTTAGACTGTTCTTCTTGTAGTTCTCAAAATCAGGTCGGCTTGGAGAAAACTTTAATGTGCCTAGTTGGTAACAATTAAAGACAATGTCCCACTTATCCAAAATATCTTGATTAAGATATAAGAGAATTTTTTTATCAGAAAAATTTGTAATTGGACAGTCGAAGGAGCACAACATTTCATCATCGACCTGATAAAATCATACATATAAACTAATAAAAATTCAATGTAGAGATGAAATTAAAAAAGGATTAAACTAATGAGAATTCATTACAAATATGAGAAAATATGACACATATTATCAACTTTAAATGTTAAATGCAAAAACAAAAACAAAAAAAAACAAAAAACAAAAAAAAAATGTACCTTGTCTTCAGTTGTCTTGGAACATCCAATCCTCCTTTTCTTTAATTTGTCATTGGCAATTAAGAAATTTCTTGCTGATCAGACACAATCAATAAATGGAGTTTTGTAGAATACCTTATTGGCAGAATTTAGTTGACAACAAATGTGAATCACCTCAATGGGTTCAACTGATGGACGTAAGAATCGAGCATTGCATTTTTTATATTTTTGTTTCACCTCCGTAGATACATTATATTTAGTATTTGATAAAAATTCTTTCACTACTTGAATGGTGTTGGCCATCAACTATCCAAAAATTGATATTCTTAGCATCTAAATCTATCTCATTTATAATTTTAATAGATTTCACCAATGGATCGGACTCATTGATGACAAATGGAATCAAAAGAGCATCAGGCAATGAGGTTTGAAATTTCTCTAGGAATGATTTCACTAATACTTGAACATTTAAATCATCTCATGATCTTAGTTTAAAAACTTTGGGGGCTTCTCTACATCTTACAACACCACCTTTCTACTAAATATGTTTGAAAATAGATAGCAATGCTTGAAAGCTTCATGAATTTCATCACATTGATCTGCAAGTTTTGCTGTCTCAAATTCAACTTTCCTAGCTTTTTGAAATTCTATAGTAGGTTTGAAATCACTTTCAATAATGTTCCCTTCTAATTCAGATAAATATACTCTTCTCAAAGCAAGTAAATGACAATCGAGTTTATTATTTGGTATTTTGTCAAGAAGTTTTCCTTTTTTGTTGTAAATAAAGAAGTACAGATGATGTTTTTTTACATCTTACATAGCGGTATTGTAGAACTGTAGTGATGCATTCTAAAAGATCTATGCAACTATTCAATCCAAATGTAGCAAAACTCTCATAGTTATCCAACTTAAACATTGAATTCTTCATCGTATTTGATGAATTTTTACTTGAAGCTTCAATCAAATCTGGTCTAAATTTTGTATACTCCACTTGACAAGAAATTAATTTTACCTCATTTTCTTTAATCACCTCCACTTGAAAGTCAATGTCATTTTCATTGTAAGCATAGCAATTAATAATTATTCCTAATATCTCGAGTTCTTTTTCATCGATGGATCCAAATAAGTACATATCAGGATACATTTTCATGGGAGTTTCTATCTGGACATACCAATCTTACACAAACTCATATTTATTAGATGTGTTGTATTTTTTAATCATTTCAAAGGTAGAAGTTGAAGGTGTTATTGATACTTCCATTTTAGTTGATTTTGTTCTTTTTCTTAGATGATGACTGTAACATTTCACTTGCTTTGGTGCCAACCGATTCTGCATACAAAAATAAAAAATTATTTGCATAAATCAAAATGAAATTAAAAGTTAAATATTGTCATGTAATGTTATTTTAAAATTTACAAGACCACCTAACCTAACCATTTATAAGAGAGTATACATAAAATATAAAACAACCATACCAATTGAAGGAAACATTTTTTGTATATCACTTGTTTTTCGCATTTTCTTCACTCCTTTACTTGGAATTTCAGGGACACGAAATTCCACAGCTTATGGAAAAAAAAAATTATGGAAGGAATGAAATACAAAATATTATTAAACAACCTTAATCACAAAGCTAAAATTGTTAGGAAAAGCAAAATACCCATGTTAGTATGGGGTTTCCACATTAAAACCCACTTCTAGTGCTATTTGCATGTGTTTTTGTGTAAAAATGGATCTTTAATGTGGAAAATCCAACTAACATGGTGAATTTCAATTTTCATAGCAATATTTGGTAGGAGATTATTCAATAATAAATCAAATTCATTAAGTTGTAAATTGCATACTAGAATTTTGTCAAATTATTTGAAAATGAATATAAAATAGATTTTTAGAATCTCACATTTTGTACCATAGTTCTTAGCATCTGCAAACATTTGTAAGAATTTATAATGGAAAAAAATTAAATGAATTAAAAAACAATATAAATTCATATTATATAACATCTCATTTCATACATATGCACAAAAGCAAAGAAGCTCAAAGCATATGCAAGTTTTCTTAAAAAATAAGAATAACATGAACTTCATTAATCAACAATCATTTATTAGCAACCATTGTAAAAAAAGTACGGACTAATTTTAAAATTGTCATACCATTTAAAGATTTTTGTGTTGTATTTGTTGAACTTCCTTTTTCCTTTGATGATTCCTTTGAATTCCCACTAGCTTCATGGTTCATGGTTTCTGAAAATAAAGTAAGAAACTATTATCATAGTTTCAAATTATCGAAGAAAATATGAATTTATAAATACTACCACTACTTGCATCATTTTATGTGTAACAAAATGAACAAGAACAATAACAAGTGTAGAACTCACAATAATAGCTAATCATGGTGTTGATTAGAGAAATGGCACCACCCCTAAATAATTTATTGTGTTATTTTAATTGTGCCTATAAGAAAGCTAGCACTTGCTAGCTTTCCTTCTAGTACAAGCATTAAGCACGTTACCAAGAGACAACGATACACTGTGAATAAATAACAACAATAGTTCTTTTAATTTTGTCTATAAGAAAGCTAGCACTTGCTAGCTTTCCTTCTAGTACAAGCATTTAGCACATTACCAAGAGACAACAATACACTGTGAATAAATAACAACAATAGTAGATACTACAACAACGTCATGTTTACACAAAATTCAATAATTAACAATCATTTATTAGCAACCATTGTAACAAAGTACAGACTAATTTTAAAATTGTCATACCATTTAAAGATTTTGGTGTTGTATTTGGTGAACTTCCTTTTTCCATTGATGATTCCTTTGAATTCCCACTAGCTTCATGGTCCATGGTTTCTGAAAATAAAGTAAGAAACTATTATCATAATTTCAAATTATCGAAGAAAATATGAATTTATAACTACTACCACTACTTGCATCATTGTATGTGTAACAAAATGAACAAGATCAATAACAAGTGTAGAACTCACAATAATAGCTAATAATGGTTTTTATTAGAGAAAGGGCGCCACCCCTAAATAATTTATTATGTTATTTTAATTGCGTCTATAAGAAAGCTAGCACCTGCTAGCTTCCCTTTTAGTACAAGCATTAAGCACATTACCAAGAGACAATAATACACTGTGAATAAATAACAACAATAGTTCTTTTAGTTGTGTCTATAAGAAAGCTAGCACCTGCTAGCTTTTGATGCAAGAGCATCGGAACTGGCCAGCAATGTGGAAAATTGTCCACATGTTGTGGCTTGACAGGGTGAAATTCATTGTTGTGTGTTAAAATTTCAGTTTTACTAAGGAAGTCGATTCCTTATATAGTTTTTTATTATTGTGATAAATGCAACTGTTTTATTTGAGATTTAGGGATAAGATTTATTAAATGAGTGTAACCGTGAATGAGAAGATAGGAGATTTTCTTTAAAAATAGGAGATTATGTTAGCTGTTTGTTAGAACAATTAGTGGAGAAAATATATAAGAAAATGTGATAAGCAAGGAGATAGAGGGGGCAGATTAAGTGTGGTGTGATTGTTTGTATGGGCGAAAAGCTCCGATTAATAAAGAAGACTGTGTTTTTGAAGAAAACCGGAGATCGTTTTTTGTGAAAAGGCATCAAAGCAAATCTCTGTTTTATTACTGCTTATGAATAAAAAAAATAGTGTTTGCGCCCAATGTGTGATGGTTGATCTGTGTTATAAATGAAATAGACGTGGCCTGTGTTAATGGTGTGCAGATTAATGCGTTGACAATTCTCTGAATTGGTTTGAACTGTGGTTTCAATTTAAAATTGTTAGAATATCTGTGTTATGACCAATGGGTTTTGTGAAATTTTGAGAATAGAATCTCTTTCCACAGAGAATAACTAAGAATAGACTGCGCGGATTCTTAGGGACAACACCGGATTCTGGAAATTGCGATTCCTAAAATCTCGCATCAAAATCCTGGATATTGTTAATTGCCAGTTGTGATTCAAACTGCTGTTTAGAACAAGAGATATCTATGGTAACAGAATAGATTGGATATTCATTAGTTTGCGTCCAGCAACTCCGGCAGTTGCGTACTGGAGCACAGAAAACGCAATTTACTTTGCCATATCGAGTTAAAAAGTAGTTGATTCGATATTGGACAGGAGATCTGGTAGTTATCCATGTGTTGGGTTTTGAAATTAATCGTTTTTGGAAAAATCAAGGATTAACACGACGCCATTTCATGAACTGCAGATTGAAGGAAGTGTATACAGAGTTTATGTGATATTGTATTAGAACAGTGAAAAGACATAAACTTGGCGCATACTATATCTCCAGGAGTGAATGAATCCAATTAGTAGGACCAGATCTGGGAAAGCGATATGTTTAATATTTATTGAATAACAGTGTTCAACATCTGCTTTGAATGTTTCAGGTGAATCTGCGTTTTCTAATTAAGTGAATAGAAATCTTTCCAGATTGTTGAACGTTTTTTGGTTCTGCTTCATATAAAGGCGGTATTCATTAGATAGTAAGAGTGGGTTGTGTCTATTATATGTTTTAAAAAGAATTGTATGGGCTGCGCCCTTTATGAAGGAAGGAAAGAATTCAATTCAGGTGTTTTAGTTTGAAACAGGATTTATATTTGTAATACTAATACGCTATTGCTTGAAGTCAAATTGAATTGAGCTCAGTAATTGGAGCGTGATGGGTGTATTAAAATTGCATCAGGGTTATTGATAAACAATATAAGTGGTGGTAATTTGCAGATAGTGAAATGTGAATTGAATGAACCATCGATCTGAGATTGTATATCTATAAGATGGTTATAAAAGGCGCAGTTTCAAAAGGTATATTGGATCAGAGGTATAAAAATTATAAATGCTGACAATTTCTTAATTGAGCGAAACCATTTCTGATTGTGGTATAATTAAACTTTGGAAGGGGCAGTTCGATTTGGAACAGAGGTTTTGCAATCAACTTCAGTTAATATAAATTTGTGAAATCTGTATATGTATCGATCCTTGAATAAAAGGATTGAATCGAAAGCTCGATTCGAATCAGTGTTAGAACCTCAGTTTGGTGAGTCGATCTCATGGAGGGTGCCATTGGTTTAAGGGGAATCTGACTGTTGGTGTGTAAAAATGTTTGTGAAATTTCCAGGATTTGAAGTTTTAAAAAGCTAATTTCTGAGATGTATTTTATATGCATTAGCCATTGTGTGATTCTGGGTTTGCAGGGATTACCCTGCGTCAGCTTTCCTTCTAGTACAAGCATTAAGCACATTACCAAGAGACAACAATACACTGTGAATAAATAAAAACAATAGTAGATACTACAAAAACATCATGTTTACACAAAATTTATCTTTTATAGTCATGTATATTCTTAGTTTGCTACAGAGACCATAAAAAGGCAAACACATTGAAGAATTTTTTCTATCACATACAAGCCTTTGCGAACAACATTGCATTGTAAAGAAAATCTACTGCATGATGAAATTCCTTCTATCACAAACACAAACACATTGTCAAAAAAACATTGCAACAATAATCTTTCCTAGGACATCTCCATGCTTGCGAAATTTATCCTTACTTTTTGAAGACAATGAATTTTTATTCCATGCCTACGTAGATCGTTGTTCCAATATAAGAAATGTTAAACCCTCAAATGATTAGAAGGCTCTTTGTATGGAATATGTTGTCTAAGAATGAAATATGGGACAAATAGAAGCATGTTTCCAACAACAACATTGCATTGTGAAAAAAAATTAAATGAATTAAAAAACAATGTGAATTCATCTTCTATGACATCTCAATTCATACATATGCACAAAAGCAAAGAAGCTAAAAGCATATGCAAGTTTTCTTAAAAAATAAGGATAACATGAACTTCATTAATCAATAATCATTTATTGGCAATCATTGTAACAAAGTACAAACTAATTTTAAAATTTTCATACCATTTAAATATTTTGATGTTGTATTTGGTGAACTTCCTTTTTCCTTGGACAATTCCTTTGAATTCCCACTAGCTTGAGGGTCCATGGTTTCTGAAAAAAAAAAGGTAAGAAACTATTATCATAGTTTCAAATTATCAAAGAAAATATGAATTTATAAATACTACCACTTGCATCATTGTATTTGTAACAAAATGAACAAAACAATAACAAGTGTAGAACTCACAATAATAGCTAATCATGGTGTTGATTAGAAAAAGTGTGCCACCCCTAAATAATTTATTATGTTATTTTAATTGTTTCTATAAGAAAGCTAGCACGTGCTAGCTTTCCTTCTAGCACAAGCATTATTAAGCATGTTTCCGAAATACAACAATAGTAGATACTACAACGACATCATGTTTACACAAAATTTATCTTTTAGTCATGTATATTCTTAGTTTGCTATAGAGACTGTAAAAAGGAAAACACATTGAAGAATTTTTTCTATCACATACAAGAGGGCATTGCATTGTATAGTAAATCTAGTGCATGATGAAATTCCTTCTATCACAAACACAAACACATTGTCAAAAAAAAATATTGCAACAATAATCTTTCCTAGGACATCTCCATGCTTGCGAAATTTGTCCTTGCTTTTTGAAGACAATGAGGTCTTAGTCCATGCCTATGTAGATTGTTGTTACGATATAAGAAATTTTAAACCCTCAAATGATTAGAAGGCCCTTTATATGGAATACGCAGTCTAAGAATGAAATATGGGATAAATAGAAGCATGTTTCCAACAACATTGCATTTGAAAAAAAGCGTTCTATATTACCCTCTATCACAAACACAAGCACATTGTCAATAAAAATGTTGTAAGGTGAAAGAAATCTAACGCATGTTAAATTTCATTTTAGCATAAAAACAAACACTTAAGAACATTGTACGGTAAAATAAATCTAGCATTGGGTAGAATTACTTCTAGAAAAAACACGAGAACATTGCCAACAACAATATTGCTAACAAAATTAAATGAAGTGCATGCTAGATTTGTTTCTAATAAAGACATGAACACATTGCCAATAACAACATTGCTAGGTGAAAGAACTTTAAGCATGCCACATTTCCTTCTAGAATAAATAAAATCTCACGTCCACATTGCAAGGTGAAAGAAATTTAGCGTGTGCTAGATTTAATCCTAGCACAAACATAAGCACCTTGCCAACATAAACATTGCAACAGGGTAAAAGGAAATCTGGCACATGCAACATATCCTTACAGTACAAACATAAGAAAATAACAACATTGTATGGTTAAAGAAACCTAATGCATGTTGGATTTACTTCTAGCATAAACACGGGGATATTACCAATAACTTCATTGTAAGGAAAAAGAAATGTAGCACCCACAAGATTTTATTCAAGCACAAAGAAACTCACATTGCCAATAATAACATTGTAAGGTGAAATAAATCTAACGCACACTATATTTAATTCTATCATAAACAAAAGTGCATAACAACATTGCAAGGTGAAAGAAATGTAGCATATGTTAGATTTATTTCTATCACAAACACAACCATATTTTCAACAATGCAAGAAAAAATAAATCTAGTGTCTGCAAAATTTTCTTCTAGCATAGACATAAATACATTTTCAAATAAAAACAATGCAAAGCATTAGATTTCCTTCTAGCATAAATAACTAGATTGTCAAAAATAAGATGCCATTGTGAAGAAAATATAACACATAGTAGATTTCCTTCTTGTACAAATTCAGAAACATATTGTCAACAACAACATTGTTGGGAAAAACAAATCTAACACAAGTTAGATTTCTTCGTATTAGAAACAAAAGCACATTGCAAATAATAACATTGCAAGGTGAAAGAAATCTAATGCATACTAGATTTCCTTCTAATGGAAACATTATCACATAACAACATTGTAGGTTGAGAAAAATTTAGCTTGTGTTATATTTACTTCTAACACAAACATATAAATATTTCTAACAACAACAATGTAGGACAAAAATAAATCTAGCACATGTCAGATTTCCTTTTAGCCTAAACACAAAGATGTTACTAATAACAACATTGCAATGTAAAAGAAATCTAACATGTGCTAGATTTTCTTTTAGCACAAACACAAGCACATAGCAACATTGTAGAGTGAATGAAATTTAGCAAGTGTTAGACTTATGTCTACAACAAATACAAACATGTTCCCAACAACAACATTGTAGAGTATAATAAATCTAACATGTGATCAATTTTCTTCCAACACAAACACAAACACGTTTCAAATTGAAATAAATCTAACACGTGCTATATTTCTTTCTAGCACATAACAACATTGAAGGACAGAAGAAATCTAGTGCATGCTATAGATTTATTTCTATCACAAACACAATGACATTCAAAGGTGAGGGAAACATAATGTGTGCTATATTTCCTTCTAGCCCCACCATAAGCATGTTGCCAATAACAAAATTATAAGGTGAAAGAAATCTAATGTGTAAGATTTCCTTCTAGCATAAATACAAGCACACAAGCCCATTATAAGGTGAAAGAATTCTATTGCATGCTAGATTTACTTCTAGCAAAAAAACAAGTATGTTGACAACAACAACATTATAGGGCAAAGGAAATCTAACATGTGCTAGACTTCCTTACAGCACAACACAAGCACATTATAAAATGAAACAAATCTAGGACGTGCTAGATTTCCTTCTAGCACACACATAAGAACATAACAACATTGTAGGGTTAAATAAATCTAACACATACAAAATTTACTTCTAGCACAAGCTAAAGCACATTGCCAATAACAACATTGCAAGAAAAGAAATCTAACATGTGCTAAATTTCCTTCTAATGTAGTCACATGCATATTTCCAATAACAACATTGCAAGGTCAAAGAATCTAGCATATTTCCTTCTAGCACAAACAACCAGATTGCCAACCACAACATGGCATTCTGAAACAAATCTAGCGCGTGCTAAATTTCCTTCTAGCTCAAACCCAAACATAACAACATTTTAGGGTTAAATAAATCTAACACATGCAAAATTTACTTCTAGCACAAGCTAAAGCACATTGCCAATAACAAAAAAGAAATCTAACATGTGCTAAATTTTCTTCTAACATAGTCACATTCATATTTCCAATAACAACATTGCAAGGTCAAAGAATCTAGCATATTTCCTTCTAGCACAAACAACCAGATTGCCAACCACAACATGGCATTCTCAAACAAATCTAGTGTGTGCTAAATTTCCTTCTAGCTCAAAACCAAACATAACAACATTGTAAGGTTAAATCAATCTAGCACATGCAAAATTTACTTCTAGCACAAGCTAAAGCACATTGCCAATAACAACATTGCAAAAAAAGAAATCTAACATGTGCTAAATTTCCTTCTAACATAGTCACATGCATATTTCCAATAACAACATTGCAAGGTCAAAGAATCTAGCATATTTCCTTCTAGCACAAACAACCAGATTTGCAACCACAACATGGCATTCTAAAACAAATCTATCGCGTGCTAAATTTCCTTAGCTCAAACCCAAACATAACAACATTGTAGGGTTAAATAAATCTAACACATGCAAAATTTACTTCTAGCACAAGCTAAAGCACATTGCCAATAACAACATTGCAAGAAAAGAAATCTAACATGTGCTAAATTTCCTTCTAACATAGTCACATGCATATTTCCAATAACAACATTGCAAGGTCAAAGAATCTAGCATATTTCCTTCTAGCACAAACAACCAGATTGCCAACCACAACATGGCATTATGAAGAAAATCTAGCGCGTGCTAAATTTCCTTCTAGCTCAAACATAACATAACAACATTCTAGGGTTAAATAAATCTAACACATGCAAAATTTACTTCTAACACAAGCTAAAGCACATTGACAATAACAACATTGCAAGAAAATAAATCTAACATGTGCTAAATTTCCTTCTAACATAGTCAATGTGACCACAAATCTAACATGTCTACCACAAATACAATCATATTTCCAACAACAACATTGTAGAGTATAATAAATCTAACATGTGATCAATTTTCTTCCAACACAAACACAAACATGTTTCAAATTGAAATAAATATAACACGTGCTATATTTCCTTCTAGTGCATGCTATAGATTTATTTCTATCACAAACACAATGACATTCAAAGGTGAGGGCAACATAATGTGTGCTATATTTCCTTCTAGCCCCACCATAAGCATGTTGCCAATAACAAAATTATAAGGTGAAAGAAATCTAATGTTTGTAAGATTTCCTTCTAGCATAAAGACAAGCACACAAGCTCATTATAAGGTGAAATAATTCTAGTGCATGCTGGATTTAGTTCTAGCAAACAAACAAGCATGTTGACAACAACAACATTATAGGGCAAAGGAAATCTAACATGTGCTAGATTTCCTTACAGCACAACACAAGCACATTATAAGATGAAACAAATCTAGGACATGCTAGATTTCCTTCTAGCACACACATAAGAACATAACAACATTGTAGGGTTAAATAAATCTAACACATGCAAAATTTACTTCTGGCACAAGCTAAAGCACATTTCCAGTCGAAACATTGCAAGAAAAGAAATCTAACATGTGCTAAATTTCCTTCTAACATAGTCACATGAATATTTCCAATAACAACATTGCAAGGTCAAAGAACAACCAAATTTCCAACCACAACATGGCATTCTGAAACAAATCTAGCGCGTGCTAAATTTCCTTCTAGCTCAAACCCAAACACATTGTCAATAAAAATTTTACAAGTTGAATTCCGACGCGTGCTAAATTTCCTTGTAGCACAAACACAAGCACATAACAAACATTGTAAGGAAAAAAATATCTAGCATGCGCTATATTTACTTTTAGCAAAAACTCAAGCTTATCTCTAACAACAACATTATCAAGAAAAAGAAATTTAACACGTGCTAGCTTTCATTCTGTAATAAATGAAAGTGCAGTGCTAATAACAACATTGTAAGATGAAAAAAATATAATGAGTGATATATTTCCTTCTAGCATAAATAAGTGCACATTGTCGATAACACCATTGCAAGGTGAAGGAAATCTAACCCATGCTAAGTTTTCCTATAGCAAAAACATAAGCACATAACAACATGGCAGGGTTAAAGAAATCTAGCTCGTGCTAGATTTACTTTTAGTATGCTAGATTTACTTTTAGTAAAAACACAAGTATATTTCCAAAAGCAATATTGCAGGGCAAAAAGAAATCTATTTTGTGCTAGATTTTCTTCTATCATAGACACAAGGCATTCTCAATAGAAACATTGAAAGGTGAAAGAAATCTAACATGTGCTAGATTTACTTTTAGTAGAAAGACAAGCATATTACCAGAAACAAAGGTGCATGCCAAAAGAAAACTAGGACCTGTTAAATTTTCTTCTAGGACAAACACAAACACAATGGCAATAATAACATTACAAGGGGAATGAAATCTAACGTGTGCTACATTTTATTTTAGCACAAACAACTAGATTGTCAACAACAATCTAAAATTAGAAAACTTTCCAGGCTTTGTGGATTTCTCTATGAAGCCACATAGAAAATGTAGTAACAATTGTTTTGAAAAGGCAACCAACCATGCCAATTTACTTGTATGTAACTCGGGGTTGGGTTCTAGTGGCTTGGTAGAGCACTAACTCATTTAACACAGGGGTCTGGCCAGAAAATGTTGGACCGCTTTCATGGATGTCTAAATCTGATCTTGAGAGGACAATGTAAATATTTTGCATTTAGTAAAAAATTTGAACCAACATAATATAAAGTTGGAGCAGGTGCTTGTATATTTAACACTGGTTTTGTTGGGTAGCAGTGTAGTGCAGATAAGCCCTTGTTAATATGGCTTGTTAGAGTATGCAGAGCTATTGCTTCTCCATTTTGGCTCTATGCATCTCAAATTCTAGAGAGGTGAATACATTTCAGCTAAAGGAAGGGGTTGATGTAGAGGAAGATGGGTAAACATGTCGGTATATTGGTCTTACATTATTGTTGCATATAATGGTAATTTGATACCTATAATACTAATGGCCCAAATAATATTTCAGCTACTTCAAATAATTAGTAACTATTGGGTGGCGTGGGAAACCCCTACAAAATAAAATGAGAGTTCCCCTGTTAGAAACTCCCTTCTCATTCTCGTTTATGTTGCTTTGAAATTAAGCAGCTCTTCATGTGTTCTTGTGAGCTTTGTGCTTCTTTCACTGGTTGGACTTAACACTGGAAATCAGCTTTTCAGCACTCTGCACAATTGATCCAACTCCATTTGGGTGAATACTGAATCAGGCATCAACTAATCAGAGTGCAATGGACACATTGATTCCTACACAACTAGGAGATTTGGTTTTTGCATTTATACAACTTTGGGGGATCATTGTAGTCATGTCTCAGATTTCTTGACAGGTATTCATTGTGTTTATACGAGTGGGTTCAACTTGTATATGGTATCATCAATATTACATATCATCAACTAGAGAAGTGGCTCCGTTGTCATTAGTTTTTACAGCTCCAATCATACAAAATTTTGGAGAATCAATCTCTGGAGTAGCCACCATTAGAAGTTTTGACCAGGAGTCTTGATTCATGGAGAGAAATCTCTAGTTGATTGATATGTATACTAGACTTAGTCTCCACAATGTTGGGGCCAATGCATGGATTTGTATTCTAATGGATTTACTATCAAATCTTGCGTTTGCATTCTCTATAATATTCCTAATGGAAATTTACAATGATAAGCAAAGCATGCATAGTAGAAAAAACAAACACACAAAATTTACAACACATTAAACACCCAAAAATCTCCATAAATTGCGTGAGCTGAGCCATTCTATTAACATAAATGTTGGGTACAAAGGTAAGATGAAAAAACATGCACCTAGGCTTGCCCAAGGCAAGCTAACAATGCCCAGGTGATGAAATCGACTACTCTAACATGCAATGTGGTTGTCCCCCACAATCTCTCCGCTAACCAAGGGAAAAATTGCATTGTTGGCTGCAAACAATGGTTGTTAGGGTATCCTCTGGTGCTCAGAAAATTCCGAAAAATTAACCTCAAGCTCTCCTCCAATAACCCACAAAAACCCACAAAGGAATCTGCCAAATGTTGACCTCGGAATTTCAGCCCAATTTCCCCCTATCTCCTCTAGTTGTTGGCTGAGTTGGGACCCCTATTTGACCAAGCGAATCTACCCAAAAAATTCTGCCAAATTATTTATGAGCTCCTTGTCAAAAACCCAGAAAAAAAACCAGAAAGGGCTTGCTCTAGTTTTGATGCTCCAAAATTGAGCTCAAAATGCTTGGCCCTCCTCCACAACCAGATGCTCGGCTTGCTCCTCCACCAAAATGCTGGAAAAACACCCATGATTTTCGCTAATCTAATTTCAAACAACCCCAGCTCCTCAATCCCTTTCACAAGCCAATTATTGGCTTTGCCTCGGAATTTCGGCCCAATTTCCCCCTAGCTCCTCTAGTTGTTGGCTGAGTTGGGACCCCTGTTTGACCCCGCGAATATACCCAAAAAATTATGCCAAATTATTTCTGAGATCCTTGTCAAAAACCCAGAAAACCCAGAAAGGGCTTGCTCTAGTTTTGCCGCTCCAAAGTTGACCTCAAAATGCTTAGCCCTCCTCCACAAGAAGAAACTGTAACATGTAGCAGATGTTGGGCTTGCTCCTCCAGCAAAATGCTACAAAATCACCCACGATTTCCCCCAATCTAATTCCAAACAACCCCAGCTCCTCAATCCCTTTCACAAGCCAATTGTTGGCTTTGCCTCATCAACTCCTCCAAGAGCCCTTGTGTACTTTCCCCTTTTTGCATCATTGGAGTGTCTGTAAGCTCACCAATCACTGTGCATGTGAGTCTAACACCTTCATGATCTTGCTAGCGTCCCCACAGCTGGTCAAGATTATGCTTTGATACCATTGTAATATTCTTAATGGTAATTTACAATGATAAGCAAACCAAGCATAGTAAAAAAAACAAACACGCATAATTTACAACACATTAAACACCATGAAATATCCATTAATTGTGCTGAGTTGAGCCATTTTATTAATATAAATGTTGGGTACAAAGGTAAGATCAAAAATCATGCACATGGTCTTGCCCAAGGAAACCTAACAATGCCCATGTGATGAAATTGGCTACTATAACATGCAATGTGGTTGTCCCCAACAATCTCTATGTTGACCTGGTGAAAAACTGCATTGCTGACTGCGAACAATGGTTGTTAGGGCCTCATTCGGTGCCCAGAAAATTACGGGAAATTAACCTCAGATTCTGCTTCAATAACCCACAAAAACCCACGAAGGAATTGGCCAAATGTTGACCTCAGACATTTTGGCCCAATTTCCCCCTAGCTCCTCCAGCTACTGGCTGAGTTGGCACCAAAATGGTATAAAATCCCCCACAATTTCCTTTTCTGCGTCCCAGCTGAACCATAAATGTGTGGTATCCTCCCAGCTACCAAAGATAAGTAGAATTTTCCTCCCTGGGGTGGCACTCGTGGTCCACCGAAGAAGAGGGTGACTTGGCCCCCACGAAAGACTGCGTAGTTCCTGGGCAAAATGATGCAGGCCCCTGCTCCAAAAATTCGTATTGTTATGGAAATACCTCCTGCTCTTGTAAATCCTTCTCTTTTTTCTTGGAATTTGTTCAAGGAATGCTTCAACGATAGTGTAGCCCCTATCTTCGACACCACTCTCCAACAAGAACTGTGTGGGTCCTTTCCTGCATCCCAGCTAAACCTAAAATGTGCGGTATCCTCCCAACTACCAAAGATTAGTATAATTTGCCTCCCTAGAGTGGCAGTTGTGGTTCGCCGAAGAAGATGGTGAGATTTCCCTATGGAAACCTCTGGTACTAAACAACATTCGTGACTCAGTTGAACAGCTTGAGCAACAATGTGTAAAATGACAAATTAACAAAAGGTACTCAATGTTGCCTTCAACCCTCTATTTATAATTGTTTCTTCGCCTTTCCTTGGGGGTCCCTCATCAAAATATTTTGATCTCCTTTCCACAAAATCAATTATTCCTTGAGGGGTGGCCCCCACATTCCACAAAGGTTGATATTTTCTATTTCTACTAAGTCCCATGTACCAAAATTGTCTCAAATGCCCAGGTTACAAAATTGTGCTATGCTTGGCACTCCCCTAATAAACTTCATTAATCATGTTAAATGAAAAATCAAAATTGGTGATATTACATTCTCTTTGGTGTTCCTCATTCACTTGCCTGGAGATGTAATTAGATCAAGCATTGCAAGGTTGACAATAACATATGGTCTAAATTTGAACATGATACAAACCTGGGTAACATGATATCTTTGTTTTGTGGAGACCAAGATTATCTCAATGGAGAGAATAATGCAATATTGACGTATTCCCACCGAGCCACCAGTGATCATGGAGAATTGTAGACCAAATCCCATTGTCGATCTAGAGGAACAATAGATCTATCTGATTTGCAGGGGCATTATGGGCCACATCTTCTATTTCTCTTGAAAGGCCTTACATGCACTTTCCCTGGACGTACAAAGGAGGCAGTTGTGGGGCAGACAGAAAGTGGCAAATCTACTCTCATTCAATCCATTTTTGGCATTGTGGAACCAACAAAGGGATTGATGGAGTCAACATCTCAGCAATAGGCTTCCATGAGCTAAGATCCAAAATTAAGCATTATTCCCCAAGAACCAACAATGTTTGGGGAAATATAAGAAATAATTTGGATCCTTAGGAAGACTTCTTGGATGATGAGATTTGGGAGGCTTTGGACAAGTGCCAATTTGGTGAAATTATACAATAAATTTGATTCCTCAGTGCTTGAGAATGGAGGAAACCACAGTGTGGGTCAATGCCAACTTGTCTGTTTGTTTTATTATGGCGGAGGTGGGTCTCTTGTCCCACAAAAAAGGAAGTCTCATACACCAATTTGGTGTCTGGTTTAGTCATGACCTTAAAATTGGATAATAATAATAATAATTTACATGCTTCAAATCACCAATTCATCCAATAAAATTTTCCAAAACCTTTTATCTTCTGAACACATAAATAACCATGAAAATTTTAATCCACTCTTACATAAATCCATTAGAAGCAGCACCTCTTCCAGAAAGTAACTCTGCTATCCATCCATCTATAAAATTCAAATCCACAGGTTTTAATCCATTGCAATTAAAATATCTCAGCAAGAGGTTACAACCTTGGACGTGCTTTACAACGTGATATGTTTATCCATCCCCAAAAGAACTTTTGTAAACTCCGTGACACCATAAATGTCTTCTCCAACCAGCTCTAGAAATTCTCCTCTTACTTAGAGGACAAGGTATTGTTTCAAATGCTATTGCAATTACATTTTTGAAAACTATCTGGATTTTTTTGTGGTATGGGAGGGCAGCGATGCTTAATCCATAGGTTCAATAAATTGCATGTATTCATTCTCAAATCCTGCAAGGACTATCCTAATTCTTCTTGCAAAATAGTGTTGTATTGCCTTAGATGGCAGTGCTTTAATTGCTGGGGACAATATGATTTATAAAAATGAATCTTTAAAGCCTGTATGTGCTGATATACATCCAATGTTGCTGTTGGAAGAATTGATTTCATACCTTATTCACCATGCTATATACCTATGACTTTAGCCTTTTTACAAACTTGCATTCCAAACTCTTTCTACTAGCAGTTTGCAGGACGAGACCAAATTCTTGTGGTCATGCATAATAGTTCTATAGTTCTTTCATGTCTTCCTTAGCATACTCACAGCAATATCCATATTCATGCACCTTATCAAACAATTGAAATCCGGGATGATGTGTGATAGGAAACTTGTCCATCATTACTCAACACCCGGAAAAAAATTTTAGTTTGCAGTTCTTCTAAAGGATGCACATCGTTGAATATCATGCAGCAACTTGTGAGGCAACTATCATTTGTACATGCATAAGCAAACATTATAAAGTATATAGGAGGACCAGCTGATGAATTGATAGATTACCCATGAATATCAAAGGGTAACATTTGATTGGATATTCTCTTCCAGGTTTCCATCTTCTAGTGCTAGTGGTGCTTTTCATTACTCATAAGTAAAACAAGAGAGAGAGGGATATTTTTTTTTTTGGAATGCCTTAATTCCCTCTCTAGAGAATGACCAATATAGTAAATTTTTGCACAGATCATCAACCTAACCTTCATTGTTTTCCTTGAGTTCTCTTACCTCTGTCAAGACTTTTATAAGACTTTTGTCACCTCATCAATACATGATGCATGCTTTGAAACAGATTGACTGTTCTTCCTACCATTTGTCTCTAACAAATTACTTTAAATCTTCTCATCATCACGAACTTGAGGATTTTAATTATTGTTCCCTTTATTATTCTGCTCCACAATTGATACGTATACACAACATCTAGCATGATGTCCTTTCCAATGGTTTCTTGCCACATGATGCCCTTCTTCATGTCTTAGTAGACCACCAAATTTGTCAACCTTTGAATTCTACCTGAGTGGTCTCTTCATTTTTTGTCTATCTAAAAAGAATCAAACCCTCAAGCTCTTTCCCCAAATTACCCTGTATCTATTTATTAATAAACAAAGATGTTGAAAAAGTGTCATCCATTGCATAGTGCACATGTCATCCATCCTGTCTTTTATAATTAAACACCACGTCTAGGGATAGAAGGCCCTTGCAATAGCTTGCACTCACTGTAACTGTACCGGAGATAGGTGACATCCCATTTAAATATCAGTGGTGGATAGAAATTGCGGCACTGGAAGGAATATCAAATGATCTATGCTTAATCCATATATAATAAATGACATATATTCGTCCTCGAATCCTGCAAAGACTATTCTCATCCTTCTTGCAAAATGGTGTTGTATTGTCGTAGATGGTAGTACTTTAATTGTTGGGGACAAAATGATTTTAAAAAATGAATCTTTAAAGCCTGTATGTGCTGATATACATCCAATGTTGTTGTTGGAGGAATTGATTTCATACCTTATTCACCACACTATATACCTATGACTTCAGCCTTTACATCAAGGGGTTGGAGACTTTTCAAATTTTTTTTGCTATCAACTACCCTTTACATCTCCTTCACATCTCCTTGCACTTCATAGTTTTAAATTCGAGCAATCCAAATTACAAAAGCCTTGCCCGAGTCAGAGAAGAGCCAGCCTGTAGCATAGAGGAGGGTTGGCGAGGTGACAGTGGCCAACCTTCTAGTTACCCAAATCAATCATCTCAGTATTTGGGGCTTTTACATTCTGAATGACAGATTGTACGGTAAGAGGCCCAACAAAACCCCTCCAAGACACTCCGTTGACTACTTCTTTCAACGTGTTTTAAACTAGAAGCATCAGGATGAGGGAAGATTGGATTCGTTGGCAGGGTCAAAAATAAAACTTTAAAATTATATACAGCTCATTTAGGATACAAAGACATGCTTCTTTTAAGCAGTCAGCTGGTGGTGCTCAAAGATTTGAAAATTGAAGTCTTTGTAGAAGAGACTCAGATCCCTCTGTGGTTATTTTTGAGGAACAAGGCCCTCACTTGGAAGGTGAGGCAATAAAGGAGTAGACAGGGCCATAGTTTATGAATTATATGCACAAGACAAGAAGAAACTCTCACTCAACTGGTCATTTGGTGTCCTTGTGCACATAAACTTTGGAAAGACTCGGAACATTTCACTGGAAATTGGAATGTATGGAAAAGAGTTTCAGTGGAAGAATGTTTAAAAACATGGTTTGAGAAATTGGAAGAATTTCAAGCTCTTTCTTGTCTTACCTTATGGAGTATATGGTGGGCTCGAAATGCAGGAAGCATTGAAGAGAGAAAGATACCCACTTTTCAAGTTTTTTCTCAGAATACAAAATTCCAAGGCAGATGGGTGAGATATTGCTTGATTTTTCTCCTGCTTGGAGTTTCTTTGATGGGACCTGGCAGGGCCTAGAAAAATTTAGTAGTAATGGTGCCACTCCCTTCTCACAGTCTAAAATTCAAAGCAGTGCTAGGGCAGTAGTCAAATAATTATGCAGCAATGATGGCCTTGATATTTCTGACTAAGTTTGCACTAGAGAAAGAAACTAACCAACTTCAGATATTTAAACTCTTCCTTGGTTATCAATTGGATGGAAGGAGTTTCACAGGTTTATGGTGTTATTGTGAAGTGGCTTGCAGATCAGTGGATGGAGGCATCTACTCTTTTTGAACTAGCCTCATATACTCGGTACTTTCCAAGAGCTCAATATCAACGTTGATGCACTTTCCAAGGAGTGTCAGCAAACTGATGTAGGTGCCTTACTCCTTGAGGAATCGAGGGATAGTGTCTTAAATGTTTATCGGCATGTTTTATAGGAGGACCAGCTGATGAATTGATAGATTACCCATGAATATCAAAGGGTAACATTTGATTGGATATTCTCTTCCAGGTTTCCATCTTCTAGTGCTAGTGGTGCTTTTCATTACTCATAAGTAAAACAAGAGAGTGAGGGATTTTTTTTTTTTGGAATGCCTTAATGCCCTCTCTAGAGAATGACCAATACAGTAAATTTTTGCACAGCTCATCAACCTAACCTTCATTGTTTTCCTTGAGTTCTCTTACCTCTGTCAAGACTTTTATAAGACTTTTGTCACCTCATCAATACATTCTGCATGCTTTGAAACAGATTGACTGTTCTTCCTACCATTTGTCTCTAACAAATTACTTTAAATCTTTTCATTATCACGAACTTGAGGATTTTAATTATTGTTCCCTTTATTATTCTGCTCCACAATTGATACGTATACACAACATCTAGCATGATGTCCTTTCCAATGGCTTCCTGCCACATGATGCCCTTCTTCATGTCTCAGTAGACCACCAAATTTGTCAACCTTTGAATTCTGCCTGAGTGGTCTCTTCATTTTCTGTCTATCTAAAAAGAATCAAACCCTCAAGCTCTTTCCCCAAATTACCCTCTATCTGTTTATTAATAAACAAAGATGTTGAAAAAGTGTCATCCATTGCATAGTGCACATGTCATCCATCTCGTCTTTTATAATTAAACACCACATCTAGGGATAGAAGGCCCTTGCAATAGCTTGCACTCACTGTAACTGTACAGGAGATAGGTGACATCCCATTTAAATATTAGTGGTGGATAGAAATTACGGCACTGGAAGTAATATCAAATGATCTATGCTTAATCCATATATAATAAATGACATACATTCATCCTCAAATCCTGCAAAGACTATTCTCATCCTTCTTGCAAAATGGTGTTGTATTGCCGTAGATGGTAGTACTTTAATTGCTGGGGACAAAATGATTTAAGAAAATGAATCTTTAAAGCCTGTATGTGCTGATAGACATCCAATGTTGTTGTTGGAGGAATTGATTTCATACCTTATTCACCACACTATATACCGATGACTTCAGCCTTTACATCAGGGGCTTGGAGACTTTTCAAATTTGTTTTTCTATCAACTACCCTTTACATCTCCTTCACATCTCCTTGCACTTAATAGTTTTAAATTCCAACAATTCAAATTACAAAAGCCTTTCCTGAGTCAGAGAAGAGCCGGCTTGTAGCATAGAGGAGGGTTGGTGAGGTGACAGTGGCCAACCTTCTAGTTACCCAAATCAATCATCTCAGTGTTTGGGGCTTTTACATTCTGAATGACAGATTTTACGGTAAGAGGCCCAACAAAACCCCTCCAAGACACTCCATTGACTACTTCTTTCAACGTGTTTTAAACTAGAAGCATCAGGATGAGGGAAGAGTGGATTCGTTGGCAGGGTCAAAAATAAAACTTTAAAAGTATATATAGCTCGTTTAGGACACAAATACGTGCTTCTTCTAAGGGGTCTGCTGGTGGTGCTCAAAGATTTGAAAATTGAAGTCTTTGTAGAAGAGACTCAGATCCCTCTGTGGTTATTTTTGAGGAACAAGGCCCTCACTTGGAAGGTGAGGCAATAAAGGAGTAGACAGGGCCATAGTTTATGAATTATATGCACAAGAAAAGAATAAAATATCACTCAACTGGTCATTTGGTGTCCTTGTGCACATAAACTTTGGAAAGACTCGGAACATTTCACTGCTAATTGGAATGTATGGAAAAGAGTTTCAGTGGAAGAATGTTTAAAAAAATGGTTTGAGAAATTGGAATAATGTCAAGCTCTTTCTTGCCTTACCTTATGGAGTATATAAGGTGGGCTCGAAATGAAGGAAGCATTGAAGAGAGAAAGGTACCCACTTTTCATGTTTTTTCTCATAACACAAAATTCCAAGGCAGATGGGTGAGATATTGCTTGATTGTTCTCCTGCTTGATGTTTCTTTGATGGGACCTGGGAGGGCCTAACAGAATTTAGTAGTAATGGTGCCACTCTCTTCTCACAGTCTAAAATTCAAAGCAGTGCTAGGGCAGCAGTCAAATAATTATGCAGCAATGATGGCCTTGATATTTCTGACTAATTTTGCACTAGAGAAAGAAACTAACCAACTTCAGATATTAAGACTCTTCCTTGGATATCAATTGGATGGAAGGAGTTTCACAGGTTTATGGTGTTATAGTGAAGCTGCTTGCAGATCAGTTGATGGAGGCATCTAATCTTTTTGAACTAGCCTCATATACTCGGTACTTTCCAAGAGCTCAATATGAACGCCGATGCACTTTCCAAGGAGTGTCAGCAGACTGATGTAGGTGCCTTACTCCTTGAGGAATCGAGGGATAGTGTCTTAACTGTTTATCAGCATGTTTTATAAAGTTCATAGTATTTTAGAAGGAATGCAGTAAATATATTCTCCAGTACATGATGTATCGGACCTAAGAGGAGCTTGGATTCTTTAATTGTATCTTAATGTTGTTTATAGGATTAACTGAAGGGAACAAATGGAGGAAAATCTATGGTCTGTTTTGTCTGAAAGTATGTTTTTTGCAGCCTTTGGGTATAAGCGGGGAAAAAATCATTGTCTTACTGAGTAATGGTATCTTTCTCCTACTATTTTTCATCGGGCTTCATGGACAATAGAAATGTGGTTTACATTTATATCACGAATAGAATTAAAATTTACAGATTAAAAATATATATCTACGAGATTGTTACAAAATAGCTCATAAATATAGATCTATACACACACAAAAATGACATGTTTAATAACATATTTATTGACTTAAAATGAAATATGTAATAGATTTTCCAATGGAGAAAAAATATTTACTCCCCAACCTCAAGTCCTAAGCGATATCAAGAATCGTGTGAGGTAGATATCAATTGCAACGTATGTTATTTCTTCCACCCACATATCTTGGCATCCTGGTGTCTATTTTGACCAATCTCCACTTCAATGAAAGACTCCAAACTGACAAATAGTGACATCACAGGCTCTTCCAACCACACTTTCTGCCCAAATCTCTTTCAAAGTAAAATCGTGATGCATGTTATGAAGTCTTCAATAAGTAGATCACATATACTCACGATAAGAACTGACAACAAGCAGAAATGCTTATAAAGCTGACTAGAATCCAAGATCTAACCAATGTTCTTCGTAATATACAGGAACCTCAAAAATGATTACTTTCCATGTTGTTCCATCTATATTCTCATGCCTATATCTGTTTAGATTATGATTTCTAAGACCTGCTAATAGGTTTTCAATATTGCAATCCACTATTGTTATAACAACTGGCTGCAAGGCTATCTGACGTTTCAAGGCCTTGTTGATGTCACATGTTCCTAGAACAGTAAGTGAGAATTTCCCAGCAATTTGATTATATTTGCTTCCACATGCAGGCAATATAAAAGCTACTTATGAAAGAAGATAAAGCCTTGTGGGAAGAAATAGATTTATCAAAGACGAAAGGTAATCAAATGTCTAAGACATGTTACAAGGGTTTCACTTATTCAATAAGTGAAACTGAATACAGTACTACCAGTAGTGACTGCAAAGAAAAACAACTTACAAAGTTATGTCAAGGTCCAAGACCCTACTGAGGTTATATTCTTACGTTACATTATTGAGCAAGCTTTGCTCACTAACTTGTATTTTATTTTATCCAATATGCAGAGAAAATAGAAAGAAAAAAAAAGACAAAACCTTGTCAGAAGCAATACATCAATATAAAACCAAAGAAGTTTGATAACATTAAAAATGAAGACTAATACATGTCTGATCAGTCTTCAACGCAATCTTTAGATTGCTGCTAAACAAAAATCGAGACAGAGAGCAGAAAACCATTCAAATAAATAATTTTAAATACATACAGTTAGTAGAGAGCAGAGACTTACTTGCGTTCGAATTTGTCTCTTCACAGCGGCCTGGTCACAGCTGTTTGTTGATTTGCCTTTTCACAGCCACCTGGTCACCACGCAAAACAACTGCTATATCAAGAAAGTCAGTAAGTTGAGAAGCAACAGCTCTTGAGATCCATTCACCAACTTGTTTGAAATCCAACTCCATCATCAGCGATTTATACAAAATCTAAAACCCTGAATTTTACATGACTTTCTAGATTTCCAGGAATGAGCGCTAAATAGCCCCTGACCCACTGCCATTCCTGCAAATCCCACTGCCATTCCTGCCAATCGGGGGCTATTGAAACCCCGCTGACCATTGAAACCCCATTGAAGTAATCAAATCGGACATGGCCAATTTTATTTACGTTTTGTTTTAAATAATTTAATTAAATAATAATTAAAAATAATTTTTATTAATAATTTAGTTACTTTAATGCTAAATAACATTTAAATAATTCAACTAAATAACAATTATAAATAATTTTTATTAATATAATTCATTTATTTTTATTATAAATAATTCATTTACTCTCTAATGTTAAATAATTCAATTAAATAACAATTATAAAATTTCATTAATGGTTGCGTTTAAGTTATTCAAGTTTTGTTGTGGATCCTCTGCACGCCGCACCGATTCTTGTCAGGACATTGCCTGCTTGGGTCACTGCTGCGATCTCACTTCTAATGTTGTCGTCGCCGCCCATCTGCGCTCGCTAGGGCTTTTCCATGTCTACCCCACCTCGGTCGACTGATGGCGGCCTCTCAGGGCACCCCTCCGCCCCTCCTCCTGAGGTGGAGGTTTTCTACATGTTGATCGCCTATCAGAAGAAGAAGTTGAAATTACAAGCATCCAAGTTTGTGAAGAAACTGGATGAAATCCCTGAGGGACCTATGAAGGTGGCCATCTCTCTCGCGAAACGAGCACTAATAGGGCAGTTTACAGGTTTATGGCCATCTCCAAAGACTACAGAAGCTTGGGTTAACAGAAAATGGCAGCCACTCATCAAGAACAATGTCACATCTTACTTTCTGGGGTGCCGCTATTTCTTGTTCGAGTTTAATTCAAAGGAGGAAAAGGAACTCATCTTTAGAAATGGACCATACTTCATGGGTCCGCAGGGCCTGTACCTGAATCATTGGACCCCTGATTTTGATTCTTCGGTCGACGTCCCCTCCGATGTACCAGTTTGGGTCAGACTCCCAAATCTTCCAGTGCACTGTTGGAGCTGGGACTCCCTAATTCAAATTGGAAATTCCATTGGGAATTTTATTGACAGATGTTGCAAGAATGAACAACATGATTGTGCTAGAATATGTGTGGAAGTCGACTTGGAAGTTGGGTTGCCTAAATCCATCAAGCTCACAGTTGGGAATTGGTCCCACATTCAGAAGATTGACTATGAACAGTTGCCATTCAAGTGCCGCGCATGCCACGAATATGGACATTTCGCCAAAATTTGTCCCAAGAATGCAACCCCAGAGAAAGAGAAAGAAGCAGAATGGTAGCCAACAAAGAAATCCAAACCTACCTCCAGGCCAGGGCCAAACAGGCAGTGAGTTGACAGGGGGGAAGGCAGCTCTTCCCCTTTGGGAAATGCCTCCATACCCGTGACTGGCCTAAAATATAATGAGAACAGCTTCGTCGCTCTGAGCTCGGGAACTGAGGGAGATCAAGAGGTTGGCCCAAAGAATGAAGAAAAGGGCCCTCCCACACAGGGAAGCCTCAAGATCCATTTTTGGGTAAGGGCGAAAGCATAGCTGTCTCCTCCAGAGGAGCGTCAGAGGGGTCTAGGATTTTTATGGGACATGACCTCCTTTAAAGAAATCTTGGTTAAAACATCCACAAACTGTATTCTAATTTAGCTTCAGCATTTGCAAACTAAGGACACACTGAATCTCGTTAATATTTACGCTCCATCCATCTTGGCAGATAAAAAAAGTTGCAGGGACACCATTCGTGATTTAGCCTCTGAGCTGCCGATGGAAAATGTCATTCTTGCTGGGGACACGAACCTTACTCTATGCTAGGATGAAAAGCGTGGGGGCTGCACAGTAAAGGATCCTGCCAGGGAATGGGTGGAAGATCTTATTCATCACTGGGACCTTCTTGACATCAAGCCTGTCAAAGGAAAATATACATGGGAAAATAGAAGAGCGCGGTCGAGCCACATAGCAGCAAGGTTAGATCATTTTCTTATTCAAAGCTCTTTCCTTCTTCTTGGTCTTAAAATTAGTTCTTTTATCATCCCCTCTTTGGTCTCTGATAACAAGTCCATCTGCCTTGAGATGAAGTCGCTTTTGAATCTGGGGCCTATTCCATTCCGCTTCAGCCCCCTTTGGGTCCAGCAATCTGATTTCCTGGGGATAGTTGAGGATGCCTAAAAGCCCCCTGTCAATGGTTCCCCATTTTTTGAATGGGAAGAAAAACTAACGAAGGTGAAAAGGGCCCTCAAAGATTGGTTCAAGGGACTCCCATCCCCGTCTGTAGCTAGGAAGGAGGCTCAGGACAACCTTGAAATTCATCAAATGCAGATGGAAGACATGGACATATCAAGGGTCAGTCTAACCCAGGAAGAAGAACTCCAAGCAAATTTCCATAAGACTTGTATCTAGGAATAAGAATACTAGAGGCTCAAGTCCCGCAGTCTCTGGCTCCAGGTTGGAGACATAAACACTTCCTTCTTCCACAAGCAGACATAGGCCAGAAAGAGCTTCAACTTCATAAAAGAAATAAATTCTAGAGGACAAGCCCACAACGACTTTGCCAGCATAAAAGCAGCTACTCATCAACACTTTAAGGAGATGTATATGGAGGAAGCGCGGGAAAATCTATGCCCATATTTGTTGAACCTTGTCCCCCCAAAAGGTCAATGAGGAGATGAACTCAATGTTGAACACTCCTGTAACTATAAATGACATCAAGCATGCCCTTGATAACATGGAGCCAAATAAAGCACCCGGACCAGAAGGATTCACTGGCCGCTTTATCAAAACATGCTGGAATATTATCAAGAAATATCTGCACAAGATGATCCTGAAATCCCAAACTTGCCATAAACTTGGTGGGAGCAATAATTTGGCCTTTCTGGCCCTTATCCCCAAAGAGAAGGGTGCCAACTCTTTCAATCGGTTTCAGCCAATTTCGCTCTGCAATATTGGCTACAAGCTTATAACAAAAGTCATGGCTAATAGATTGAAAGGTCTCCTCCCTGAAATTATCCCTATCAATCAAGGGGGATTTGTCAAAGGCAGATTGATTACGAACAATTTCATCTTGGTCCAAGAAGCAATACACTCCAGACTAGTTACTCTAATGCTAAATAACATTTAAATAATTCAACTAAATAACAATTATAAATAACTTTTATTAATATAATTCATTTATTTTTATTATAAATAATTCATTTACTCTCTAATGTTAAATAATTCAATTAAATAACAATTATAAAATTTCATTAATGGTTGCATTCAAGCTATTCAATTTTTGTTGTGGATCCTCTGCGTGCCGCGCCAATTCCTATCGGGACATTGCCTGCTTGGGTCACTGCTGTGATCTCGCTTCTAATGCCGTCGTCGCCGCCCATCTGCTCCCGCTAGGGCTCTTCCATGTCTGCCCCACCTCGATCGACTGATGGCGGCCTCTCAGGGTGCCCCTCTGCCCCCTCCTCCTGAGGTGGAGGTTTTCTACCTGTTGATCGCCTCTCAGAAGAAGAAGTTGAAATTACAAGCATCCAAGTTTGTGAAGAAACTGGATGAAATCCCTGAGGGACCTATGAAGGTGGCCATCTCTCTCTCGAAACGAGCGCTAATAGGGCAGTTTACAGGTTTATGGCCATCTCCAAAGACTACGGAAGCTTGGGTTAACAGAAATTGGCAGCCACTCATCAAGAACAATGTCACATCTTACCTTATGGGGTGCGGCTATTTCTTGTTCGAGTTTAATTCAAAGGAGGACAAGGAACTCATCTTTAGAAATGGACCATACTTCATGGGTCCACAGGGCCTGTACCTGAATCATTGGACCCCTGATTTTTATTCTTCAGTTGACGTCCCCTCCGATGTACCAGTTTGGGTCAGACTCCCAAATCTTCCAATGCACTATTGGAGCTAGGACTCCCTGATTCAAATTGGAAATTCCATTGGGAATTTTATTGACAGATGTTGCAAGAATGAACAATATGATTGTGCTAGAATATGTGTGGAAGTCGACTTGGAAGTTGGGTTTCCTAAAGCCATCAAGCTCACAGTTGGGAATTGGTCCCACATTCAGAAGATTGACTATGAACAGCTGCCATTCAAGTGCCGCGCATGCCACGAATATGGACATTTCACCAAAATCTATCCCAAGAATGCGACCCCAGAGAAAGAGAAAGAAGCAGAATGGTAGCCAACAAAAAAATCCAAACCTACCTCCAGGCCAGGGCCAAACAGGCAGTGAGTTGACAGGGGGGAAGGCAGCTCTGCCCCTTTGGGAAATGCCTCCATACCCGTGACTGGCCTAAAATATAATGAGAACAGCTTCGTCGCTCTGAGCTCGGGAACTGAGGGAGATCAAGAGGTTGGCCCAAAGAATGAAGAAAAGGGCCCTCCCACACAGGGAAGCCTCAAGATCCATTTTTGGGTAAGGGCGAAAGCATAGCTGTCTCCTCCAGAGGAGCGTCAGAGGGGTCTAGGATTTTTATGGGACATGACCTCCTTTAAAGAAATCTTGGTTAAAACATCCACAAACTGTATTCTAATTTAGCTTCAGCATTTGCAAACTAAGGACACACTGAATCTCGTTAATATTTACGCTCCATCCATCTTGGCAGATAAAAAAAGTTGCAGGGACACCATTCGTGATTTAGCCTCTGAGCTGCCGATGGAAAATGTCATTCTTGCTGGGGACACGAACCTTACTCTATGCTAGGATGAAAAGCGTGGGGGCTGCACAGTAAAGGATCCTGCCAGGGAATGGGTGGAAGATCTTATTCATCACTGGGACCTTCTTGACATCAAGCCTGTCAAAGGAAAATATACATGGGAAAATAGAAGAGCGCGGTCGAGCCACATAGCAGCAAGGTTAGATCATTTTCTTATTCAAAGCTCTTTCCTTCTTCTTGGTCTTAAAATTAGTTCTTTTATCATCCCCTCTTTGGTCTCTGATAACAAGTCCATCTGCCTTGAGATGAAGTCGCTTTTGAATCTGGGGCCTATTCCATTCCACTTCAGCCCCCTTTGGGTCCAGCAATCTGATTTCTTGGGGATAGTTGAGGATGCCTGGAAGCCCCCTGTCAATCGTTCCCCATTTTTTGTATGGGAAGAAAAACTGAGGAAGGTGAAAAGAGCCCTCAAATATTGGTTCGAGGGACTCCCATCCCTGTCTGCAGCTATGAAGGAGGCTCAGGACAGCCTTGAAATTCATCAAATGCAGATGGAAGACATGGACATATCAAGGGACAGTCTAACCCAGGAAGAAGAACTCCAAGCAAATTTCCATAAGACTTGTATCCAGGAAGAAGAATACTGGAGGCTTAAGTCCCGCAGTCTCTGGCTCCAGGCTGGAGACATAAACACGTCCTTCTTCCACAAGCAGACATAGGCGAGAAAGAGCTTCAACTTCATAAAAGAAATAAATTCTAGAGGACAAGCCCACAACGACTTTGCTAGCATAAAAGCAGTTGCTCATCAACACTTTAAGGAGTTGTATATGGAGGAGGCGCAAGAAAATCTATGCCCATATTTGTTGAACCTTGTCTCCCAAAAGGTCAATGAGGAGATGAACTCGATGTTGAACACTCCTGTAACTATAAATGACATCAAGCATGCCCTTGATAACATGGAGCCAAATAAAGCACCCGGACCAGAAGGATTCATTGGCCGCTTTATCAAAACATGCTGGAATATTATCAAGAAAGATCTGCACAAGATGATCCTAAAATCCCAAACTTTCCATAAACTTGGTGGGAGCACTAATTCGGCCTTTCTGGTCCTTATCCCCAAAGAGAAGGGTGCCAACTCTTTCAATCGGTTTCAGCCAATCTCGCTCTGCAATATTGGCTAAAAGCTTATAACAAAAGTCATGGCTAATAGATTGAAAATTCTCCTCTCTGAAATTATCCCTGTCAATCAAGGGGGATTTGTCAAAGGCATATTGATTACGAACAATTTCATCTTGGTCCAAGAAGCAATACACTCTAGCATTCAAAACAAAGAAAAAGGCATGGATGTAAATTTGGACCTGGCTAGTGCCTTTCACCGTGTAAGGCACAAGTTCCTTTTTGGGGTTATGCAGCAGTTCACAAGTTTCAGAAGGTATTAAAAGTCATTTCGTAGGGAAAGGATTCTTCGTATTTGTTTTTGAGAACGCAGAAGACAAAAGCCTCATATTCAGAAATGGGCCATACTTCATGGGGCCTCAACGGCTATACCTAAATAAATGGACACCCGATTTTGACCTTGCTCAAGATTTGCCTTCTGTTGTCCCATTGTGGGTACTTCCCCACCTTCCTCTGCATTGCTGGAACCAAAAATCCCTGCAAACCATCGGCAACACTCTTGGAAGATACATCGATCAAGCGATGAGAAAAGATCAGTACTCCTGTGCTCGCATATGCGTTGAGATGGACCTGGAAGTTGGGCTGCCATAAGCCATAAAAACAACAATCGCAGATTAGACCCACATCCAGGAATTGGACTATGAAAAGCTACTGTTTAAATGTCGGCATTGTCATGGATACGACCATTTTGCAAGGCATTGCAAAAAAAAGGCCATCGAAGAAAGTGAAATTTCGAAAGCAGAACAATGGACCACAATGCATAAAATAACCCCATCAAAGCCTCGAGAAAAAGGGGCAGCAAAAGTTAACGAATCCCCACCAGATGGGCAAGACCATGGGGCTAGGAGCTCCATCCCCTCACTGATAGCAGGCAAGCTAAATGAAGAGGTTAATAACACAACAGAAAAAAAAAAAGGACAACAACGAACAGCCCAAGCTTCCAACCATTGAAAAATACATTGAAGAAGAAGGTCATCCTGAAGTAACCCCTGAAATCTCATCCTCGCCCTCATATGCAGAAGCTGAAGGTGTCAAGGATCTTTTGAAAACGAAACCTACAGATATCCTCATGCTCCAAGAGACTAAAATTGAAGGGGAAACCCTTCTTGAGATCATCAGAAATAAATGGTAGAAGAATGCAGGTAAAGCAATAAGTTCAAGGGGCTCCTCAGGAGGAATTGCCACCTTGTGGAAGGAGGACCAATTTCAACTTGTTGGCTCCTTTGAGACTCAACATTGGATTTTTACCGAGCTAAGGGATAGACCAAGTAAGTTATCTCTTGCTCTTTTAAATCTTTATGTATAGATAACGTATGCAGAGAAGAAAGAATGTTGGCAAACTCTAAATGCTCTTTTAGAACTCCACTCTCCAAATAATATCATCATTGTCGGAGACCTTAATATAGTATTGAATATAGAAGAAAAAAGAGGAGGAAGTAGCTGCAGGGATCAAATGCTTCATGTGGTTGAAGACCTAGTCCTCCAATGGGACCTCACAAATTTCGACTTTAAGCCAAAGAAAGGATTATACACTTGTTGGAAAGGAGGCTCATCTCCTCAAAAATTATTCCTAAGCTTACCTCGGATCATAAGCCTGGCATTCTTCTTCTGCCGACCGATAACGCTCCGAAAGGATCGTTGATCTGGAATCTCTACCGGAGAGGAATAGATTTTTTTTCAAAACAATCTCTATCGTATTCCTGGTAATGGAAGGAAATTATTGTTGTGGCAAGATAGTATAGTGGGACACCCACCTCTTAGGCCATTATCTTAGGAAATTTTCCTTTTTTCATTTTTTAAAAGGATGTAAACAACCATGATGTTTATACCTTTCTAGTTTTTGTTGATCCTCTCCTTGGATCGAACATGTTTTATATGCAACTGCCTATTACACTGATATTTTGCCTATATAATGATTTTTCCCTTTTTATATAAATATTGTGAGAGAAAGTATACGAGGAAGGGGTCGCATCCACACCATCAATACAGCGGACCCGAAGCTGAGGGATGTTCATTCCCCAAGAGGTACAAAATGGATAGATGCAGACGCTAAGGGGCCACACAAGAAGCAACGCTCACAGAGAACAGGACGCAATGAAACAATTACACTCACGGAAGGCGACCTGGAACAAATTTCCGATGCAGTCACCTTGGCCACGGAGGACAAGTCGCTGACTCTGGAAAAACAGAAGCAAGCTGCAGTCGCCTTGCTTTAGGCCGAGTTCCGAGCCTTGCAAATGAAGACAGACACACTACACACTAGTTTGGTCCCGGTTCGCTTGACCCCGACAGCTAGCAGAACGACCCTTGTTGCAGAAGTAAGCCGCCTCTGCCCACTGCTTAGTGCAGCCCTTACAGTAAGTCCACGCGACACCGGAACGCGAGTATAGGCTTGCGCAGAGGTCCAGCTGGATTTGGCAAGATTGCCACATGAGTCATTGCAGGCTTTACATCGCTCATTGTTTCAAGAAATACACCATAGGGACCATCATGCCCACTAGCGGCTCCGCGCAGTGGAGCAAAACATTATCGAATAGACAGCTGAGGTAACCAGGGTACAGGTTGCGCACACGCAACTAGAGCATTTAATTGGTCGACTCTGCACCAATGTTACGGACGAAATACCCGCCACAACTACCCCCCAGGCCAAGATCGAAGGGTTGGTCACAACCTTGAGAGCCTCCAAGATAGAGGTCCAGGTGTCAAAGCTCAAATGGAACAGAAAATCACAGAATTACAGGCAAAGCTGCAGCCATAAACACCTCTGGAGGTCAGAGCCCAGCGGGCTGCGCTGGTTACAGTTGCCATGAACGTAATCACATGCCAAATTAAGGGGGAATTAAACTATCCCAAAGAGCATCGATGCTAAAAAGAGCTTCACACAATCCTTAGAAAGAACCATGAATCTTATCTTACTTTTATGTTCATTTTAGAGTCTTGCCTATGTGCATTCTAGATTCCTTAATATGAAGATTTCAATCTTCTTAATTCAATCTTATAAAGTGGTTTCCATTGATAAGGATGAAATGAAAGAGAAAAAATGGGATTTCAATCTTATAAGGTGTTTTCCATTGCTAAGGATGACATGAAAGAGGAAAAAGGAGCTAGTGGGCGTTGCACTCCCACCCCATGATGGGAGGCACCCACAACATTCTAGATTCCTTCATAGGAAGATTTCAATCTTCTTTATTTAATCTTATCAGGTGAGTTCCATTGATAAGGATGGAATGAAAGAGAAAAAAAGGGGATTTCAATCTTATAAGGTTTTTTCCATTGCTAAGGATGAAATGAAAGAGGAAAAAGGAGCTAGTGGGCGTTGCACTCCCACCCCATGAAGGGAGGCTCCCACAAAATGCTTGCAAGCGTTGGAGCCATCAATGCCACAACTCAATATGCAGAGAGTTTCCATGAGCCCTTAATACTTATAAATGGTGATAGAACATATATACGGGGCCTAATCTTTGAAAAAATAAAGGGCCATGCCCTTGGCAATAATGTAGTGTTTATAAGTTTTAAAAATATATATAAATAATAAATGTAAAATGAAATAGATTGAGAGTAGAGAAATTTGAAGAGGACAAGACATCATTTCACTTTAAACACATATATTTTACCTCCATTTTTCCATGAAAGCTAACATAAAAGAGGTTAAATCATTCATATTGAACTTGAAAAAATAAAATAGAGCAATACAAACAATGAATTAATAACAATGCAGTGAAAATAGAAGAAATCAAGGGTGAAAGTGAAAATAATTATCTAGGAACAGTAGAAATGCACTAAACTTATGCATTGGTTTACTTGGGTTCATTTTCTAGAATCCTCAAAGAATCTCCAATAATCTAGAGATCTATGGTTTCATGTAGTCTATTCTGAAATTTCTAGTGACTTTTGTTAATGTTGGTTTTTCATTTCCTTAAAAAAAACCTTATTATTCCAAATATCATTTTAATTTTGGATTATCAAAAATTTTTAAGATCACAAAACATGATAATGTTATAAATATACACAATGATTAAGTTGAATTATTGAATTTTTATTTTTATTTTTTAAATATAAAAAATAAGTTAATTATTTAAAATCTAAATAAAAATCAAATTCCCGCCAAACAACTTTTAACTAAATCCAAAAAACAAAAATACATTAAAAAAAAATTAGTGTTTTCCCAACTAAATTTTGGCGGCACTTAACCATATTTAAGTTTATAGAAACCCTTTTTTTTTTGTTTATAAGGTTGAGCTGGGACAGGTTGGAGGAGGACCGGCTTTGCGCGTTGCAGTGGAAACAATTCGTTGGGTATGGGAAAGAATTTGAATGTCACCTAGAAGCTCTTGAAAGAGGTGATCCAAAATTGTATTCCACTCTCTACATTCTCCAGAGAGCTGGGGTTGCCCAGGTTGCAGAGAATACAACAACCAAAACACCGCGCTCACTATTGGTTGATGCCATGGATTAATTGTTTGGTTTGTGTGAGGGCATCTTCCATCTTTTTTAATATAATTGTGGGGGGACATGTGAGACTTCATCCATTCCATTTGGCTCTGACATCGTGGTAACTGTTAGCCTCTGTGAGGGTGATACTGTGCCACTATTTTGTTGGGCTATGCGATTTTCATTTTCTCTTCACCGTCAATTTCCACCGCAAGTAATACTGACACAGTAAGGAAGCAATACCGACACAGCAAGGATTTTGAAGGGTGTTGGTTTCAAATCTTGGCAAAGCTTAAATTGGTAACCGTAAGTGATATTTCTAATTCTCCCTATACTTTAATATTTGATGCTAGAAAATAAAAAAAAGGGTGAGTTAAACTTATTTTTATCATTCAATTTATAAGCGATTTTTCAATCTCAATATATACAAATGCTGATACATAGTGTCTATATTCGATTAGGTACTCATATTCTCTCCATAGAGTTCTGTTCCTACTACGAGCGTTAGAATTTTTTTATCATAACAGCACAGCCATTAGGATTTTGTTTACGATTGAGAATGCTTTAGGCCTATTTTTTCGCCTCACGAACACTATTTGGAATGGGAAAAGAGAACTGGGTTGTTGCACCGAGAGAAGCAAGGTGAGCTACAGCCCTGATGGGGGGAGATCTTCATTACTTCATATGTGTGTAATGCCTAAACAAAGGCCAACATGAAATAAAATTTGCTTTATGAGTGGTGTATTTCCTACAAGTGGCGAAGTTTCATCACAATTGGAAGTCGCAATGAGTACTTTCTCTTGTTGTGAATGGATTGACTAAGAAAGGTTGACCTATTCAAAACAGGGGAGTTGAACCCCTATGATAACTAGTTGAGTTTTGGTGATATATAATATATACAATTATAGATCAACTTAGCTTTAGTGGGTTAGCTAGATCAGTTTGAACCAACCAGTTTCAACACAAAGATTAGTGAGAGGTCATGGATACAAGTCTAGTAGAGTTCCTCTAGGTTAAGAGTACATATTATAAATCAGCAGAATTTAACCCAGGTACCACTACCGAAATGTAAGGAGGTTCCTAAAAGGTTTCCTCAAGGAAGTTTTTCAAATAATAGAAATAAGAAAAAC
Organism: Pinus albicaulis; assembly: GCA_034641835.2. NCBI lineage: Eukaryota > Viridiplantae > Streptophyta > Pinopsida > Pinales > Pinaceae > Pinus > Pinus albicaulis. The sequence goes on along the minus strand of CM076571.1, from coordinate 163,170,592 downwards.
ATAGATCTGTCTTAACACGGGATCTATTAAGTTTCAAGAAGTATGGTGTTTTTCAATCTCTCTTAGTGCTTAATAGATTCATGTTAAGATGAATCTATGCCAGTGTAAATTTTATAGTGGGTGGTGGAATTCCTACAACTGATTAAGTTTTATCACAATTTGAAATACCACAGAGTGCTTTCATTCCTAGTATGGGTGGTGAAATTCCTACAACTGATTGAGTTTTATCACAACTTGAAATACCACAGAGTGCTTTCATTCCTAGTCTGAGAACTTAATGAGAAAGGGACAAACTCGCATTCCAAACTCTTTCTACTAGCAGTTTGCAGGACGAGACCAAATGCTTGTGGCCATGCATAATAGTTCTATAGTTATTTCCTATCTTCCTTAGCATACTCACAGCAATATCCATATTTATGCACCTTATCAAACAATGGAAATCCGGTATCCATATTTATGCACCTTATCAAACAATGGAAATCCGGGATGATGTGTGATAGGAAACTTGTCCATCATTACTCAACAACCGGAAAACATTTTTAGTTTGCAGTTTTTCTAAAGGATGCACATCGTTGAATAGCATGCAGAAACTTGTGAGGCAACTCTCATTTGTACATGCATAAGCAAGCATTATAAAGTATATAAGAGGACCAGCTGATGAATTGATAGATTACCCATGAATATCAAAGGGTAAAATTTGATTGGATATTCTCTTCCAGGTTTTCATCTTCTAGTGCTAGTGGCGCTTCTCATTACTCATAAGTAAAACAAGAGAGCGAGGGATTTTTTTTTGGAATGCCTTAATGCCCTCTCTAGAGAATGACCAATACATAAATTTTTGCACAGCTCATCAATCCAACCTTCATTGTTTTCCTTGAGTTCTCTTACCTCTATCAAGACTTTTATAAGACTTTTGTCACCTCATCAATACATGCTGCATGTTTTGAAACAGATTGACTGTTCTTCCTACCATTTGTCTCTAACAAATTACTTTAAATCTTCTCATCATCACGAACTTGAGGATTTTAATTATTGTTCCCTTTATTATTCTGCTCCACAATTGATACGTATACACAACATCTGGCATGATGTCCTTTCCGATGGTTTCCTGCCACATGATGCCCTTCTTCATGTCTCAGTAGACCACCAAATTTGTCAACCTTTGAATTTTGCCAGAATGGTCTCTTCATTTTTTGTCTATCTAAAAAGAATCAAACCCTCAAGCTCTTTCCCCAAATTACCCTGTATCTGTTTATTAATAAACAAAGATCTTGAAAAAGTGTCATCCATTGCATAGTGCACATGTCATCCATCCTGTCTTTTATAATTAAACACCAAGTCTAGGGATAGAAGGCCCTTGCAATAGCTTGCAGTCACTGTAACTGTACAGGAGATAGGTGACATCCCATTTAAATATCAGTGGTGGATAGAAATTGCGGCACTGGAAGGAATATCAAATGATCTATGCTTAATCCATATATAATAAATGACGTATATTCATCCTCAAATCCTGCAAAGACTATTCTCATCCTTCTTGCAAAATGGTGTTGTATTGTCGTAGATGGTATTACTTTAATTGTTGGGGACAAAATGATTTTAAAAAATGAATCTTTAAAGCCTGTATGTGTTGAGATACATCCAATGTTGTTGTTGGAGGAATTGATTTCATACCTTATTCACCACACTATATACCTATGACTTCAGCCTTTACATCAAGGGGTTGGAGACTTTTCAAATTTGTTTTGCTATCAACTACCCTTTACATCTCCTTCACATCTCCTTGCACTTCATAGTTTTAAATTCGACCAATCCAAATTACAAAAGCCTTGCCTGAGTCAGAGAAGAGCCAGCCTGTAGCACAGAGGAGGGTTGGCGAGGTGACAGTGGCCAACCTTCTAGTTACCAAAATCAATCATCTCAGTGTTTGGGGCTTTTACATTCTGAATGACAGTATATACAGCTCGTTTAGGATACAAAGACATGCTTCTTCTAAGGGGTCAGCTGGTGGTGCTCAAAGATTTGAAAATTGAAGTCTTTGTAGAAGAGACTCAGATCCCTCTGTGGTTATTTTTGAGGAACAAGACCCTCACTTGGAAGGTGAGGCAATAAAGGAGTAGACAGGGCCATAGTTTATGAATTATATGCACAAGACAAGCAGAAACTCTCACTCAATTGGTCATTTGGTGTCCTTGTGCACATAAACTTTGGAAAGACTCGGAACATTTCACTGGAAATTGGAATGTATGGAAAAGAGTTTCAGTGGAAGAATGTTTTAAAACATGGTTTAAGAAATTGGAAGAATTTCAAGCTCTTTCTTGTCTTACCTTATGGAGTATATGGTGGGCTCGAAATGCAGGAAGCATTGAAGAGAGAAAGGTACCCACTTTTCAAGTTTTTTCTCAGAATACAAAATTTCAAGGCAGATGAGTGAGATATTGCTTGATTGTTCTCCTGCTTGGAGTTTCTTTGATGGGACCTGGCAGGGCCTAGCAGAATTTAGTAGTAATGGTGCCACTCTCTTCTCACAGTCTAAAATTCAAAGCGGTGCTAGGGCAGCAGTAAAATAATTATGCAACAATGATGGCCTTGATATTTTTGACTAAGTTTGCACTAGAGAAAGAAACTAACCAATTTCAAATATTTAGATTCTTCCTTGGTTATCAATTGGATGGAAGGAGTTTCACAAGTTTATGGTGTTATTGTGAAGCCGCTTTCCGATCATTTGATGGAGGCATCTAATCTTTTTGAACTAGCCTCATATACTCGGTGTTTTCCAAGAGCTAAATATCAACGCTGATGCACTTTCCAAGGAGTGTCAGCAGACTGATGTAGGTGCCTTACTCCTTGAGGAATCAAGGGATAGTGTCTTAGCTGTTTATCGGCATGTTTTATAAAGTTCATAGTATTTTAGAAGGAATGCAATAAATATATTTTCCAATACATGATGTATTGGACCTAAGAGGAGCTTGGATTCTTTATTTGTATCTTAACGTTGTTTATAGGACTTAATGAAGGGAAAAAATGGAGGACAATCTATGGTATGTTTTGTCTGAAAGTATGTTTTTTGCAGCCTTTGGGTATAAGCGCAGCAAAACTCATTGTCTTACTGAGTAATGGTATCTTTCTCCTACTATTTTTTATCGGGCTTCATGGACAACATAAATGTGGTTTACATTTTCATTGCGAATAGAATTACAATTTACAGATTAAAAATATATATCTACGAGATTGTTACAAAATAGCTCATAAATATAGATCTATACACACACAAAAATGACATGTTTAGTAACATATTTATTGACTTAAAATGAAATATGTAATAGATTTTCCAATGCAAAAAAATTATTTACTCCCCAACCTGAATTCCTAAGCGATATCAAGAATCGTGTGAGGTAGATATCAATTGCAACGTATGTTATTTCTTCCACCCACATATCTTGGCATCCTGGTGTCTATTTTGACCAATCTCCACTTCAATGAAAGACTCCAAACTGACAAATAGTGACATCACAGGCTCTTCCAACCACACTTTCTGCCCAAATCTCTTTCAAAGTAAAATCGTGATGCATGTTATGAAGTCTTCAATAAGTAGATCACATATACTCACGATAAGAACTGACAACAAGCAGAAATGCTTATAAAGCTGACTAGAATCCAAGATCTAACCAATGTTCTTCGTAATATACAGGAACCTCAAAAATGATTACTTTCCATGTTGTTCCATCTATATTCTCATGCCTATATCTGTTTAGATTATGATTTCTAAGACCTGCTAATAGGTTTTCAATATTGCAATACACTATTGTTATAACAACTGGCTGCAAGGCTATCTGACATTTCAAGGCCTTGTTGATGTCACATGTTCCTAGAACAGTAAGTGAGAATTTCCCAGCAATTTGATTATATTTGCTTCCACATGCAAGCAATATAAAAGCTACTTATGAAAGAAGATAAAGCCTTGTGGGAAGAAATAGATTTATTAAAGACGAAAGGTAGTCAAATATCTAAGACATGTTACTAGGGTTTCACTTATTCAATAAGTGAAACTGAATACAGTACTACCAGTAGTGACTGCAAAGAAAAACTGCTTACAAAGTTATCTCAAGGTCCAAGACCCTACTGAGGTTATATTCTTACGTTATATTATTGAGCAAGCTTTGCTCACTAACTTGTATTTTATTTTATCCAATATGCAGAGAAAATAGAAAAAAAAAAAAAAGACAAAACCTTGTCAGAAGCAATACATCAATATAAAACCAAAGACGTTTGATAACATTAACACTGAAGACAAATACATGTCTGATCAGTCTTCAATGCAATCTTTAGATTGCTGCTCAAAAAAAATTGAGACAGTAGAATACATCAAACATATCTCTGGAACAAATACCAATAACCAAAGGTTGCTGGCAGAAACCCATACATGTTGGGACTATTTCTGATAACAACATACAAATATCAAAATGCAGCTCCAATATTTTAGGCACTGTAGTAATTATAATCTATTCATTCTAGACAATTTTAATGGTAAGTGAAAATACTTCAGTCTTTAATCACTTCATAAACTCCGCAAAGAATGAAACTCCATTAACTTGAGTTGATGTAGAGCATCAAACAAAGCCACAAATGCCTATTGTTGCAGAGAAAAAGCAAAGACATAATACATAAGAGTAAAGTTCCACTATAAAAAAATGTAAAACATATAGTAGAGCTCTACAATAAAGTACCAATAAAGAGGATTTTAGATGCTGTAAAACATGCCATTGAGATTAGTAACTTTGCAATAAAATAAAATGGCACGCAGTCCGTAAATGTCACTCCCAAGAATAAAAGTCTCAAGCTGCTTGTAGGGGCATAGTTTGACACATGCCAGAGGGAATCACTCACGATAAAATTCAACCAACATAGATAGAAGACACATGGGGAGGATGAGAATAAACTATCATGCTCTTTTAGACTACAGTTTTATTATCCTCAACAACGTGAACCACATGAACATTCTTTTGTTGTTGTTAAAGACCCACATTATAAACAATTTCAACTACTAGGTCATTGCTCTGGTGAATAGACGCTACAATAGTAGTCATATGTGTGTGTGTGTGCATGTGCGCATATATATATATATATCCTTGCCTCAAGCCTGAAGGGGTCCCTTTGTTTGGGGATCCTTTCTTATGGATATCGACCTCCTGGGTGTCCTCTATTGCTGAACTTAGGGGCCCGAATTTGTTTTCTTGACCATTCGAGGGAGGGGTTTGAAGAATAGAATCCGGCTGAGGGCCTTTACCATTTGGGACGCCGGATTAGTGGGATTTATGGGAGGTCTTTGTCCGCTTGACCTGTTTCCAACCCTCCTCCTTCCCTTTCTCTGCCTCTCCATTACTTGGACAACCCCTAGCAAAGTGACCGTAGACATGGCATTTCCGGCACTTGAAGGGAAGCTGCTCATAATCTAGCTTTTGCACATGGGTCCAACTGCCGACATTGATTTTTATTGCCTTTGGAAGGCCCGCCTATAGATCTACCTGAACGCATATTCTGGCATAGTCGTATTGGTCCTTGTTATTTTCCCGGTCAATAAATTTACCCAGGGCATTGCCTATGTGCTTTAGCGAATCCCAGTTCCAGCGATGCACTGGGAGATTTGGCAACCTAACCCACGCAGGAACAACAGTTGGAACATCAACTCCTGGGTCGAAATCCGGCATCTGCTTATTGAGATACAGGCCCTGAGGACCCATGAAGTAGGGTCCATTCCGAAAGATCAGATATTTATCCTCTTTTGAGATGAATTCGAACATAAAATAACCTCTCCCCAAGAAATACGAGGTTACACTATTCTTGATCAACGACGTCCAGTTCTTGATGACCCAATTCTCCTTGGTTTTTAGGGAGGGCCAGAGACCCGTGAACTGTCCCACGAGAGCGCGATCTTCCAGAGACAAAGCTACCTGGATCGGACCCTTGGGGGGAAGAGAGATTTCTGAAATATCATCCAGCTTTTTCAAAAACTTGGCTGCTTCAGTTTTCTTCTTCTTCGGCATCGAATCCAGTAGTAAGTTGAACGCATCAGCAGTGGACGGAGGAGGAGGGGTGGAGGAACCTAGGGCGAGCCCAAAACCTCCATGGCTGCGAGGGAAGCCCTAGGATCAGTCGTATTGCAGAGCATTAGGAGAATGGTTTGCAATCATCATTGTTGGGATGGAGATGGAGTTGACGTCCAGTGCCAGTGCCTGAATAATTAATCTTTTCATGAATATCAGAGTTGCTGTTGTTTCTCTGACGATAATGAGGAATTAGGGTCTCTTTTTCCGGGGTTTATTGCTGTGATTTGTTCTTTTGCTTTCAACACTATTCAATTTGGGTTTTTTTTACAAGCTACGCAGAGAGAGATCGAGATTGCAAAGGGAAATTCATCAACCATCGGGCACTGCATCTTTATGCAAAATTTTCTTTCTAACATTCGTGTTTTAACTACTCATCCTGTCAAAGCTAGAGCCCTGATTTTATTATTCCAAATTTTAAGAGACAATTGAATACCATGCATTTTAGCTTGGCAGGCCTCACACGGTTCAAAATTGTAAATTGAAAATTGTCAGAATAAATCATTTGCGTACCTTGGGGACTTAGTTTTAATAATATGATTACATCACTAGAATTTAGTATTCCGTGAAAGCAAGAAGTCGAATAGATAACAAGGGTATCTAGCTGCCATGAGTACTATTGTACAATCTGAGCTTGGATCCTTTGAGGAAGCCGTAAAGCATCAAGTCTGGAAGGATGTTATGCATGAAGAGTATGAGTCCATAATAAAGAATGATGTCTGGGAAGTGATCCCAAGACTAGAGGAAAAATCAGTTGTCACAGCGAAATGGCTCTACAAGATCAAGCATGGATCTGATGGGAGTGCTGAAAAGTTCAAGGAAAGATTCGTTTCCCGTGGCTTCTCTCAAAAGGAAGGAATAGACTATGATGACATATTTGCACCTATGGCACGATATACCACCATTCGATCGATCATATCCCTTGCTGCTACACAAGGATGAATTCTTCATCAGATGGATGTAAAGACTGCTTTTCTGCATGGTGCGATAAAGGAAGAGGTGTATGTGGAACAACCTCTGGGGTTCGAAGTCCAGGATTAAGACACCCATGTCTACAGGTTGAAGAAAGCCCTCTATGGGCTGAAGTAAGCACCCAGAGCTTGGTATGAGAGGATAGATAGCTACTTGATGAAGCTGGGCTTCACTCGAAGTAATGCTGATCTGAACCTTTACTTCAAGGTTGTCCAGGGAAAGCCTCTCATTCTAGTGTTGTATGTGGACGACCTCTTCCTGACAGGTGCTGACCCTCTCATTCATCAGTGTAAGAGGGAGCTCACTGCCGAGTTCGAGATGAAGGACCTAGGACTGATGCCTAGGCCTGGAGGTCTAGCAGAGACCTGGCGAGATTTTCCTTTCTTAAGGAAAATACATTATGAAGCTTTTGGTATCATGGATTGTAAGTCCGTGTCGACACCGATGGAACTCAACTTTAAGAAGTTGAGTGGCAGTGCTTCTGGGCTCGTCCTACTGAGTATCATCAACTCATAGGGACCCTGATGTTCTTAGGGAACACTCGTCTAGATGTATGTTGTGCAGTGAACACTTTGAGTCAACACATGGTTGATCATAACATTCACTGGGTTGGTGCCAACAAACTCTTGAGATATCTCTGAGGCATGATAGACCATGGGCTGAGATACACTGTCGGGAGTATGACACTCCATGGATATATTGATTCCGATTGGTCTGGTAGTGTGGTGGATCGCAAGAGCACATCTGGATGCTACTTCACATGTAGATCTGCTTCGGGCAGGAAACTGAAGTCGGCAGCCTTGAGCACCGCTGAGGCCGAATACATTGTAACATGTATGGCCTGTTGTGAAGTCACTTGGTTGCAAAAGCTCTTGAGTGAGATATTCGAGCATGTGCTAGATGCCACTGTTATCCTTTGTGATAACTAGAGGGGGATTCGTTTGTCATAAAATCCCGTGTTCTACGAACGATCCAAGAATGTTGATGGCTAGTACCACTTTATTCGGGATATGGTACAATGAGGCACCGTAAGGCTCGATCATATAGCAACTGATGAGCAGGTCGCGGATATTCTCACAATGTCCTTGGGGAAGGTCATGTTCCTAAGCTTCCGTGAGAATCTTGGTATTGTGGAACGACCCTATTCTGAGGGTCCTATTGGATAATGGGCTCTGGGAGCTTTGGGGGGATTTGGGGATAACTTCTTGGAGCTATAAGCAACCACAGGACTAGGCTTGCCGAACCTTGTTGGTGTGCTTGGGCCCCACTATTATTATGATTGAGTTGGTTCGCCTCTCATGATCTTTGCCTCGTATGCATCCTACCCATTTGAGTTCCGGACTCATGGGAAGTACCTCTTATTTGGCCAATGAGGTGGGAAAAGCTAGAGACTAGTAGCAAAGATTGATGGACGCATCAGAGATTATCGTACTCTCTATCTAGGATGGCACAGTTGAACTACTTGATATGGGATCAAGACTAGTGAGGTTCAGGCACAACTCTAAACAAATCTCTGCAATATTCTGTGATTAAAGTCGCACAAGAAGATTGAAAGGTTAAGGCAGTAAGAGGACAACAAATTTGAATAGAACCTTGGTTCCTCTTTTACAACGAAGACCTACTCCTATGTAGACTTTTACAACTCCATTTGAAGGGCAGCCTGATATCAGCTGTAGAAAAAGTGTAAAGTAGCTACCGAAGTCAACAAATTATTAATTTTTTCTTTAGGCCTTGTTCTTAATAAGAAGTGTCAGTCTTGAAGCTTGTAGACCTAACGCAATCAACTTGAAGAATATAAGATCGATACATATGTTACAGTGATATCTAACAGATCACTGTGTGAAAATTCAAGATGTAAAAGTGTTGTGTAACGGAGATAGCCTTTGTCACATATATATACATATATCTTCTTCGGCGATTACCTACAAGCCAACCTACATAGCATACTGAGCTCGGTGACAAGCACTGTGTGAGCATCTCTGTTCAATAGAAATATGGAATAAAGCCACAGTCAGGGCTGCTTTATCACGAGGCTGTGTAGTGGGTTTTGAAGCCTAGAAGAAGGCTTATGGGCTACCAGCATTTGAAGGGACTGGTTGAAGGTAATATGCAGTCTAGAGTTTCTCCTTGCAATATTTTTATTGACATGCTAGAAGGAATTTTCACATTGCAATGTTATTGTTCGTAATCTGGTTGTTTATGATAGAAGGAAATCTAACATGTGTTAGAGTTCCTTCACCTTGGAATGTTCTTACTGGCAATGTGCTTGTGCTTGTGTTAAAACGAAAGATAGCATGCACTAGATTTCTTTTGGCATGAAATGTTGTTGTTGGTAGTATGCTTGTATTTGTGCTACATGTAAAGCTAACACTCATTAAATTTCTTTCACCTTGCAATGTTGTTATTGGAAAAATTCTTGTGTTTGGGCTAGAAACTATGCTAGATTTCTTTTGGTTTGCAATATTGTTGTTGTCTATTTGGTTGTTTATGATAGAAGGAAATCTAGCACGTGTTAGATTTCCATAACCTTGGCAATGTTATTGGAAATGTGCTTGTGTTTGGGCTAGAAGTTGTGCTAGATTTCTTTTGCTCTACAATAATGTTGTTGTCAATTTGATTGTTTATTATAGAAGGAAATCTAGCACGTGTTAGATTTCCTTCACCTTGGCAATGTGCTTGTGTTTGTGTTAGAAGGAAATATAACATGTGTTAGGTTTCTTTTGGCATGAATTGTTGTTGGTAGTATGCTTGTATTTGTGCTACATGTAAACCCAACATGCATTAAATTTCTTTTACCTTGCGATGTTATTATTGGAAATGTGCTTGTGTTTGTGATAGGAGTTGTTCTAGATATCTTTTTCCATGCAATGTTGTTGTTGGCAGTATGCTTTTGTTTATGTTGGAAGCAAATCTAACACGCTAGATTTCTTTCACCCTACAATGTTGTTGTGTGCTTGTGTTTGTGCTATGCGTAAATCTAGCACGTTAGATTTCCATCACCTTGGCAATGTTATTGGAAATGTGCTTGTGTTTGGGCTAGAAGTTGTGCTAGATTTCTTTTGCTCTACAATAATGTTGTTGTCAATTTGATTGTTTATTATAGAAGGAAATCTAGCACGTGTTAGATTTCCTTCACCTTGGCAGTGTGCTTATGTTTGTGTTAGAAGGAAATATAACATGTATTAGGTTTCTTTTGGCATGAAATGTTGTTGGTAGTATGCTTGTATTTGTGCTACATGTAAACCTAACATGCATTAAATTTCTTTTACCTTGCGATGTTGTTATTGGAAATGTGCTTGTGTTTGTGATAGAAGTTGTTCTAGATATCTTTTTCCATGCAATTTTGTTGGCAATATGCTTTTGTTTATGTTGGAAGCAAATCTAACACGCTAGATTTCCTTCACCCTACAATGTTGTTGTGTGCTTGTGTTTGTGCTATGTGTAAATCTAACACGTGTTAGATTTTCTTCACCTTGCAATGTTTTTATTGCCAACATGCTTCAATTTTGGCTCGAAAGAAATCTAGCATGCGTTAGATTTTTTTTTTCACTGCAATGTGGTTGTTGACAATATGCTTTTGTTTGCGCTAGAAGTAAATCTACCATGTGCTATATTTCTTTTATCTAGAAATGTTGTAATGTGTTTGTGTTTGTGCTAGAAAGAAATCTAGCATACATTAGATTTCTGTCACCCTTCTATGAGTTTATTGACAATGTGCTTGTATATGCATTAGAAGGAAATCTAGTGTACACTAGATTTCTTTCACATTGCAATGTTGTTGTTGGCAATTCAATTGTTTGTGCTAGAAGGAAATCTAGTATGCTCCATAGTTCCTTCACCACAATGATGTTATTGGAAATGTTCTTGTGATTGTGCTAAAAGGAAATCTAGCATGTGCTAGATTTCTTTTTCCCTAGAATGTTGTTGGTAATATGTTTGTGTTCATGCTATAACAAAATCTGGCATGCGCTAGATTCTTAAGCTCTACAATGTTATGTGTTTGTGTTTGTGCTAGAAGGAAATATACCACACTGGGTTTCTTATCTTGCATAAGGTATTTTTGACAATATGCTTTTTTGTTCTAGAAGAAAATCTAATATGTGGTATGTTTCTTTCACCCTACAATATTGTTATGTGCTTTTGTTTGGGAGAGAAGGAAATCTAGCATGTGTTAGATTTCATTCACCTTGCAATGTTGCTATTGGTGACATGTTTGTGTTTGAGATAAAAGTACAAATAGCATGTTAGATCTAATTCACTTTGCAATATTGTAATTGGAAATATGCTTATGTTTGTGATAGAAAAAAATCTAGCATGATATTGATTTCATTTACCCTGCAATATTGATATTGCCAATATGTTTGTGTATGGTGGGAGGAATTCTAGCATGCACCTAATTTTTTTTGCAATGCAATATTGGTGTTAGAAACGTGCTTATGTTTGTATTAGAATAAAATCTAGAATGCAATAGATTTGTTTCACAATGCAATATTGTTGTTGGCAACCTGCTTGTATTTGTGCTAGAAAGAAATATTACCTGCATTGTATTTCTTTTGCAATGTAATATTATTGGAAATGTACTTGTGCTTGTGCTAGAAGGAAAAATATCATTCATTGGATTTCGCTTTCACTACAATGTTATTGTTAGCAATGTGCTAGAAGTAAATGAAGCATAGGTTATATATCTTCCACCCTGCAATGTTGTTTTTGGCAATGTGATTTTGTTTGTGCTAGAATAAACTCTAGAATGTGTAAGATTTCTTTTACTTTGCAATGTTTTTGTGAGTAACATGCTTCTATTTACACTAGAAGCAGATTTAGCATGTGGTGAATTTCGAATGCCTTACAAAATTTTTTTTCGAAATGTGTTTGTGTTTGTGCTAGAAGGAAATCTAGCATGTGCTAGATTTATTTGACCATGTAACGTTGCTTCTAGCAATATGCTTATGTTTGTAGTAGAAGGAATGATATTTTTTGTTAGCTTTCATTTAAGGTGCAATTTTGTTGTTCGAAATGGGATTCTACTTGTGATAGAAGGAAAGTTAGCACACATTATATTTCCTTCATAATGTAATGTTGTTATTAGAAATATGTATGTTGATATGCTAGAAGGAAGGTTATAATGTGTTAAATTTCCTTCATCTTGCAATGATATTGTTGAAAATGTGTTTGTGTCTGTGATAGAAGTAAATCTTGCATTCGTTGAATTTTTTTCGCAATGCAACATTATTGTTGGAAATGTGCTTGTATTTGTGTTAGAAGGAGTTCTAAAATGCACTGGATTTCTTTGTTCTTGTTCCAAAAGGAAAACTATCAAGATTTCACCCTCACCAAGGTTAGTGCTTTGAAATTATTCTTGGCAATGCATTTGTGATTATGTAAGAAGGATACCTAGTGATTACTAGCTTTCTTCTAGACACCATTACACTTATGCAACCAATGCTCTAGGGGTGACATTGCCTCAATAATCACAATGGTTAGAGTTATAGCTTTTGATGTGCCCTTTTATTGAATTTGGAACAATTTATGGAGATCAATGATAGTGCAAAAGAATTGTATATAGATATATATTGTTGTTGGCACTACATTTGTGCTTGAGTTGGAAGGAAAGAAAATGGTATAGCTTTCCTTTTGGCACAAACACAATAATCCAATCATAATTATTTGATCCATGGAGAATAATGTGACCTTTGTATAATTTTGAAGTTTATGAATAAATGTATTATTGAGGTATACTATATTTTGCTTCCAATGCAAATATATGCAACTTTAAAGTACCAAGCATAACTTTTTAACATGTATCATTTTTCTCTCTATTTTGTTGTATAGTTATGAACTTCCAAAAACGATTTCACTAATGTTTGGATGCATAAGATAAGACTCTTCCTCATCAACATAAAAATCTAGGAAAACTCAAATCTACACTTTTCGAGTACCTAAAGTTAACATCCCTTTGTATCCATCTTCAATAGTATGTCCTTAATGTGTATAGGTAGGGAGTGCTAACATTGGAACTAAAGATTTTTAAAATGAAATTTCTTTTCTTTTAGAATAAAAATGAGAATTATCTAGTATTTACAGTACCAAAACTTTTATTTGGAAGAAAACCTCTAGTTTGCCTTTTGATTTACAAGTTGAAACATCAAACATCCTCTCTAAGTGAATATAATTTCTCCTTTTCATGGGGCTTTTAGACATCTTATGTAGCATCAATCTCAGAATTTCTTAGATTTTACAATGGACCACGTTTTGGTTCTTCAACTTCTACAAATTTCTTATTATCATTATTCATACACATGCATTAAGACTATAAGTGTGATTTCTGAAGTTAAATAGGAACTTGGTGGTTTGATATGAGCTTATATTTGTCATTCAAAACTTTTATTTGGAATAAAACCTCTAGTTTGGCTTTTGATTTACAAGTTGAAACATCAAACATCCTCACTAAGTGAAAAAATAATTTCTCCTTTTCATGGGGCTTTTAGACATCTTATGTAGCATCAATCTTGGAATTTCTTAGATTTTACAATGGACCATGTTTTGGTTCTTCAACTTCTACAAATTTCTTATGATCATTATTCATACACATGAATTAAGACTACAAGTGTCATTTCTGAAGTTAAATAGGAACTTGGTGGTTTGATATGAGCTTATATTTGTCATTCAAAACTTTTATTTGGAAGAAAACCTCTAGTTTGGCTTTTGATTATCAAGTTGAAACATCAAACATCCTCACCAAGTGAAAAAACTATTTCTCCTTTTCATGGGGCTTTTAGACATCTTATGTAGCATCAATCTTGGAATTTCTTAGATTTTACAATGGACCATGTTTTGGTTTTTCAACTTCTACAAATTTATTATGATCATTATTCATACACATGCATTAAGACTACAAGTGTCATTTTTGAAGTTAACTAGGAACTTGGTGGTTTGATATGAGCTTATATTTGTCATTCAAAACTTTTATTTGGAAGAAAACCTCTAGTTTGGCTTTTGATTATCAAGTTCAAACATCAAACATCGTCACTAAGTGAAAAAATATTTTCTCCTTTCATGGGGCTTTTAGACATATTATGTAGCATCAATCTTGAAAATTCATAGATTTTACAATGGACCATGTTTTGGTTCTTCAAATTCTACAAATTTCTTATGATCATTATTCATACACATGTATTAAGACTACAAGTGTCATTTTTGAAGTTAAAGAGGAACTTGGTGGTTTGATATGAGCTTATATTTGTCATTCTATGATACTATCTACATCTCTAATTGCATGGTCTTCATATATGTTTTTTGTGTAATTTGCATGTAAATTACTTTTTGGTAGTAGGTACTAGATGGTGGGGAACAATGTTTCATTACATACAATATGACTACCATACTATTTGAATTATTGCATCTATATTACTTTTTGAAAGTTGTGTGTTTTTGAGAAAATATAAAATCACACTTTACATGGTTCAACCTTTTAATTACAATTTATGGTTTAATTGTTATTACAGAATTGGTACAAGCTACAATGGAAAATATATCAAAAGGGGACTATGTTGATCTCCTTATTAATGAATAAGTTTTTGGGCTAGGAAGGGTCGAATCTACAGAGTTTGGAACTCATTATGTTGGAGAAAGGGTTAATGCATGTTATGTTGCAATTTTGATAATTGATGTCACTCAACCACATTTGATTGAGGATGTTGATGAAGGGGACATACATCCATGGAAGATCAGGGATTTGAGGCACAACATAGGTAAATCAAAATATTGAAGCATGTGTTCAAATATTATTGATAGTATAATACATTTTTTTTGAGAAAAGACTAACCTTATTTACATTCGTTTATAGGTGCAAATGTTTCTTCTACATTTTCTATTGGAGAAAAGGTAGATCTGTTGCAAAATGGAGTGAAGGTTGGTGAGGGCTCCATATTCAATACAGAGCTTGGGCATAAAGTGCATGGAAAGATGGTAAAGAAAGGATGCATAGTGGTTAAAATTGAGAAGGTTTTAAAACATGATGTTGCTCTACCACATCCAACAGGATTTGAGCATACACTAGGGGGCGCATTGGAATCTTATGAGATTTGGCCAAAATAAGATTTGGAAACTCATTGTCATGATCATACCATAAATATTCCCCAATATAGGGTTAAATTCATATGTAAAAAGGTTTCTCTTACACATGAATGCATGGGAACAAGCATGTGCATTGCCAAAGGAATGCTAGTTAATGTCCGCGAGGGTGACATTGTTGAAGGTGAAACACTAGGAGAAATGGATTTTGGTGTTTTTTTGGAAGAGATAGATGGAAATTGTGAAATATGCAGAATTGGGGATAAGTCTATACATTGTTTGGTTAGATGGCCAATAAATATGTTGGTGGACAACAAAGGTGTGATATTAAGGGTTAAGGAAAATTTCAAGGAGCCAACCAAGGAAATGGTGTTATGGGATGTTATAGAAGACACAAATCCCTTAAACAAATGGGATGAGAATCTTTGTAATGAAAAAGATATAAACTCAATTGATATGCATGTAACAAGGCCATATAAAAGGAATAAACGAGTTATGGCTACAACAAAAATTGCAAAATGTCAAACAAACATAGATGAAGAGAAAGAAATTCGACTTTTGGCAGCAGATGTATGTTGTACAAAAGATTGTCTTCAACATGTGGATAGGACAGCCATTGCAGGTGCTAGAAGGGGTATGAGACAAAAAAATAAAAATGGTATTAGGGAATTTGTCTTGAATTCACTCATGTCAAACACAGTCATGTCAAGGAGCCATGGCCTACCACCTATTTCTGGAAATGTAAAGGACATGAGATTTAATGGGAATATTATTTGTAAGAAAGCATGGTATAAAATACATAAGATTCCTCAAAGCACATTCTATAACTATCAACAATATTTCCAAAATGGACAAATCAAAGCTATTCATGGTAACACCAACACATGCAAAGCACGAGGACACACCGTGACAGCCATAGAAATATTGCACAAAATTGTAATGGATAATTTAGATTTTTCACCAAACCAAACACGTCAAGTTGAAGAAGATGGAACATCTGCTCCTTTAAGATTTCTTCCTTCGACTTACACACAAAATTCTCTGTTAAAAGAGATCAATGAGGCTCTTCAAAAGCTCAATTACCCATCAATATCATAGTCAACAATGAGCAATATATGGAATACTAAGTTTCGAGATGTGGCATTTTCAAAGAACACCAACTTCAGTAAATGCCGTGAATGTATTGTGTTGAAAGCACAGATGAAGTCAGCGACTACAAAAGAGATGGAAGAAAAGGCACGAGGTAGGCTGAACAAACATAACAAGATTGTTATGTGTGGAAGATATTGCTACTATGCCCATAGAATTATGTCAGAGCGGTTTCCAAAGGAGTATTTGAGCATTATCCATGATAAAATGGATAAAACAAAGACTTCAATCCCAAGGCTACGTGTCAAATCAAAATATATTGTAGGAACAACTTTAGGTGTGTCGTTGACAGGTATGCTAACACATGGGCATAACACAGGAGGTTTTGGTCATTTCTCCCTACCATTTGTACATATGGGATTGCAATTTACTATTACATCCCTTGCAAAGTGCTTAAGGGACCTTGAAGACCCACAAATTGATATGTATGGTGATCTACTTTATGAGAGTGGAATTTCAAGAAACCCACTTACAAATGCATTACTTGACACCTCTATTTACTCAAAATGTCAAGTTTACAAGGATGATTTTATATCTCATGGAAGATCAAAGAGCCAAAATGTTGATTTTAAAGCTCTTCCTCCACATTTGTTGTTACAGTTGGACAATGCAGCAAGTGATAATAAGAATCGCTATCTTTTCATGTTTTTATCACTTTTAACTGCACTTGGTGTCTTCATCACTATTGAGGTTGGATTCTTGCTTATGGGGCACACCCATGAAGACATAGATGGAACCTACGAAAGAATGTATTCCAACCTAAAAAGTAAAGATATATATTCTTTACCTGAAATGATGGATACATATCGCAAAATTGAAGAAAAGCGAGTGTTTCCACCTACACTTATTAACAAAGTATATGACTTCAAAAGTTTCCTTAATGGATACATCAAGGAGGAAAAAAATTCACTATTTGGACATCTTAATGTTCAATACTTCCAATTTCTTGTACTCAATGATATTCCAGTACTAAGGTACAAAGAATCCATTAGAGATTCTGAGTGGTCAGAACCAATTGAGTTATGGAATATAGATGATGAAGGTCGACCTATAATTCCTATAGGGAACCCATCTTTCTTAGATTCCAAAAAGAATGATGCCTATTTCAAAGAACTAAAGGAAGGGATAACATCATACATAAAAATTTGGAAAGACACTATCGAGAACGAAGATTCACCAATTGTTACAGAGGAATGGAAAAATAAAGTAGTATATTGGGAAAGAGTTCTTGATACATTAGATGGAATCTATAATGATCATATAATAATAGATGGAAGTGAATCATCTTTTGAGGATTTCTGGCCCAAGAAAAGGCACGTTGTTGATGTTGATCGTAATGCACTCCATGTAATCTCAAGTATTATGGATGAAGATTTTGATAATGCAATAGATGAACCCGTATATGTTGGACCCAAATGCAACAAGCCAAAGCCAACATTCAATCCAAAGATTGATGTTCAGAAAGGAATGATGTTGCTAGTTAGATTAGGAAATGAGGATGTAGGAGAGATGATTTGGATGGAAAAATCCATCTCAGATATATTTAGGGATAATGAAAGTGAGAATCTTCATGTAAAGGTTGATTGGTGGAAGCCTATTTCAAGGAAATACAATGGAAAATTTTTAGAGCAATATTGGATACCAAATCTTGATGACACAGAACTTGGCTCTATTCCAATTAATACCATGGCATGGATGGCAAAGAAAGAACATTGCAAGAAGACCAAGATAGATAAATATGGTCTAGAAGTTGTTCTTGACCTACTTGGGCGAATATCTTAAGATTAGGTTTATATGATTCATGAATATGATTTTTTTTTAAGGATCTTTTAATATGCATTCAGACACTTTTCAATATTTGTTGTATATCAAATATTATTCTCCTCATATCATTTTTGGAGGATTTTTATATTATTTAGTATTTCAATGTAATCATGTGGTGATACAAATGACATGATTGTGCCATAAAATATTTAATTTTCAAAGCTTTGTTTAACCAACATGACTTGCCACCATATCAAATATGCATAATCATATTCAATAATGCACTTAAAAACAACATCTTCTAAACTTGGTCTATTAAAACAATAATGGAGTAGCTAATTAGTATTCTATTTAATATAAACCATTTAAACACTTAATGAAAAAATGTTAGACATTTGTAATAATGTTTGAAGTGAGTTTTCCTTAATATTCCTTATTATAATTGATCTAAATCAAATTTGTTGTTTTGTTGCACTCTAATTTTAAAAAAAATGATTTTGATCATTGAACGACACAACTAGACTTATAAAATATTTCCTCTTATAGACTTTGAAGTGGTGCCAACATTGTACTAGCATAATAAATTTGTACTCAACATAGGAAAAGTAGTTAGTGTCAATTTAAAATGGTTAATAATAGTAAGAAACACAATATTCATATATTGTTAAATAACTTTATAGGTAAGAATCTTTTTACAAAATCTATTATTCACGAGTCAAATTTAATACATAAATATAAATATTAATGATAATAGAAATAATGTAACTTGGAATCTAAGTTTTAGATGAATGTCAATATGTTCTTTTCAATATAATATCCTTAAACACTCTAGGAATAAAAACTAAACATTTGTAATAAATAGAACTTTAGTCAATTTTCTCTCTTTCCTCTTGGATTTGAAAATAATCAAATTTTATTACTTTGTTACTATTCTAATTCATGATTGATTTTGATAATTAAAATGATTAGTAATTGAGTTGAGAGGCGAGGCTCATTCTACAACCTAGTATGACGGGATGTGTAAGTTCGACTATAATTTTTTTTTGAAGGATCTATTAATATACATTCAGACGCACTTTTCAATATTTGTTGTATATCAACTATTCTCTTCATATTATTTTTGGAGTTTTATACTACTACTCTCATTCAACATTTAAATTGATCGTAAAAAAATATTTTCTCATGTCAACTTTAAAATGGTTCAAACTTCCTACCATAGTATGTAATGATGTTGGTGATAATGATGATTATCATCCACTAAGACCAAATAATATGGTATATAAGAAGCCATAAATATATTACTCTAATAATTTTATTGTTATGCTAAAAAAACAATAAAATAAGTGTTTCAGGAACATCATAATTTTGTTTAGTTAAAAGATCAAGAAGGTTGGTAGTGCCACAAATATTTTGAAATTTAAATTGACATATAAATACATATAACATATATTTCATTAAATTTGGAATTATTATATTTCTAAATCGACAGAATACTTCCAAATTTAACGAAATATGTGTTCTAAGCATAATATTTCCTTTGTACAAGTCACCATCATTCCCTGCTAATGTTGCCTTCGACATACATTGATGTCAAGATTCATAAAGTATTAATCAATCATTTCATAATCTATACTAGAGAAGCTTCTTCCTCTACTCATGTATATTCATGACATGTAAGTAAAATACCTTGACATTCTTCCTTTAACAGCACATACTACATATGTGCTAGTTATAAGTCATCACATTAACTAAAGTTTCCCTAGCATAAGCACACATTCCCGCAAGACAATAGCTATATCTCTCAATCTTGTCTTTAAAAGAAATTGATGTACATTAGTTACGATATTTTTGCATGCGATATACATAAATTTAATCAAAATAACTAATTCTTAAGCTATTACTTTTTGGTGCATGGAAGAAAAACTAACATAACAAATGTTGCTCCCATGCATGAAAATGCATATAGATTCCAAAAGAGTCTTCCCAAATGAATGCTTACACAACGGAGCACATAGCTTCCATCACAAGTCTTCCCAAAGAAATGCTTACACAATGGAGCACATAACTTCCATCATGAGTCTTCCCAAAGGAATGTTTACACAATGGAGCATATAGCTTCCATCACGAGTCTTCCCAAAGAAAAGATTACACAACGGAGCTCAAAATAACTAACCCTTAAGCTATTACTTTTTGGTGCATGGAAGGAAAACTAACATAACAAATGTTGCTCCCATGCATGAAAATGCATATAGATTCCAAAAGAGTCTTCCCAAAGGAATGCTTACACAACAGAGCACATAGCTTCCATCACGAGTCTTCCCAAAGAAATGCTTACACAACGGAGCACATAACTCCCATCACGAGTCTTCCCAAAGGAATGCTTACACAACGGAGCACATATCTTCCATCACGAGTCTTTCCAAAGAAATCATTACACAATGGAGCACATAACTTCCATCACGAGTCTTCCCAAAGGAATTCTTAACACAAGAGAACATGCAAACACATATTTCCTTTTCCAGGAAATATAACATAATAGGCATGCAAAGACATGGTTTCTTTTCCATAAAATTACTTGAATAGAGCATAAGAATACATGTCTTATTCTCCAAATATAATACCAACATTACCCATATATATATAGATATTTCAAGGAAACCAAAACATTACTTTAGTCTTTGTATATGTAATTCATCTTTTTTGACAAAGAATATTTTCCAATGTAGGAAAACAAAACACGTTATCAATTTCCACATACAAATGTATATTCTTTCCAATGAAATCTAATACAAACATTGCATGAATATACATAATCTTATTTCAAAAGAAACTAACATAAACTAACATAATAGTTCTGTTAGCATAAAGGTACTCACATATTTTCCTAAGGATTAAGATAGCTCCTTATTGTCTTTTATCCATGCAAAGAACATACCTCTATAACACAATGGCTATTCTTGGTGCATGCAAAACAAATAACTCTCCCTTTTTGAGCATGCAAGAGAGAGAGATTTTCCTTTAATGTAGGCAACACATATTCTCTTCTTAGAATTTTATCATCATGAAATACTATTTTAAGGAAAAAGATTAACACAATACCAATATTTTCAAGAGATTATTCTTTTTAAGAAAATTAGCATAGTAACTTTCCTTATGTCTTTTACCATGGTATATTACTAAGAACAATATCTTTCTAAAAGATTAACATAACAAGAACTGACATAGATTATGTCTTTTACCATGGTAATTCACTAAGATCAATATCTTTCTAAAAGATTAGCATAATACTAATCTTTCTTTTTAAGAAAATTAACATAGTAACTTTCTTTATATATATATATATATATATATATATATATATATATATATATATATATAAAGACGAGCTAAGTTACTTATCTTTAACATAGTAACTTTATATATATATATATAAAGACCAGCTAAATTACTTATCTTTTATTGTTGTAGATAGATATATTTTCTTTCTAAAAATTTAATATAATTATTATCTTTATCTATACACAAAAGAAAGATAACATAAATTCTATATTAAAGAATTATTTTCCCAGAAAACGAATTAACTTATCTTTGAGCCCACTATGTAAAATTTTAAGGAAAGCAATGTAATAACTTATCTTTCCAAAACTTGAGTTCTTGGTCGCATTTTTAACACAAATATTTATTTCATCAGCTCTTCTTTTGTGTAGTCTCTTTCACTGCTGCAAATGCCTTCGTTTGTGTAGTCTCATTCATTGCTGTAAAAACCTACACGCAGTAGTCCATGTTTTCCTTAGAAATATTTATCTTAAGGAAATAATACAACCATCCTTTTCTTCGAGACTGACTGCTACTGTGATTAACCATCTTGCGAAGATTATAAGAGAATCCGACAACCCAAGGTCTGCATAGAGGGAAGGAGGGATTGTCATCTAACATGTTTATAGAATTACAACGATGTGATGACCTGATATGTATTACTTCAAACGAAAGATTAACTAGTTTCATCTCTTGACAGAACAAACAATGCGTGAGTTTCCTCCTCCGGAGATCTCCCGCGAATAAAGAATACCAAGGTCGTTATTATGAATGCATTTCACACAAACCTGATTCTTGATTTTCTTGATCAAATAGTTAAAGTAAAATAGATTTACCATGTGTAATTACTTAACACGTAGTCTAAAAAGGACGCGTTTTCACCCAGAATCCGGCAATGATTTTCAGAAAATCTGGCAAAAATTTGCCCGGAATCTTGTTTACAGTTGTTAAACTTTAATATTTTAAGTGCCCTAAGGGTTTTTGATAGTGATGAATCCATTTCCAGCGTCAAAAATGGATTCTAAACACTCCAAACACCTGATTTTTCGAGTTTTAGTTGACCGGATTCTGGCAATTTTCTGTCGTCCAAGCTATTTCACGGGCTTGGTAGACAACTTCATTACTTAAAGTTGAGTACGTTTGTTACAATGATTATGATATGACATTATGATGTCATTGTATTTTGTTATTAAATATGGATGACGTAGTTCCTTGAGTCATGGAGCTCGGGATTTGCGGCCTGCAATCCTTAGCCAAAATTTTTTAGTACAAACCCTTTTAAACTAAAGCAAACATTATATATTGCATAAAAAAATTCTGATTTTTTTTTTTGGGTACTATACAGAGTGATGATTCAACCTGATTACTATAGATCACTTACTAGTAACATAATAAAAATATTAAAAATATGGATTAATGTAAACTAAAAATTCAAAATTATATTTGAAAAAAAAAACTACATATTTATATAATATAAATTAAAATATTATTATTATTAATATTTTATTATATTATTAATTCAAATTTTATTGAAAAAATATATATAGAAATAAAAATTAGATATCTAAAATCAATTAAACCTCTCACATCGTCTCATAACTAAACAATACGCCAATCAAAATATTGACTCTAACCCTATTAAAAAAAATCAACATAAACAAACCTTATCAAAATCAACTTTACACAAAGGTGAGCATAGGAGAAATGCTCTGCCGTCTACCTAAAGCTGAAACCAGAAAATTGCCAATGCCAGTCAACAAAGACTCTTGACTTCCAGGAATAATTGAAGAAACCGCGTAAAAAGTGGACCCTAGTTCCACGGACTACGACGAGATGGTGAAGGATCAACGAGTGGACCCCACGAAATGTCTGGTTAACATCACATTGGTCAGTGTTAGTCAGTGTCACTACTGTCTTTTCTCTACTTTTATGGTTAGTTTTAAGACTATTTGCTACTTTTATGGTTAGTTTTAAAACTATTTGCTTTTAGTGAGAATATTTTGGAAATTTTTTACCTAAATATTTTAGGTGTAATTTTTCCAAAATCTGGTAGGAATTTATTGAAATCATAAGTTTGATGAGTAACTTTTGCACAATCGAATTTTCTTAGGAGTTTTTCAAAGTATTAGATCCATATATATAGAGTGAAAAATCTAATTTAAGTAACACAAAATAAAATTTCACTTCAAATTTTTCAACCAAATTCAAACACCAAAAATCTAAAAAATCATACTAAAAACAACTCTCTTTTAAAATTAATTTTCAATACGTTTCAAACATTGCCAACTCATTTTCACTTTTAAATAAAATTGAGTTTCCTTCTCTACATTATATATATATGTTTATATTTGACCTAATAACATTCTTTAGAAAATGTTGATTATGCCTAGTTGATGTAGTTGAAAATAATTATATTATTTTGTATTAATGGAGAAAATGTTACACAAGTTGTAACATATCTCCTTAGTTTAGGATTTGTTCCTACAATTTAGGAGTTTGTTTGCAACTCCTTGATTCCTAGAGATGTACTTAAAGATGTAATTTCTTATTCATGAATGGAGTGTGAACGGAGAGTCATCTCTCAGTTTGAGTGTAGTCTCCAGGTGTAGTACTCACCTGAGAGCTACAACTCCTTTTTTTCAATTATGTGCATATTTTATCTTGGTATCGGAGCTCAGTGTGGGTGAGCCTGATCTTTTAATCACCTTTATGGCCAATTTGCCTTTGTGGCTGAATCGCCTTCGTGGCTAAAAGTGCCTTTGTGGCCGCGTGTACATGAGAGATGTGTGCTCACAGAGCTTTGTGCTCGACCGAGCAGGTGGACTGCAGTAACACCTGGCTCACGGACTCAGATGATTTTTTAATTTTTTGAGCAGAAGGGGGTTGGCGCGCTTTTCGCGCTAACAGTCGCGCCAAGAAGCGCAATTGGCGCGTCTGTTCGGCCCATAACCACGCCAACGCGCCAAATCACGGGATTGGCGCGGAAACACACGGATTGGGCGCAGATTTTTCACTCGGAAAGGCGCCACCTCACCTTCAGTGGAAGATCCACAGGAAGCCTCACCTTCGCTGGAAGATCTGCGGGAGTTGTAGATCGGAGAAGTTGCAGATCTATCCGAGAAGAGGTAGATTGAATCAGTTTTGTGGCTGTATTGGAAAATAGCGGATTTGCTCATTGGAGCAAGATCAATTTGCAGATTTGTCAGATATTGCTGGATCTGAATCGAAGATACAGTGGGTGGATCAGGAGAACCAGCAGAGCAGTAGCAGATCAATTGTCAAGATCTGACAGGTATTGATTTTTTTTTACTGATTAGTTGGGTAGATTCATTTACTTGTAGATCAGTTCAGAATGAGTAATACTATGGAATCTTATCTCCACGAGTCTGGCAAACTCGATGGATCTAACTTCACAAATTGGAAGTTTAAGATTCAGACCTTGCTTGAGGGTGCGAATGCATGGTCGATAGTTACAGGAGATGAGCAAAGGCCGAACTCAAACACAGGGCCGACTACACAGGAGCAAGAATGGGATAAGAGAGAAAACAAGGCAAAAGTTTTGCTGAAGATGTCCGTTAAGGACAACATTATCCCCCATATCAGAGAATGTAAAATGTCCTCTAAGATCTGGTCGACCATCAAAAGTTTATACCAGACACAGAACACAAATAGGGTCATGGCACTCAAAGGCAAGCTCTTTTCGATGAACATGGACGAAAGTGAGAGTGCTGCTGCATTTATAGCATGAATTAAAGATGTGAAAGACGGATTGGGAAACATCGGAGAGAAGGTGAATGATTTCGATCTCGTCACAATCACGCTGAATGGGATGGGAGATGAATATCAAATGTTCATCACTGGACTGGCGGCAAGAGAGAAAGCTCCTACATTTGAAGATCTAACAGGGATCTTGCTGCAAGAAGAGGAGCGGCGGCAGAATTTGAAACCCCAGAGCGATGATCTTGCTCTGATGGCGAAACGGCAACCATTCAGAGGGAAGCTGCCACAGCAGAAATCACAGTCGCAACAGCAGCAACAACAGCAGAGAGGAGGTACATCACAGAAGAGTCTGTATAAAGGTATGTCTGTAAATAATCCTATAAAAAGATGTTATTATTGTGGAAAGAAGGGTCATATACAGAATGAATGCCTTAAGAAGCAGGCCGACGATGCAAAGAAAAAGTTGGCAATGGAAAAGCACAGAGGATACTTTGTTGAAGAAGATGAAGATTTCAGTCACGAATTTCGATTGTTCACAGCTGACTGTGCCCTTTCAACATCAAATGAGGACGACATTTGGTATGTCGATTCCGATGCATCCTCTCACATGACAGGTAAAAAGGAGTGTTTTGAAAATCTTGAAGAAAGTACATATGAATCAAAAATTTATTTAGGAGATGATAGTGGATACGAGATTAGAGGCTATGGGGATATTCCAGTAAAGTTACCAAATGGTGAAATCAGTCGTCTTAAAAATGTTTTATATGTACCTGGAATTAAGAAAAACTTGATATCTGTATCCATGATAACTGATCAAGATATGCAAGTCGAATTCTTCAAGACTCATTGTGTCACAAAGGATTGCAGGAAAGAAATTGTTGCAACAGGCGTGCGCGTAGGAAGCCTATACAGACTGGATGTAAAGAGTATACCACAGCGAGCCATGGTTGCAGGTGGATCGACAGTCGAACAACTCTGGCATCAGAGATTCGTTCATCTGAATTTGCAGGACCTCATGTTATTGCAGAGAAAAGGTATGGTCGAGGGACTCCCTATCTTTCATAATACTCAGTTAAATTGTGATGGATGTGCCTTAGGTAAAATGCATAGAGAATAGTTTCCTGTGCATGATAGAAGGAAGGAAAGAGACATTCTAGAACTAGTGCACACTGATATATGCGGACCTATGTAGACGAGGTCGCTAGGTGGAGCATATTACTTTCTGTTATTTACTGATGACTGCACTAGATATTCATGGGTGTATTTTCTAAGTAAAAAGAGTCAGACTTTCCAGTATTTTATAGAATTTAAAACCTTGGTGGAAAAACAGTTTGGAAAAAGTATAAAAATTCTCCGATCTGATCAAGGGGGAGAATACAAGTTAGGGGAATTCATGAAATTCTGCAAATCTCATGGGATTGTTCAGCAGTTTACAGTGCCACACACACCACAGCAGAATGGAGTGGCAGAGCGCAAAAACAGAACTTTAGTGGAGTGCGCAAGGAGCATGTTACAAGGTAAGGGTCTATCTAATAGTTTTTGGGCAGAAGCTATTAATACTGTTGTATATTTAAAGAACAGAAGTCCTACCAGATATCTTGGCTTCAAAACCCCTTTTGAAGCTCTATATGGACTCAAACCAGCAGTAAATCATTTAAGAGTATTTGGGTCAAAAGCATTTTCCCATATACCCAAAGCTGATAGGAAGAAATTAGACCCTAAAGCTGTTAAATGCATCTTTGTTGGTTATGGCACAGAATTTAAAGCATATAAGTTGCTCAATCCTCAATCTCATAAGATATTTGCAAGCAGGGATGTAGTATTTCATGAACAGGTTCAAGAAGGGAAAGATGACATTGGTGATGATTGGCACATTCCATTGTTGATGGATGAAAGCAGCGAGGATGAATGAGAGCAGGAGCTGAAGCAGGAGCAGAAACAGGAAGAAGAGCAGAAAGAAGAACAGAAAGAAGAAGAAGGTGATAATGCAAGCCCAAATAGATCTGAAGAAAATAAATTTGAGGTAAGTCCCCTACCAAGGAGATCAGGTAGGAAGACTCAAAAACCATCCAGATTGAAAGACTATGCTTTGATGTCAAATATTTTGAACATTGTAGAGCCCACTAATTACAAAGAAGCTAGTCAATCTGAGGAATGGAGGGCGGCAATGAATGAAGAGATTGAATCTATTCTTAGAAATAACACTTGGGATTTAGTTGAACTGCCTAAAGATAAAACACCCGTAGGATGTAAATGGTTGTTTAAACCAAAAATGAATGCAGACAGAAGTATTGAAAAACTAAAAGCTAGGCTGGTTACAAAGGGGTACTCACAGCAAGAAGGTATAGATTTTGATGATACCTTTGCACCTATAGCAAAGTTAAACACTATCAGAATGCTTATTTCTTTAGCAACTAAACATAATTGGGAGCTACACCAACTTGATGTCAAATCTTCATTTTTAAATGGTGAATTAAAAGAAGAAATTTACTTAGTACTGCCAGAAGGGTTTGTAAAGTAGGGGCAGGAACATCTTGTTTGCAGATTGAAAAAGACACTATATGGCTTAAAGCAAGCACCCAGGTCTTGGTACGAAAAGATTGATTCTTTCTTTTTAAAGCATGGTTTTCATAGGAGTTTGAATGACTCAAATTTGAATACCAAGTACAATAAGTAGGGGCAGATTATTTTTATTTCTTTGTATGTAGATGACATGATTATAACAGGAAATGCAGATAATTTAATCAAAGAAATCAAAAGGCTTATGGCACAAGTTTTTGAAATGAAAGATCTCGGAAGTCTCCATAACTGTCTGGGATTGGAAGTATGGAGAGATACTGGGCAAACTTTTCTTACCCAAGGAAAGTATGCCAGAAGTCTGCTGGAAAAGTTTGGCATGGATCAGTGTAGGTCAGCAGCGACACCTTTGCAGCAGAATTTGAAGTTGTGCAGTGATGATGGCACTAAGGAGGTGAATTCTACTATGTACAAACAGCTAGTTGGGAGTTTGATATATCTCACAACAACTAGACCAGACTTGGCATACTCTGTTAGTGTGTTGAGCCAATTCATGTCAACACCACTTGAAAGTCACTGGGTTGCAGCAAAAAGCATGTTGAGGTATCTTTGTGGTACTGTTAATTATGGCATTTTATACACTGATACATATGATGTTATTCTAGCAGGTTTTTCAGATTCAGATTGGGCAGGTAACCTGGATGATCGAAGGTCTATCACAGGTTACGCATTCAGCATAGGATCCGGGGTCATAGCATGGAGCAGCAAGAAGCAAAGTACTATAGCATTGTCTTCATGTGAAGCTGAGTATCAAGCATTGTGTGCGGCAACGTGTGAAGCGATCTGGTTGAGAAGGCTTCTCAATGATGCAGGAGAAGAACAGAAGAATTCTACTTCCATCAAAAGTGACAACCAAAGCACTATTAAATTAGCATACAATCTAGTGTTTCATAAAAACACCAAACATATAGACACTCAGTTCCATTTTGTCAGAGAGAAACTACAGTCAAAAGAAATTATTGTTGAATATTGTAAAACTTGTGACAATGTGGCTGATATTTTTACTAAGCCTCTTGCACATGTGAAGTTTGAATTGTTTAGAAGGATGCTAGGAGTTTAGGATAATCTCTTCTCCATTAAGGGGGGGAGTTGAAAATAATTATATTATTTTGTATTAATGGAGAAAAGGTTACACAAGTTGTAACGTATCTCCTTAGTTTAGGATTTGTTCCTCAATTTAGGAGTTTGTTTGCAACTTCCTGATTCCTAGAGATGTACTTAAAGATGTAATTTCTTATTCATGAATGGAGTGTGAACAGAGAGTGATCTCTCAGTTTGAGTGTAGTCTCCAGGTGCAGTACTCACCTGAGAGCTACAACTCCTTTTCAATTCTGTGCATATTTTATCTGATGTTTGGAGATTAACCGAATAAACTTAGCATCATTACTTTTGGTAATAATATTCGTGATAGGAGATTAACTGAATAAATTTAGGAAATCAAATTTAAGTAGTATACACAATTTTTACATGGATATAGTAATTAAAATAACAATAAATATTTTAATGAAAATTTAATAAATTAATAAAATTAGAATATAACTTTAACTAATTTGAAATATCAATTGTATCTTAAATAATAAAATTATAGCTTTAATTAATTTAAAGCATCATTTTATTTAAAAGAATTAATACCAAATTTTCAATTAAACAATATTTAATTATAAAAATGTATATGAAAAAAAAAGAAAATAAATCTTACTCATCTTATTTTGTTTATTAAACAATATTTAATTATAAAAATGTATATGAAGGAAAAAGAAAATAAATCTTACTCATCTTATTTTGTTTATAAATGTATATGAAGGAAAAAGAAAATAAATCTTACTCGTTTTATTTGGTTTGTATAATGTAATTGAACTCTTACTATTAACAAATTTTTAATGGATGTGTTGCATTTTATTTCACCTTCATCTATATGTCCACTAAAAACTAAAAGACGTCCATTTATTTTGTCAATTTTGAGATATTTCTTTAGGGAAAAGACCACGGGTTGTTGAATTGAAATATGTACCCTAAGATCGAAAGAGAAATATGGTCCGTCGCCGTTGACCATTCTAATTTTCTCACCCCTTCTTCATATGGTGACTTGGGTGTCAATACCTTTTTATGTCATATCAAACATTTCCAATCACTGAAGATGTGTTTCTCGACTTACTTATCCACCACACCATGGGTTTTGAATGAGGGAGAAATGGATCATAAAAGAGTTCTCATGATGATGGTAGATTGTGCTTTCTTATCTTAGCGATATGTGATGTCGTTACAACAACTATTTATCATTCACTCTTTGTATTACTTTTAAGCTCACTCTAATATTTCTTTGTAATTTAATTAATATCTTTGGCCAATATTCCATGTGAGTTGTCATATTTAAGGAAAAATCAAGTACAACTTTAGTTCTTTGGTACTTTGGAAATTTTCAATACTTAATTGTGTCAATTATTGTTTATAATAATTTTAGTGATGGTATTCCTCAATCGATTACAAATCTCACTAAATTCCAAGTATTTGATGTAGCCAACAATCAATTGAAGGAAAGAATGTTATATGATTTCAATAAACTCCAAGGATTTACAATGAAAACATCTTTGAAGCTTAATGATGATATTGAAGTATCATTTTCCATTATTATTAAAGAGTTAAGTATACTATGATATATGTGATTGCAATGAGCATAATAGTTGACTTACCAAGCAATAATCTTACTACAGAAATACCGGTGAGAATAAGTGTAAAACCCAGTCATTAATCCACCACTAATACTATATTTAATTATGTTAATGATATTTTTAAGGGAAAGTAAATATATATGGGTCAAAGACCCAAAACAATTGTAGTATGCATTTTATTAATATATTTATAAAGTTAACGAATGGGGACAACCAACACCAATGTCGATGTTGAGAGGGTAAAGTTGTAAGGGGAAGCTTAGAAAATTTTTCATGTCTAACCTTGTAATGCCCTTTCTCGACCCCTATGATGTATATACATGTACATGTGATACTCAGGTTGGTATGCCTCCGTGAGTATACACATGTTATGCTAGTGGGTCGAGTTATGAAAATGGTTAAGGCTGGTGTGCCTATGTAATGGCTCTGAGGATCGTGACTATTAGGTTGGTGAGCCGAAAACTGTGATAAATAAGCTAGTGAGCCAACAACTGGTGCTTTGTCAACTGCTTAGTATTAGTCTACTTATGCTTAATCTACTGCTTCAACTTATTAATGAAGAGCAGAACCCACTTATTTCCCAACTGGTGCCCACATTGGCTGGCTCTACAGGATCAACTGGTTTATTTTGGGGGCTTGAATGCCCGTGTAAATATGTTAAATATATTTTTTGGTACCAATGTGCCCAGGAATATATGCCTTTATAAGCTGTGAGGTTTGGGAGCCTGACATTGTAATTATGATGTAATTTATACATATTATTTATAAAATAAGTTAGTTGCAGACCAACACCACAAAGAAAAGAGTATGGGGGGCACAAAACTCCATGGGGAAAATTGAAACAGGGTTGATGTGATGTTTTGTAGTAAAAATACACTAAATCCCACGTGGCTTTAGAGATTTCCTTGTGGCAAGAGAGGGCCATGCATTTATAAATCGAATAATTTTCTTCTGAAGACAGTCATTCATTCAAGAAGGCATGGGGTTGATGAATTCATTTTGGTTAAGCATATGGCTAGGGAGTGGAATAAGTAGATTCACTATGGTAGCCATTTTGGTATTTAGCCCTAGAAGCAATGGATTATGGCTAGGGAGTGAAATCTATGGATTCATTATGGCAACTATGGAGTTATAGTGTAGCTAAGTGTTGGAAACCTTGAGCACTACTAGGGGGGGCATTAATAGTGTGTCTTCTTAGCAATCTTTACCAACTAAAATTTATCTACTGTATCATGCATATATTAAACAACATCTAATAACAAATATTAACATTTGCACCATATGAGTTTTATCTAAATACCATAAGAAAAAACATAAATAATAAATAATGTACACACAAATCATCATCACAAGAGACACAAGATATCTGGTGGAAACCCTTGCGGTATAAAAACCACCCTTGTTGTTGTGCTACTCTGAATCTATGTTATGTCATGAAATTGTTCATTGACATAGATCGTTGGAAACCATCAACTAGTAGACTCGACCTCATATACAATTGGCTAACACTCATAAACCAGGAGACTCAATCACAATGATCAGCTAGGAAGACTATGTTCTCATATGAATCTATGAAACTTGTCCATTGGAAGCCATTGTGACCAATCATCCTCACCCAACACCGATGGATGGAGAAACATGTTCCTTTTTTCAATGCTATGGAATCACTACTCCACTCTCATGAAGTCACTGCTCCTATACATTATCCAGGCCTCATTTCATATATTTTCACATTGAATCCAAGACACTACTCAACTTCAATTCAACTCTGTAATCAGAATCTCAACATCAATAATCTTTGCGAATCACCATAAAAAACACCAGCAACAATGTACTCTCTACTCCAACAAAATAGTGGCTAACATCCATGCATCAAATATGCAATAACATGATCATCCATCAACATAAAATCTGCTATGCAAACTGATATCTCTGTTATAGAGTTCTACTCAACTCTGCAACATGTATTATATCTGCTCACTACACTTCCATCTACAGTCATGAACTAAAGTATCTTTGATCACAAGTATATTTGAAGTGTCCTCCTCTTCTACAACCCACTCTCTCACACTATCACTCAACCAACCATCTAGTAGGTCCAAAATGGAGTATATAAAACATACAAGGAAGATTACACTTTTGGACTCGACTCAAGAGTGCACAAAGTTGATGAAATCCAACCATTATCACCACTACTTGTTCACTTAAGGTGTTCATATTCACTGGAGGACTTTCTTAACCAATTTTGACCTTATCAACTTAATTTAGAAGCTTCTATGAACATACAGGTTTAAATATTCTGGAAGTGCGGGAGGAATGCAAAGGAAATTTTTTTTTAAGCCTTAGTTGCACCCATAGAACTTCCATATGTCAGATGCATCCACATGCATAGGCTTGTATCCTAATGGTTAGATCCTTTCAATCACACACATAAGCCTTAATCCTTGCGACTGGGGCATAGTATGAGGAAAAACCATAACTTCTTAGCTCACGAATTATGCCACCTATTTTGTCACCTTCTCCAACTCCTGTGCATGCCTCCAAACCTTTGCTAAATCTTGTGACACCTCTGTAAATGGACCAAACACCCAAGTGTCATTGCTAAGGGTTGGCATGAGTGCCAACACGTCTTCTAATCTCCTATGACACCTACATAAGATGTAACGCCTTTGAACAACACTAAAGCACCTTTGAAACATCATAATCAAGCCAACACACAACTGCGACAAGTTATCCTCTAATACCTACACTAGATAGGCATTCATGCACTAGGTTCTTGAACTAGGTCATGAATGTAGAAATTATGGTTATAGAATTGTAATTGCTCAAGAAATTTAATCCAAATTAAGAGACACGATCCTACTCCGTCGCTCTGCTGAAATTAATTCACAATTTAGAAAAATATTTGCAAACATGCATCAATCACATACACAAGAACAAATATGTATGTAGGGGAAAGAAACTACTAAAATCCCTTTAAGCCTTTTTTACGTTAATCATTGATAGATAAACTTATTACAATTGTTTTTCTCGCTATGAGCACAACCTACAAGTGAATAAATGTTCTCTCTGTCAAGTGAGAAGCTTTAACCCAGACTTTGTCAATTTCTACCTCCACCTGAGCTCTTATTTCCTTGCGCAATTTCTGAGGAAATTAGCCCCTATTCTTTAGGAATTTCCTCCAAAGTTCTTGCACAATTCTGAAGGAATGGTCATTGATTGCATGTAACACATGTACACTACTAATTAGAGGAAATTTCAGCCTAAAAGTGTCCATGAAATTTTCATTTATTTTCCATGTCATAATATGTAAACCAATCAAAATCCTTTAAATTTAAAAAGAGGTACATGTAAATTTTTTGTAGGGAAAATAAGAAAAACTATTTTTTAATTGTATTTTTGGCTTATCTCGTTATAGTCTTACTCAAATTTCAAGTGTAGACATTAGTTGGATGCGGAATTAAATTCCACATCCAACGAGTACCCATTATGCATAGTTTCGAGAAGACCCACATTGATAAAAATTGCAGTTACATTAAAAAAACGCGTTCAACACATTTTTTTAATGTATCTGCAATTTTTATCAATGTGGGTCTTCTCGAAACTATGCATATGAACACATTTTTTTAATGTATCTGCAATTTTTATCATTGTGGGTCTTCTCGAAGCTATGCATAATGAGACTCGTTAGATGTGGAATTTAATTCCACATCCAACGAGTGTCTACACTTGAAATTTGAGTAAGCCTACAAGGAGATCAACCAAAAATACAATTTAAAAAAGTAGTTTTCTTCTTTTCCCTCCAAAATTCATAACTCTTATTTTATTATTTTAACTATTATTTTGTTATTTTTCCTTCGGAGACCACTTTTAGGCTAAAATTTCCTCCAATGAGAACTATCTTACACCGATGTTACACTGCATTGGAATCTCCACTACAACTTGAGAAATTCAAATTCCTAGCATGTATGAGCTAAGTTTAGTTGATTTATCAGTTAAATAAATGATCTTTGAGTTAGACTGTTGTCCCACTACACAACTAACCTTCCACTAGTTCTATTAACTGTTAGAACTAGTTTATTTGAGTACAACTAAAACTAACTGAACTATATTGCTATAAATTAGCAATCAACGCATGCAAATTGAACTCCAATAAGTCAAATGAAGCTTAAACAATTGTAACAATCCATACTATCATTTCACCATTTATCATGTTAAAAGTTTATGAAACAAAACTATTACTTTATTGTCTTACTATTTATTACATAAATATTAAAGATAATGAAGCAAAACTTACTTAACAAGTTTTTGGAAGATTATTTGTTCTTAAAACATTGCATTGCATTGTCATTGCGCCGAGAGGCGCATCTACAGCCCCATATGACCCCGATGTCGGGTATGTCACGTCCTCAATGTCGGCTTAGCTCAATGTCGGCTTAAATTTTAATTGTCGGCTGAAATTTTAAATTAAAAAAAATAAAAAATAAGTGTCGGCTTAACAAATAAGTTTTAATAATCATATAAATAAACAAAAAAATATTAAAACAACATGGCTCAGATCTGCAATTTCGTATATATGGCTCGGATCTATGGATAATTAGAGTATGGGACAGATCAATACAAAGACCTCGCACAATGATGAAATTCCCTCGCTCGCACTATGATATGGCTCTCTCTTTAAGCATAAAATGATTCGTTATATGGCTCGCTTAATCTATGAAGTGATCTAAACTTCGGCACACGGTGATTTTCAGACGATGCATCAGGCATTCTCATTCAAAGGGTTATACAAGGATTTATTCAAGGAATACTGCAAAGCTTCAACAGATTCCCAAAACTCTAAATTTGGGGTCACAGTGGTGTTGAATTATTGTTGAAAGAGAATTATATGACTGGATCTGTCAAATCTATTATTCACGTGCTTTCATAAATTCATATCATAAACATGCACTGCAACATGTGCTAATCTTATACAACATTAATATGTTTTCCATTGTATAGATAATAGATCCTTACCAGCACTGAAAATTGCATTGGAAGCAGCTGCACACTCTCAGTATTCGATGGTAGTTTGAAGGTCTATAATTTCCCCTCTGAAGAATCTATATTCTATAGAAAATCATTGCCATACTAAGAAAATATCAGCCTCAAAGGTTCACGGCGTCTTCACTGGATGTTTTCTAAGGCTGTGTTGGGAAAGGAGTCGACGAGGATAGTTTGATTTGTTTTACAATTATTTAAGTCATGTATGATATATTGAAAGGTCCAGAAAGCTTATTTTTCATTTCAGTAGAGGTTTTTCACATCGATCACATTGACCATGATCTCTGAGAAATAACTTCTCTGCTAAAATCTCAAACGTCCACACTTCGAAGGAGAATTGTACCCAATGATAATTTCATCAGTACTTTGTGACATATCTTCAGAATAAGAAAATCCTTTAGTTGTCATTTCCAACCACTACCAACACGTAGATACTCACGATAGGATATTGTATAATTGATCCATTGTTTCTTCCATAATGGTGTTTTCCAATCTAAACACAATACTGTGACTATTCACCACCTTGACAATAATGGAGATTAGGGCTCCAACGAGATTATGCTGAGAGCATGATTTTTAATCCCAACTAATTATTTATCACTTGTGTGGAGGAAATATGACAAATTAAGGACGTGAAGATCTTGGGAGGAAATTGGGTATTTCACATGGGAAAAAATCAGGGCTTGCGTGATTTTTTTACTTGGTATGGTATTGATTGTGGGTTTTTTTGTGTTTGTTTATGTTTCCAAATGTGTATTTTATTTGGTGGTGGGGTTTTATTTAATAATGATAGTTCATATGGCTAATTACAGAATTTTGTATGATCTCGCTCTGCTTTGAACAGTGACATTGAATCACGTACTCTATAGTGATTTGGAATCGCATATTCTGCATGATGGCATGGAATCTATATTTCTCTGCATCACATTATTCCAACAATGGTTTGTGGCACGTAACAGTTCGTATTGACCTGCACAATGTTATTACATTAAATTAAACACAGTGCCCTCACATATGGTTCGTATACTATTACATTGCCTTCCATACGTTATGCTATGGTCTGAAAGTGGCATCACAAACACAGTGAATGGCATACATTATATATACACAAAGACTTGCAGTTTATATTTAGGATCGTGCTATATCTTTATGACTCATTGACAATTTTTAGTATGGACGACGTGGATGGAGAGAATGAGTCAAGCTATCACGGTCCCATTTCAAGTTCCATGCATATTCGTGAATTATCTACTGCAATTACATCAGGAAATTATATTATATATTCGTGAATTATCTACTGCAATTACATCACGCAATCATATTATAAATATAAATTATATTATAAAAGCCTTGAAAGATAAATGTCAGTCGAAAATACTTGGGAGATACTTGGGAGATGAAGGCCGAAGTTGAGTATTGAGCATGGATATTACTTGCAAGTTTCCAGCTAACCATGGCAATATTTACTATTTAATATTTAATAAATATTTAAATATGTGGTTTGGATATTTACTATTTCTACTGAAAAAAAAAAAGATTAAAATTAATTTTAGTATAAATGTTGATTTCTAATTATATTTTACTACTTCCACTAAATAAATAAAGCTTATTTTTATATTTACTCCATAAAAATCTTTATATTTACAATAAGTCAAAAAACAAGTTTTATTTAGGTGAAGCCTATATGCCAAATACCATGGGCCAAATTATTATTAATACCATTGACTAAATACCATATTTATAAAAGAGCTATAGTAAATAAATAAATCAATATAAAAGAGGTATAAAGAGGCATGATAAACATATAAAAACATATCAAATATCATTATAAATCAACATCTAATTATATACCAAGTCTATGGCCCAAATACCATTGTAAATAAAAGAGGTATGGTAAATAAATAAAACTTATTTTTTATATTTATTCTATAAATCTCTTTATATTTACCAACACTCAAAAAATATGTTTTATTTAGGTGAATCCTATAGGTCAAACATTATGGGCCAAATTATTATTAATATCATGCCAAAAAACCACTATTATCCCTAATATTAATATCAAAATATTAATAATAATAATATTATTATTAAATCTAATATTCATGTTAATATTATTATATTTAATAACTTTGGATTAATACAATATTAAATTTTCTATATTATTATATACATTAATGTATCATGATATATATTAACTCTAGATATATATGGAAGGGAAGAACAAAGACATAGAGTGATAGAGGTGGAGAGATAGAGAGAGTGAGAAGGGAGAGATGGGATAAAATCAAGGAGAGGGGAGAGGAGGAATGAAGAGAGAGAGGGAGAGGAGTGAGAGAGGTAGAAAAGGGTACGCGAGGAAGAGGGAGACATAAATATGGAGGGGGGGTGGGGGGGGGGATTAGAGGGTAGAGAGAGAGAGAGAGAGTTATGGGGGAAGAGAGAGGATTAGAGGGAAAAGAGAGAGATGGGGGAAGAGAGAGAGAGGTAGGAGAGGAAGGAAGAGAGGGAGGGAAATAGGAGGAGAGGGAGGGATAGAGAGATGGAGTTGAAGGGAAGAATAAATACATAGAGAGCGAGAAGTGGAGAGAGAGGGGGAGTGAAAAGGGAGAAATAGAGAGAGCATGTGTATGTTTTGGGGTGAGATAAAGAGAAAAAGGAGAGATGGAGGGAATGGGGGGAGAAGGAGAGAGGGAGGGATATATTGACAGAGTTGGAGGGTGAAGAGAGGGAGAGAGAGGGAAAGAGATAGATATAGACATGGGAGAGAAAGGGAGAAAGGGGAAGGAAGAAAGAGAGGATGTGAGAGAGTGGAGATAGGGAGGGAAAAGAGAGATGGAGTTGGAGGGGGGAGAGAGGGAAGACGATTTATTTCACTAGATGCATTGATTTCATTGTGGATGGTGATTTCTAATCCTATTTGATTTCTTGCACTATATGCATTGATTTTAGTGTAGATGTTGAGAGAGAGAGAGAGAGCAAGAAAAAGGATTGGAGAGAGAGGAAGGACAAGAGAGAGGACTTGAGAGTGATGGGGAACAGAGAAAATTGGAGGGAATATATATATATAGAGAGAGAGAGAGAGAAAGAGAGAGAGAGAAATGGATTTAGATGGGGAGAGACGGAGGGAAGAAGAAATATAGAGATATTGATAAGTGGAGAGAGAGATTAAGTGACAAGGGAGAGATGGAGAGAGAGTGTGTATGTTTTCAGATGAGATAAAGAGACAAAGAATGAGATATGAAGAGAAGGGATGAGAGAAGGAGAGAGGTAGGGATATAGTAACAGAGTTGGAGGGTGAAGAGAGAGAGCGATAGAGATGTAGGAGAGAAATGGAGAGATAGGAAGGAAAGGGAGGATGTGAGAGAGTGGATAGAGGGAAGGAAAAAAAGATGTACTTCGAGGGGGGAGAGAAGAAAGAAGATTTCATGCACTAGATTAATTGATTTTAGTGTAGATGGAGATTTCTAATCCATTTTGATTGCTTGCACTAGATGCATCGATTTTAGTGTATATGTTTATTTATAATTATATTTAATTTCTTGCACTATATACATTGATTTCAATGTAGATGATTGCTAATCCTATATGTTTTCTCACAATAAATGCATTGATTTCAGTGTAGACGATGATTTTTAATCCTATTTGATTCCTTACTCTGGATGCATTAATTTCAGTGTAGATGTTGATTTTTAATTATATTTGACTACTTCCACTAGATGCATTGATTTCAATGTACATGATTTCTAATCGTATTTGATTGCTTGCACTAAATGCATCGATTTCAGTATAGATGGTGATTTCTAGTCCTATTTGATTGCTTGCACTAGATGCATTGGTTTGAGCGATGTTGGTTTCTAATATTATTTGCTTACTTGCACTAGATACATTAATTTCAGTGTAGATGTTGATTTCTATTCCTATTTGATTATCTACATTAGATGCATCCATTTCACTGTAGATGTTGTTTTCTAATCCTATTTCATTGTTTGCATTATATGCATTGATTTCAGTGTAAACATTGATTTTTGATTTGATGTAATTGGAAAAGTATGATTTTTAGTACAATAGTTCCAGAAAAATATTTAAATAATTGAATAGTGTAGATGTTGATTTCTACGATTATTACGTGGTTCAGTATTCAAAATAGTGTTCTAACATTTGTTAGAATTTGTATTTCTAATCTTCAAAATTTCAAAGTATGATGTACATCTCAAAAATATACAAAAATTTTAATAATCTAAGAAATGTGACGTTGATGCCTCCAACTGGAACCAGCCTAGATCCATCTTACTCTGGATCTATCATGCGCCGAGAGGGATCAAATCTCTCGAGGTGCAAACCTTTCCTCAAGTTTTGCACTCAAAAAATAGGTTTGCACCTCGAGAGATTTGATCCCTCTCGGCGCATGATAGATCCAGAGTAAGATGGATCTAGGCTGGTGAATAAATAAATAGTAATACATAAAAACAATGATTCTTTCTTATAAAATACTTTCATATAACCCGTATAAGTTTCTTAGTGGGATTGAACCTGTCTTTATACAAAATAAAGAAAATCTCCTTCAACATGCTAGGCACATTTATCTTTATAAATCACATGTTAAATCAAATTTATCTTTATAAATCACATGTTAAATCAAAGTCTTTATACGCAAAGTCAACTTTTGTTTGTCCATTTTAGTGACGGGAGAAATTTAATAATAAGACAACTCTAAGTATAGGCAAGCTTGTTGTTTTCTCATACTTTGAGTTGGGTAATAATAATAATAATAATAAATAAATAAATAAATAAAAAGCTAACTTTGCATTAACATATTTGGACAACTTAATATATTTTATTTGGTATTATGGAGGAGTTATATTTTAAGTAGAATTTTGTGATAATTTAATTTTTTAATTATGTTATATGCATGTGTTGTTTAAAATATTAAGCTGTAAAGTAAAAAAAAAAAAAAAAAATATGTTTTTTTGGAAAAATAAGTTAATTTATGTTGATTAATTATTTAGAGAAGAAAATAAATTGAATTTCTTTTTGTTAAAAAATGAACAACAAAAGCACATAATAAATGAGGAAGTGGATTGATGGAATATCCAATTTAAAGTATCATGAAAGCATCTTGAAGTTTAATTTTAAGTTAGGATAATTGAGGGTAATAAATTGTAAAATTGGCAATTTGTATTAAGTTAAGATAATTAAAGGCAATAATACAAAATTGGCATAATAAATGAGGAAGTGGATCGATGGAATATCCAATTTAAAGTATCTTGAAAGTATTTTTAAGTCTAATTTTAAGTTAGGATAATTGAAGGTAATAAATTGTAAATTTGGCAATTAGTATTAAGTTAAGATAATTAAAGGCAATAATACAAAATTGGCAGTAAATTGTGTTGAAGCAACATGAAATATATTAATTTATTTTTACTTAATTTCTCCTAATTTCTTTTTTGTTCTTGTATTTCTTTTCTATTTTGAAATTGTTTTTGCACTACAAAATTTTAAAAATTCAATTATTTTTATTTTTAGTATTTGAATATGAAAATTGATATATCCTTAGTTGCATAAATTAAAAGACTCATTAAATGAAAAAAAATGAGATGGATATCTCAACTTATATGCTCAATTCAATGAGTTGAGAGTTATTAAAGGAAAATGCATGAGTTGTGCATAGTTATAAGATAAATATGTAATTTCAAAGAAAGCAAAAAAAAATTGTTCACTGTAACACCCAATTAATTTTTCTAACTATGATCAATATACTTTTACAAAAACATTTGAATTGTTAACGAATATTATTCGTTAGTAAGAGTGAAATTTTATCTTTTTGAAAAAAAAATATGAATAATTATCTTGAAAGATGACTTTAACTGAGTGGTAAAATAATTCCAAGATCCAGTGTAAAAAGGTAAAGGTAGTTTCTGGTAGTTACCTTCCCCAAGAGGATAAAAAGGAAATCCTGAGGAGGGGAAGGGGTTTTGCAGGAAAAAATAAATAAATGGGTTACAACATTGTGTTGTGAGAGATTTTTCCAGAGTTGGTGGGTACCAGTGGAGCTCTAATAACCTAGAAGGAATGTAAGTTGGACAACAGTCCTGAGGCTTAACTCTAGGAATCTTCCCGCTACCTAAGACTCTGGAGTGGAGCAAGGGGGGAGAAGAGGACGTGATAGCCTCTCTCAAGGTTGGGAGGAACCACCAGTTAAGGATTTAAAGGTTAGAGGTAAGTATTTACTTCTGTTATGATGAATTTGTGTGATCTGGAAAGTATAGTCTGAGATCATTAATTTTGCTAAGTAAATATGTATTTCCATAGATTATGAGGAAATGTTATCTTGAAAAGCATAAGGAAATAAGGAAGTATGTTGTGAAAGATTTATATAGAGAGAAGATCATTCCTAAATTCCTCTAGGTGAATAAATAACATACTATGTAAATAGTATATGCAGAATCTAACTACCCTGACTCGAAATGTTTTTTATTCATGCATGTTAAGTTTAGTTAAACCCTTCCAAAAAGATAAAGTGGAAAAAAAAATATATAAATACATCATCGAAATATTACCATCTAAAGCTTATGTAATATCAGTGAAAAAGGGTAATAAAGGAGAAGAGACTCAGAAGTTTAGAACCGAGCCCCATGATGGCAGGGCCAGGTTCAGGGTCTTCTGGTCGTCAACTACACTATTAATACATGATCCATTACAATAGAATGAAGGAACATCTATAAAAAGATATCATATTTATGAAAAACTGTAATAGGAATGTTATATAGATTTCCTAAATACATATAGAGCTTCCAACCAAAAATCTCCAGCAGCAGGCTTGAACTTCCAATTTATATATAATGCATAGAACATAAAGTATGGGCAAAATGACAAACTATTCTAGCTAAAGAAAATACCAATTGTCTTCATAGCAATAAAATTATAGCCTCATAGTATTGGAAGGAAAACTAAAAATGCAAATAGCATTAACTGTATAAAAAGAATTCATCACCCATCATAAGGGTTTCGTTAAGTGAACAGAGCACAATTGTGCCAAATTGAAAATTATACACATATATCTAGCAATAAGATAAGATTTCATAGTCCTTCAACTCCTCGATGGGAGGGCGACATAGTAGTAGCAATAAATTAAACAAATGAAAAGTTTAAACCCAAATATCCATGCCAAAACCCCTTCGAACTCATAACAGCTTCAGAAAAAACCATGCAAGCAGGGGAAGTGGGGTCCAGACGCTGCTCCTGTGCAGGTAGAGGGCGCGGTCCTCATAATTTCGGAAAGGAAACAATAAAAAAAGCCTTCAAACAATAAGGGTATGGAATACCCGTTACATTGAACAATGAAGTAGCCAAGAGAGAAATGAGATGACTCATTCTCCTCGGTGCATACCTGAAAACAAAGAAAGTAGGGTGTGGGTAGGGTTAAATGCAAAATTGTAAATATAAACAAAGCAATACCAAAAAAACTATT
Organism: Pinus albicaulis; assembly: GCA_034641835.2. Classification (NCBI taxonomy): domain Eukaryota; kingdom Viridiplantae; phylum Streptophyta; class Pinopsida; order Pinales; family Pinaceae; genus Pinus; species Pinus albicaulis. The sequence continues at coordinate 163,127,744 of CM076571.1, read as the reverse complement.
GTACGAAAACCCACGAAATAAATACATCTTACCTTAGAGAATGTGGTCGAGAATGGTGGCCATGGATTTTGAGGACTTGAGTCAACAATTCAGGCTCCTCTGTCAACATTTCTCGACATTACGCATGGGTAAAAAGCCGAGAATGCAAACCAGGGTTCGCAACCTTAATAAACCTAAAGTTGAACTGAAATTGTAAATGAATAACGGGCAACTAATACCTCGCTAAAACTCTCTCAGTAAACTATTCACATAATAAGAAAACTAAAAAATAAACGGGTGGAATAGCTCAAGCCACAGTCTGACTTGCCTGATAGACATGGGCAAAGCCTGTGCAGTGAATAAATGAAGAAAGTTGAATGAAAAGATTTGCACTGTGTTGTGCAGGAAATTCCCCTCTACGGACAGAGGCGCTCCCTCTAGCCCTAGGGTGGGTCTAGCAACTACAGGAACATACTAACATCTACCTTCCTAGATTGTAAATGAAATTCAGAGCAAGGGAGATGACCTGCCTTGTTCTGATTCTATGTTGTCATTTTTTGTCGAAGATTCTTGATGCATCACTCTTCTCAAGATCGATACACGCTACTAACAACGTTTGATTATCTGTATGGATAGTCAAGACACCACGACAAGCATCAAATCATGACAAACATAAAACAATTACAACCTATCTAACTGATCAAGGAATGCTAGAAATATCATTATAAATGTAAAAAACAGTTGAAGATAAACATCAGTTATATTTTATTATGATAAAGACAAGAGGAGTTTACAACCAAGCCTCGATGTTGAGGCTTTCCTTTGGCAGGTCTGTATCCAAGCACGTTTGTGACACCCTCATACACAAAGGTCCAAGATCTCACTATGTTCCTAACACACAAAAACAATCACACTCTGCTCTATTCTCCCGAAGCTATAATTGCTTCTCTTCTCTCTAGTTAACTAAGGCAACATAGGTGAAGGAGGTCTCTTTATATAACAATGGAGGAGGAGGATATGGGCCCTCAAATAATGGGAAAATAGCTTATCCTTTGGAGTATTTCCTATTTCTTGGGAACAAGAAGCACAAAGGGGAATTCCTCCGTCATATCCTCAAAATAAACTTCCAGCTCTCTGCCTCGCGAAGTTTATAGCCATGGAAACTTCGTTTATATTTTTAAAAACTTTCCAAAAGAGGATCGACGTGAGTCCGACATTAAGATAGAGCACCGATCGGTGCGGGTCCCAGTTCAAATCTCTGATATCAGCGTGGGTCAAACACTGAGACAAAGCATCGACCTTGAAAACTAGGTTTTTATAGGGATTTTCTAGAAAAGTTGTAAAGGGATATGAATTGGCAGACAAAGTGTGGCTCAAGGGTATATATTGCATGCTTGGAAAGTACACAAGGGTCACTATATGGGTCCTCCAGGATCAAGGAACAGGGAGTACAGGGACAGTGACAAATTGTTGTGTAACAGATGCCCCCTAAAGCATGAAGTTTGAACACGAGTGAGGGGTGAAATGCTTTGAAAGTACGTGCAAGGAACTAGACGTTGCCGTTAGGAGACTTGCAAATCAAGCATAGATACATATACATAACTAGAATCTCTGATGAAAATACATGAATCAAGGTATGGATGCAACCATCCGTAAAAGATACCATGGTATAGTTGCATCTATCCATCTGAGAAGGATCACATACAGACTCATGGTATGGTCGCAGCCATCCATATGAAAGAAACATGTATCCAATCATGGAAAAATCATATTAGCGCGCAACTTGGACCCTAGAGAATAAAATCCAAGGTCTTGTGCTCTGTCATGACCCGATCAAGTACAATTTCAAGCATGAAAATAAATGAGTTGAAGTTGAACATGCAGGAAAATCGCCTAATTACCAGTCAATGATGTAAACTGTTAACAAGCGAGAGAGAAACCACCAATGATGACAATGGTCCTCAAGGTACTGCGAGTACAATCCACGAGATGTCAATAAAGAACTGAAGTCGAACACCCATGAAATCACCCGATCGAAGGACAATGATGTGAACCTGTTGTCGAATGCGAAGAACTTGCCATTAGGGCATGCAAGCTCTAAGGTACCAGATAGGAGTCTCTAGATCGACTTCCCAGATAATGAGATGAAGTCGACAGGAAGCGATCCGTCGAAGGAGGGTCATAATGAATCCCACATCATTGACACAAAATAGAGAATGTAATATGAGTGTTAATCAATACTAAAACAGAGGATCAAGGAATGTACAAGCTGCAGAACGATTTTCTCTTGAACATATCGGTGACAAAACTTTGGAATTTGGCAACATTTGACTCAAATACGATCAGAGGTCATGTTGACAAGATTGGTAATTGAATGAGAGGCAAACGGATTTCCGAAACCCATGGAGGAAAAGTGACAGAGTGAAGATATCCCAACCTAACATGAACTGCAGATAAGTGTCATGTTCAAGAGTGACATACTGCCGACATAACCAATGAATAACTTCCATTTTCCCCCACCATTTCTAGCAAGTACCTCTTTATTTTTAGACAAGCTCGAAGAGGATAGCATATGCTTGTCGTATAATTTTGTCCTTCGGACAAATCCATCCTCGTACATTTTACGAGCCCTAGGAAGGAGGAACTCGGTTACGCCATGGTGACGATTTTTGATGTCATTTAAGTTTTAATGAGTCCGACAAAGGAATAACTCGACATATTTTCATGTTTAGAGAGTTTGAAAAGAAATGGAAAATAAAACTCTAGCAGGTCCCTTTTCATAAGTAGTCTCATAGATCCGAAAAGATAGAAAACAATATCTGGAAGAACCTCTTAGTCGCGATAGGCTAAGGTATTCCTTTTTTTCGTAAATAATCTATCCCAGCCCGAAAAAGGGGTAAACGTATGCTGGTAAAATGACATTTTGCATCCTTTAACGAGTTCAAAACGACAAGCGTCTCGACAATCTTTTCAATTTTAGAGAGTCAGAAAAGAGCTGAAAGTTGACTCCTCCTGAAGGAACGAGTGGTATTAAGGGTAGAAACTGGTTTCGGTGATGGTGGAACTGCTCAGAACACATAAAGGTTAAGAGGTTGGCTAACTGGACTACTCATTGCAGCTGTTCCTCAGGAATGGGTAAAACAACCAAGTGAAGGCGTATGACCGGCCAAGCAGATGGAGACGATGGAATGAGAAAACCAAGGTTCATCTGGAAAAATAGGCTGATAAAATGGCAATCACAAGAAGCAAAATAAGAATGGTTTGATTTTTACGCAAGCTTGAAATCAAGAAACTCTTCTTGAAGTTGGTTTCATTTTTACACAAGCTTGAAACTTTTTAGAAAACTATGCTTGAAACCGGTTTCATTTTTACACAAGCTTGAAATAGAAACAAACTATGCTTGAAATTAGTTTGCATGCCCTCGGCATGATGACTCAATTCGAGGTACATGCGCCCCAGCTTCATGGCATTCACTTGAGTAGACTATTGGTTACCAATAGGTGGATGGAATGAAGGTTCAATTACGAGATGAAGGGAAAGACTCGACTTGGATTTTGTGAGATCTAATCAAAGACTCGAATTGAAAAGGGAACCTGTTTCATTTTTTAATGAGGTTGACACAGTAACAAAACTATCCTCGTGACACCTTGTTTCATTTTTTAAGGAGCTTGACACAAGAAAACGAACTATGCTCTGTAAGACCTAATTCATTTTTTAATGAGGTTGACATAGTAAAAGAACTATCCTCACAAGATCTAATTCATCTTTTAACGAGGTTGACATAGTAAAAGAACTATCCTCAAAAGAGATTGTTTCATTTTTTAAGGAGCTTGACACAAGAAAACGAACTATGCTCTGACGAGCTTGTTTCATTTTTTAAGGAGCTTGACACAAGAAAAGGAACTATGCTCCAAAGACCTTGTTTCATTTTTTAAGGAGCTTGACACAAGAAAACAAACTCTACTCCAAAAACCTTGTTTCATTTTTTAAGGAACTTGACACAAGAAAACGAACTATGCTCTGACGACCTGATCATGAAGAATAAGAAGTCATAGCTTCCAAGAGTTTCTCATTTTATGGGAGAAAAAAATCTTGGAAATAAGGACCCAATGCCCCTAGTATATTGTGTATTGCCTCATTGACTGAATTATCAGTGGATGCAGACATGGAACAGGAGGCCACTGGGAACGGTAGTATAAACCCACCAAACCCGTATAAAAAATAATAGAGTTTCATTTTGATAAAGTTGAATGAGTAAGCTAGAAGGGAGGTTACCTCAAGAGCTTGCATGAATTGTTGCAAATCTGCAACCTCAACCTCAGAGCGGCGACGAATGAGCCGAAACAACGAGCGGGGAGAGGGTTAGTTACCCTAACCTCTCTAGCTCTAACACCGACCGTCAAATGCAAATAATTCCTAATCAATAGTGCAGATGGACGCTGAGTGACATACAACCGTCACCAAGTTGTAACGACAAGCCATAGAAGATCCCAAGCTCGAGAAGGATCATTATCAATTAAAAAAATATTTGCATAGAATCCAATGAAAGCAAGTGGTGCAGGTCTCGATTGCAAGAGAAATCAATGTTTACGGATACACAATCATAGTAATCCTAAAGTTTAACCACAAATATATCAATAAGCATTAATCGTAGGTGCAACACTTTGTAAAAGACTAATATACTTATCATGATTTCAGACTCTAGTTAATTCGATCCAAATGTTAATCATTGCTGAGCTATATTTTTTAAACATATGGTAATTAATACCATTAAAGGACCAGATGAATTAGTCTTGTAACATCATCATGATTTAGATATCAGGGTAAGGTATTAATATTAATGCGTATGGTAAATTTTATTTTGAAAATATATGGTTTTTATCATAGTATATGACAAGTGGTATCAGAGCGTCGTTACACGTTGGGGCTAGTTGAGCCACTAAAGATAACTTTGGTGTTTCTCAATCCTTGTTTTAAAAATTGTATATAGAAAATATAAGGTGAAAAAAATTGGAAAAGTCTTTAATGAGGAGAGGATCTAGCCTTCAGACACCAAGAATGACAGGGGAAGTCCCACCCCAGTCAAATCCCGAGATTAGTCTTGAAATGTGGGTACAACTAAGTGTGGACCAACACTAGCAAACCAATATATTGTTGGAGGAGAAACAAAGGTAGGCCAACAGATTGTTGGATTCAGTACAACAACTTCAAGCAGAGATGATTCAGGTATGAAGTGATAATGAAAGGCTGATGAGGGAATAAGAAAGAATACTTAAGAGTCTTTCATATAAGAAAAATTCTCCCACTGCACAACCTAGCCTTGATAGGGACACTCATGTGGAAGGGGAACAACAAAAACAAGCCCATGACAACCCAATAGTGAGTCATACTCAACGAAGTAATAAGGGTAGAACATATAATGAAGCTGAATCCATAAATGTTTTAGATCAACAGTAATTGAAGAAACAAAAAGTAGAATTACAAGGTGAATTCCGGAAAATTAAGCCTCCTAATTTCGATGGGGAAGCTGAGGAAATGGTGAAAGCTTGGATAATTAACATGAATAAATATTTCAAGGTTTATGAATACAACAACAAACTCAAGGCTTGCCTGGCTATCTATCAATTATGGGAGAAAGCTACATTATGGTGGGAGGAGGTGAAAATGTGCATGGAATTGAAGATCAAAATGTGACCTGGGATGAATTTCAGTAGTATTTCAAAGACAAGTACCTAACAGAACAATTTTAGGATGAAAAATATCGAGAGTTTCATGATTTAAGGTTGGTTCAATTATCTATGGACGAGTTCATTACTAAGTTTACCTCATTATTAAGGTATGTACCATACTTAAGGGATGAGAAAGAAAAAGTGTAACCATTCTTGAGTAGTTTGCATGCTCATATAAAGGAGAGGATTGAATTTTTTAATCCAAAGATGATGGATGAGGTGATTCAGAAGGCACAGATGTGCTATCAGCAGTCTAAGGAAAACGGTGAAGTTAGAAAAAATTGGCCTTTAAAGAAAGGGTAGAAAGGCCCCTCAAATTTTAAAATAGAAGATCAAGCAATTACAAAAATGCTAAGAAGAATTCAGCAAACAAGAAATTTGGGAAAAATTTGCAAAGGCCCAAATGGACAGCTGAAGAAAGACCAAATGAGGCATCCAGCAGGCCATACCTTGGTCAATCTCAGAAACCACCATTGCAATGTTGGGGTTGTGGCGAGGCCCATTACTCTAATAATTTTCCACAACGCGGAAGAAATGAAGTGACAACCAATCTGCAAGAAGCATCTATGGTGGGGGGTTTCGCTTGAAATATACCATGGATCAATGCTGCCCTTGAAGATCGGAAAGCGGATTTCCAACCAACTATGATAGAACTGGAAGGTAAGCTACAATCCCACACTGTTTCTATTTTTGTTGATCTTGGTGCCATTTTAACTTACATAAACCCCCGAGTAGTTGAAAATTGTAAACTGCAAAGCCATAAATTTAAGAATCCATGGATGGTGCAATTGGGTACGGGAGAAAAAAGACGAGTTAATGCCAAAGTCTCGAACTGTGTTTTGGATATAGTAGAACAACAAATAACTATAGAACTAAATAATCTTCCTTTGGGCTCCTATGACATTTTATTGGGAATGGACTGGTTAGAAATCCATTGGTCCCTAGTAGATTGTAAAGAGAAAATTATCCATTTTAAGGATGAAGATGGAACTCGTCAAGAGTTGCAAGGAATTAATAAGCCAATGCAATTGTGTCCCATTACTGCATCTTAGCTGATTAAATGTATTAGAAAGGGCTGCCAGCTATATGCAATTCAGGTGGGGTTTTCTAACTCCAAAGACAAGACCTTGATGATGGAAAATATACTAGTTGTCCATGAGTTCATGGACGTTTTTCCTGAAAATATTCCAGGATTACCTCTGACGCGAGATATTGATTTTACCATAGAGTTTAATACCTAGGGCAGCGCCTGTGTCAAGAGCACCATACAGAATGAGTGTGCCAGAATTAACTAGACTAAAAATGTACTTGAAATAACTATTAGATAAAGGGTATATTCGGTCAAGTGTGTCCCCTTGGGGTGCACCAGTACTATTTGTTAAGAACAAAGATGGGACAATGCGAATGTGTATGGACTACCGAAAACTCAATAAACTAACTGTCAAAATTAAATACCCATTGCCTCGTGCTGATGACCTTTTTGACCAAGTGAAGGGAGCAATGATATTTTCCAAGATTGACGTGAGATCTAGTTATCATCAGATACAAATTAAGGATGAAGACATATCCAAAACAAATTTTCGTACCAAGTATGGAAATTATGAATTTGTGGTGCTACCCTTCGGATTAACTAATGCACCAGTAACTTTCATGAGCCTGATGGACGGTATCTTTCACCCATTTTTGGATTTTCATTGATGATATATTCATTTACTCTAAAAATGTTGAGGAACACAAAAAACATTTATGCTTGGTGTTGAAATTGTTGCAGGAACACCAAATCTATGCCAAATTCAGTAAATGTGATTTCTACAAAGAAGAGATCTAGTACTTGGGCCTCGTAATATATGCTGAATGGATTTCCGTGGATCCCGAAAATATCAAAACAATTATGGAATGGATAGTTCCCAGGAATGTAGTTGGCATACATTTATTCATGGGCCTAGCTGGTTACTACGGGCAGTTCATTGAAGGCTTCTCTAAAATAGCCTTCCCTATTACCTCCTTGTAGCGAAAGGGTTGAGTCTTTAAGTGGAATGAGGAGTGTCAAACTAGTTTTGAACGACTTAAACAATTATTAACTACTGCCCATGTACTAAAAGTAGCATACCCATGTGGGAATTTTGAAGTCTGCACGGATGCATGCAAGGAAGGGGTGGGAGCAGTATTGACCTAAGAGGGTGAGGTTATAGCATATGAATCTAGGAAATTGAAGGATCATGAGCAGAGATATTGTGCCTATGATTTAGAGTTAACTGCAGTAGCACATTCCCTTCGAGTCCTGAGACACTATTTGTTGGGAAAAAGGTTTGTACTAAGAACTGATCATAGCAGTTTGACCAGTTATTTTAAGCAATCATATTTAAACACCCACCAAGAAAGATGGAATGCATTCCTAAGCTAATTTGAATTTGACATTCAACATGTGAAAGGAAAAGAGAACTGAGTTTTTGATGCTTTAAGTAGAAAATTGCATTGAATTTATGAACTTTATTTTAATCAAGTTGAATCTAAATTCCAGGAGAAAATCATGGAAGCAGCAAAGACAGATCCTGAACATCAGTTCTTATGGTAGCAAGCAAAAGAGGCCAAAAAATACGGTAAGTAATCAGATTACGAATTTAATAATGAACAAATCTTGACTTTCCAGAAAAAGATATGTATTCCAAATCAGATGAGCCTAAGAGAGCCGATATTGGGTGAGTATCACCGAAGTTCCTATGCGGGACATCCTGGATATCAAAAAATGCTAACAAAAATTAGGAAAGACAATTTCTGGCCCGGAATAAGCAATAATATTGTTGAATACTTGACCAAATGCTTGGAATGTCAGAAATTTAAAGTGGAGCACCAACACCTAGCCAGATTACTTCAGCACATCCCTGTACTAGAATGGAAGTGGGAAGTCATCTCCCTTGATTTCATCATGAGATTGCAAAGAAGTAAAAGACACAGTGACTCAATAATGGTGGTGGTGGATAGAATTAGTAAGGTGGCTCATTTCATACCCGTACATTCAACTTACAAGATTGTACAAATAACTGACATCTTCATGAGAGAATTATTCAGGCTACACGATATCCCAAGAATCTTCATATCCAATAGAGATGTGAAGTTTACATCATCCTTCTGGAAGGCACTATTTACTGGTTTGAGAATTCAAATCCATTTCAGCACTTCTTATCACCCTCAAACTGACGGAAAAACAGAGAGGGTGAATCAAATATTGGAAGATATGTTGCGCATGTATGTGATGCAGCAACCTAGCAAGTGGGAGGAGCATTTACATCTGGTTGAATTTGCCTCTAACAACGAATATCAAGAATATCTTAAGATGAGCCCTTTTGAAGGATTATACGGAAGATAATTCTGGAACCCCATGAATTGGAGCAGTCTGGAAACTAGATTGATGCTCGGGCCAGATATGTTGGAGGAAATGGAGAGGGAAGTGAAAAATATCAGACAAAATTTAAGAGTAGCCCAAGACAGGAAAAAGATATATGCAGATCGGAAAATAACTTTCTGGGAATTTGAGGTGGGTGATCACGTGTACGTGAGAATAAAACCAAAGAAAAGAACTTTGAGATGGAATACTTGTGCCAAATTGGCTCCCAGATATTGTGGGTCATTCGAGATATTGGAACGAATAGGGCCGATGGCTTATTGACTGACTCTACCTAGTCATATTTTGGTACATAATGTGTTCCATGTATCTCTACTGAAGCGATACACACATGACCCCAAACATGTGATACACCGATAGAGCATACATGTAAGTCATGTTTACATTCTTGTTTACAATGAAAAAGGGTCTTAATTAAATTAATTATAGAATCTGTTGTTTGCAGGTCAAACCGGATGACGAATTTCTGATAGAACCTTAGCGTATCCTCTATCAGAGAGAAATAATGCTCCAAAGGTGAGTCATCTCCCATGTTAAAGTGCAGTGGACGGACTTTGGCCCAGAGGAGGCTACCTGGGAGGATAAAAATTCTGTTCGAGAAGTATATCCCGAACTGTTTTCGTGATTAAATAACACCGAGGACGATGTTTACCTTAAGAAGGGGAAGATGTAACACCCCGATTTATTTTTCCAACTATGATCAATATACTTTTACAACAACATTTGAACTGTTAACGAATATGATTATTCGTTAGTAAGACTGAAATTTTATCTTTTTGAAAAAGAAATAAATATGAATAATTATCTTGAATGATGACTTTAACTGAATGGTAAAACAATTCCAAGATCCAGGGTAAAAAGATAAAAGCAGTTTCTAGAAGTTACCTTCCCTAAGAGGATAAAAAGGAAATCCTGAGAAGGGGAAGGGGTTCTGCATAAAAAGAAGAAATGGGTTACCAAATTGCGTTGTGAGAGAGTTGTCCATAGTGTACCAGTGGAGCTCTAATAACCCAGAAGGAGTGTAAGTTGGACAGTAGTCCCGAGGCTTAACTCTGGGAATCTTCCTGCTACCTAAGACTCTGGTGTGGAGCATGGGGGGAGAAGAGGACGTGATAGCCTCTCTCAAGTTTGGGAGGAACCATAAGTTAAGGATTTAAAGGCTAGAGGTAAGTATTTACTTCTGTTATGATGAATTTGAGTGATGTGGAAAGTAAATTTTGAGATCATAAATTTTGTTAAATCTAAGACTTTTGCGATCCATAATGTACATGAGTGTCTTTCAGATTAATCACATAATAAGGATTTGGTCGACGTTTCGAACCAACTAATGTGGTTCATCCTTAGGACAGGGGAAACAAATTGATCTTGATGAATAAATAGTAGAGATGCATCATTATCCAGAAATAGCCGTTAAGAACTAGCTGTTAGGACTATATATTAAGAACTAACCGTTAGAAAGTTAGTTAGGAACTAAAATTAAATAATTAATTAATTAATTAAAATTAAATGTTTTATTAAAAACAATATATTAATGAATTAAATTAAAGATTTTATTAAAAAGGGGTTAAGAAGTAAATATGTATTTCTGTAGATTCTGAGGAAATATTATCTTGAAAAGCATAAGGAAATAAGGAAGTATATTGTGGAAGATTTATACAGAGAGAAGATCAGTCCTGAATTCATGTAGGTGAATAAATAACATACCGTGTAAATAGTATATGTAGAATCTAACTACCCTGACTCAAATTTTTTTTTATTCATGCATGTTAAGTTTAGTTAAACTCTTCCAAAAAGATAAAGTGGAAATTAGAATATATAAATACATCATCAAAATATTACCATCTAAAGCTTCTGTAATATCAGTGAACAACGGTAATAAAGGAGAAGGGACTCAGAAGTTTAGAACCGAGCCCCGGGGTGGCAGGGCCAGGTTCAGGGTCTTCTGGTCGTCAACTGCACTATTAATACAGGAGCCATTAAAATAGAATGAAGGAACATATGTAAAAAGAAATCATATTTATGAAAAACCGTAACATAAATGTTATATAGATTTCCTAAATACGTATAGAGCTTCCAACCAAAAATCTCCAGTAGTAGGCTTGAACTTCCAATTTATATATAATGCATAGAACATAAAGTATGGGCAAAACGACAGACTATACTAGCTGAAGAAAATACCAGTTTTTTTCATAGAAATAAAATTATAGTCTCATAGTATTGGAAGGAAAAATGAAAATGCATATAGCCTTAACTGTATAAAAAGAATTCATCACCCGCCATAAGGGTTTTGTTCTGTGAACAGAGCACAATTGTGCCAAATCGAAAATTATACACATAGATCTAGCAATAAGACATGATGCCATAGTCCTTCAACTCCACGATGGGAGGGCGACATAGTAGTAACAATAAATTAAACAAAAGAAAATTTTAAACCCAATTATCCATGCTGAATCCCTTTCTAACTCAGAAGAGCTTTAGAAAAAATGATGCATGTAGGGGAAGTGGGGACCGGATGTTGCTCCTGTGTAGGTAGAGAGCGCGGTCCTCATTATTTCAGAGAGGAAATAATAAAACAAGCCTTCAAACAATAAGGGTATGGAATACCTATTACGTTGAACGACGAAGTAGCCAAGAGAGAAACGAGATGACTCATTCTCCTCGGTGCGTACCTAAAAACATAGAAAGTAGGGTGTGAGTAGGGTTGAATGCGAAACTGTAAATATAAACAAAGAAATACCCAAAATCTACTGTAGCAAAACCTATGAAATAAATGCATCTTACCTCAAAGAGAATGTGGTTGAGAATGGTGGCCATGGCTTTTGAGGACTTGAGTCAGCGATTCAGGTTCCTCTGTCAACATTTCCAGACATTACGCAGGGATAAAAAGCCGGGAATGCAAACCTAGGGTTCGCAGCCTTAATAAACCTGAAGTGGAACTGAAATTGTAAATGAATAACATGCAACTAATACCTTGCCAAAACCCTCTCAATAAACTATTCACAGAATAAGAAAACTAAAAAATAAACGAGTGGAACAGCTCGAGCCACAGTTTGACTTGCTTGATAGTCATGGGCAAAGCCTGTTCAGTGAAACAATGAAGAAAGTTGAATGAAAAGATGCGCACTGGAAATGGTAGTATAAACCCACTAGACCCGTATAAAAAATAACAGAGTTTCATTTTGATAAAACCAAATGAGCAAGCTAGAAGGGAGGTTACCTCAAGAGCTTGCATGAACTATTACAGAGCTGCAACCTCAACCTCAGAGCGGCGACGAATGAGCTAAAACAGTGAGCGAGGAGAGGGTTAGTTACCCTAACCTCTCCAGCTCTAACACCGACTGTTAGATGCAAAGAATTCCTAATCAACTGTGCATATGGATTTTGAGTGACATACAACTGTCACCAAGTTGTAACGCCAAGCCATCGAAGATCCCAAGCTCGAGAAGGATCATTATCAATTAAAAAAAATATTTGCATAGAATCCAACGAAAGCAAGTGGTGCAGGTCTCGATTGCAAGAGAAATCAATGTTTACGGATACACAATCATAGTAATCCTAAAGTTTAACCACAAATATCAATAAGCATTAATCGTAGGTGCAACATTTTTTATAAGACTAATATACTTGATCATTGTTGAGTTGTATTGTTTAAACATATGGTAATTAATACCATTAAAGAACCAGATGAATTAGTCTTGTAACATAATCATGATTTAGATATGAGAGTAAGGTATTAATATTAACATGAACTTATGTGTAAACATTATATTTTGATGAAATTAAAAAAATAAAAATCAAATAAATATATATATTAAAAATGAATATAAATTTTGTATTTATTTTAAGTTCTTAAAAATTATATTTTTTAAAGAGAGATATGTATTTAGAATGAATTTTTTTTTTTAAAAGTCAAAATTGATATATATTATTGATATTAATAACAATCTCAATTTAAAATAATAAAATTTGATGTGTGAGAAGTATTTGTAGGATAAGGTACTTACCTTTGAATTATTATAACAAATCACATGCTCAAAATCGTTCAAACATTTTAATAGTGTGCTACATATAGGAAGAAGCTATATAATTCCTTTTATAATTAATATGAAATTAACACGCTACTTTTATATATATAGAATCAATTTTGAATCTATAAGTTGAGAGAAGAACTTCTACTTTTAGACTCAAACCTTAAATTAACCTTCATTCAAAATCTATTTCATTATAAATATAATTAATCTTTATTCAAAATCCATTACCTAATAAATATAATTATATTGTAAAATTATTTATAAAATTATAATGTATTTAAATGCTCAAATGAATTAACAAATTTTCACATGTTTAAATCTAACTTTTACTTTCAATTTTGCAAAGTAATCACAAATCTAGAACTTTGATGACAACATGAACCTAGATTAAAATATAATAACTTTATCGATGTAAAGTATTAACATTTTAATAATCTCATTCAAATAATAATTAAAATAAATTGAATCTATCTCTTAAATAATAAATAAATAAAACTGAATTTCACAAATATAAAATAATTGTAATAAATTTTTAACACTTTCACAATCTTTCTATTTTAAATAAAATAGACTTGCATCCTAATTCCAATATACACATTATTTAATGTATTTAGATTAGATAAATGCAACTATATAGAATTAAGTAAATAAATCTCAAATTTGAACATCTTTACTAGTGACACAATAATAATAAAACTAAACTTTACATTATTTATCCTATATAAATTCATAATCTAAAATAAAATTAATATTATTTTATTAAATCTAGTTAAAAATATATATAATAAACTATTTTGTAAAAAATCATTCAAAACCCAAAAAAAACCAACCATATAAACTTTTTATTTTATTTTATTAACAAATAAAAATTAATAAAAATATATTATATTCCATTATTATAATATATTAAATAATCACAATAAAATAAAAACTTAAAACATTAATTAATTTTTATAACATTATTAACTGTCAACATTTTTATTTTATAATATTAAAAAATTCATATATTCTTTATCAAAATATCACAAATTACTATCAAAATAAAATCTAACCAGCAACTATAAGCATATGTAATTTTATATGAGATAGTGGCGATAATTTTTGAAAAATAATTGAGAGAGATGTGCTAAGTGCCCAGGGTGGACGTTATATTTATTTTTCACAATTTTACCTTCCTTTATAAATGATCATAACAATAATATATTTATTATACGAAGCTATAGATCAAGTCCTTGGTTAAAGGTAAGCAACGTCGATTGACTCAAGGATAAAGCAGAGCGTAAACATCGGCGTTTGGGATACTAGTAGGGATGTTGTATTTATAACATTCGAATATGAATGGTTTTTAATTAAATTTTTTTTTTTATCTAATTTGTCTAAAATATTATACAAATTTATTGAAATCATAAATTTGATTAATAGAATTTACATTTCATTTTTTATAATCGATTTTAAATTAATTTGGATAGTCTTAATTTTACGAGATCATAATTGGTATCTTCTTGTATACGGGGGTTGATGTGTGGGTAACAGAAGGGCATTGTTTACCAAATAGTATAAAAAACCCACATAATAATCTAGAAATTATAGTAAAATTATGAAAATTTTGGATAATTTTTTTTGAAAATCTGGATTATAATAGTTAAACTTCAATATTTTGGGTGCTTTAAAAGTTTTTAATAATGCTGAATTTATTTTCACTATAAAAAATGCAATTCAAACACTCCAATTACCTGATTTTTTAAAAGTTATTTTACTAGATTCTAACCAAAAAAAATACCATCCATATTCACATCTATATTTGGCATTTCCAATTAACCCCTCCCTGCTCTTGTGCTAAAACTGATTATGATTATGATGTGAAATTAAGTCGTCCTTGTATTTTGTCATTAAATATGGATGACGTGTTTCCTTGGGCTATGGAGCCTGGGGTTTGCGGCCTGCAATCGTTGGCCAAAGGAGTTTATTACGAACCCTTTTAAGCTAAGGCAAACATTATATATTGTATAATTTTTTATTTTATTTTTTTGGTATATATCTTTTACTAGTGACATAATAAAAATATAGATCACATAATCTGTCCTGATGATGGATCTTGTTCTAAACCCAAAACATTGACACAAAAATGTTCACTGTAGAGATTCCGAATCCAGAAACTCTAAACTCTCACCACAGAAATCTGAAATCTACAATATATATATTTATTTATATAAATTAAAATATTATTATTATTAATTTTTTATTATATTATTAATTTAAATTTCATTGAAAAAAATATATAAAAATCAATATTAGATATCTAAAATCGACCCAACCTCTCTAATCATCTCATAATTAAACAACACGCCAATCAAAATATTAACTCTAACTCGATTTAAACTCAACCTCATTTAAAAAGGGACAAATGCTCTGTCGTCTACCTAAAACTGAAACCGGAAAAAAGCCAATGCCAATCACCAAAGACTCTTGACTTCATGGAAGTGGCTCTCAGCACGTTCTCCACTGAGAGGAATAATTGAAGAAACCGCGTAAAAAGTGGACCCCATAGTTCCACGGACTACGACGAGATGGTGAAGGATCAACGAGTGGACCCCACGAAATGTCTCATCAATAGAAACATCACATTGGTCAGTGTCAGTCAGTGTCACCACTCTCTTTCTCCACTCTCATTGTTAGTTTTAAAATAGATTTTCAATAACCTTTCAAACATTGCGAACTCACTTTCGCTTTAAAATACAGTTCCTATAAAATTAAGTTTCCTCATAAATTTAGCATCATCACTTTTGGTAATAATATTCTTCGCAGGAGATTAACTAAATAAATTTAGGAAACTAAATATAACTAGTATACGTAATTTTTATATGGATATAGTAATTAAAATAATAATAATATTGTAATGAAAATTTAATAAATTAATAAAAATATAATATAATTTTAACTAATTTGAAAATGTAAATATATATGAAGGAAAAAGAAAATAAATCTTAGTAATATTATTTGGTTTGTATAATGTAATTGAACTCTTATTAGTAATAAAGTTTTAATGGATGTGTTAACTTTTATTTCACTTTCATCTATATGTCCACTGAAAGACACCCATTTATCTTGTCATTTTTTAGATATGTTCTTAGGGCAAAGACCATGGGTTGTTGAATTGAAATATATACCCTACTATCGGAAGAGAAATATGGTCCGTCGTGGTCAACCATTCTAATTTTCTTGTCACTTCTTCATACGGTGATTTGGGTGTCAATACCTTTTTATGTCATATCAACCATTTCCAATCACTGAAGATGTGTTTCTCGACTTACTTATCCACCACACCATGGGTTTTGAATGAGGGAGAAATGGATCATAAAAGAGTTCTCATGATGATGGTAGATTGTGTTTTCTTATCTTAGTGATATGTGATGTCGTTACAACAACTATTTATCATTCACTCTTTGTATTACGTTGAAGCTCACTCTAATATTTCTTTGTAATTTAATTAATATCTTTGGCCAATATTCCATGTGAGTTGTCATATTTAAGGAGAAATCAATTGCAACATTATTTCTTTGGTACTTTGGAAATTTTCAATACTTAATCATGTCAATTATTGTTTATAATAATTTTAGCGATAGTATTCCTCAATCGATTACAAATCTCACTAAATTCCAAGTATTGAATGTAGCCAACAATCAATTAAAAGAAATAATGTTATATGATTTCAATAAACTCCAAGGATATACAATGAAAACATCTTTAAAGTTTAGTGATGGTATTGAAGTATCATTTTCCATTATTATTAAAAGAGTTGAGTATACTATGATATATGTGATTGCAATGAGCATAATAATTGACTTACCAAGCAATAATCTTAGTAGAGAAATACTGGTGAGAATAAGTGTAACACCTAGTCACTAATCCACCACTAATACTATATTTAATTATGTTAATGATATCTGTAAAGGAAAGTAAATATACATGGGTCAAAGACCCAAAACAATTGTAGTATGCATTTTATTAATATATTTATAAAGTTAACGAATGGGGACAACCAATGCCAATGTCGATGTTGAGAGGGTAAAGTTGTAAGGGGAAGCTTAGAAGATTTTTCTTGTCTAACCTTGTAATACACTTTCTCGACCCCTATGATGTATGTACATGTACATGTGATACTGAGGTCGGTATGCCTCCGTGAGTATACACATGTTAGGCTAGTGGGCCGAGTTATGAAAATGGTTAAGGCGAGTGTGCCTTTGTAATGGCTCTAAGGATCGTGACTATTAGGTTGGTGAGCCGAAAAACTATGATAAATAGGCTAGTGAGCCAAGGTTTATTTTTGGGGGACTGCATGCCCATGTAAATATGTTAAATATATTTTTTGGGACCAGCATGCCCAAGAATATATGCCTTTATAGGCTATGAGGTTGGGGAGCTTGGCATTGTAATTTTGATGTAATTTATACATATTATTTATAAAATAAGTTGGTTGCAGACCAACACCACGAATAAAAGAGTATGGGGGGCACAAAAGTACACGGGGAAAATTGAAACAAGGTTGATGTGATGTTTTGTAGTAAAAAGACACTAAATCCCACGTGGCTTTAGAGAGTTCCTTGTGGCAAGAGAGAGCCATGCATTTATAAATCGAATAGTTTTATTGTTAAGGTATTCATTCAAGAATACATGGGGTTGATGCATTCATTCTGGTTAAGAAGATGGTCGGGGAGTGGAATACGTAGAATCACTTTGGCAACCATTTTTGTAGTTAGCCCTAGAGGTGGTGGATTATGGCTAGGGAGTGAAATCAATGGATTCATTATGGAAACTATGGAGTTCTAGGGTAACTCAGTGTTGGAAACCTTGAGCACTACTAGGAGGGGGTGAATCGGTAGTGTCTTCTTAGAATTCTTTTCCAATTAAAACTTCTCTACTGGATCATGCATATATTACCCAAATTCTAATAACAAATCATAACATGTGCACCATATGATTTTTATCTAAATACCATAAGCAACAACATAAACAATAAATAATGTACACACAAATTGTCAACACAAGAGACACAAGATATCTGGTGGAAACCCTTCCGGTAGAAAAACCACCCTTGTTGTTTTTGCGCTACTCTGAATCTATGTTATGTCAAGAAATTAGTCATTGACATATATCACTAGCAACCATCAACTAGGAGACTCGACCTCATATACAATTGGATAACACCCATAAGCCAAGGGACTCGATCCTAATGATCAACTAGGAAGACTCTGTTCTCACATAAATCTATGAAACTTGTCCACTGGAAGCCACCATGACCAATGATCCTCACCCAACACCGATTGGATGGAGAAACATGTTCCTTTTTCCGATGCTACGGAATCACTACTCCACTCTCATGAAGTCACTTCTCCTCTACACTATGCGGGCCTCATTTCATATATTTTCACATTGAATCCAAGACACTGCTCAACTTCAATTCAAATCTGTAATCATAATCTCAACAACAATACTCTCTGAAAATCACCATAAAAAACACCACCAACAATGTGCTCTCTACTCCAGCAAAATATTGGCTCACATCCATGCATCAAATATGCAATAACATGATCATCCATCAACATAAACTTCGCTCCATCAAATCTGCTCTGCTAAGTGATATCTATGTTATATATTTATGCGCAACTCTGCAACATGTTTCAGATCTGGTCACTACACTTCCATATGTACTCATGAACTGAAGTATCTTTGATCACAAGTATATTTGAAGCATCCTACTCTTCTGTAACCCACTCTCTCGCACTTATATCACTCAAAAAACCATCTAGCAGGTCCAAAATGGAGTATATAAAACATAAAAAGAAGATTTCACTTTTGGAATCGGCTCAAGAGTGCACAAAGTTGATGAAATACAACCATTATCACCACTACTTGTGCACTTAAGGTGTTCACATTCACTGGAGGACTTTCTCAACCAGTGTTGACCTTATCAACTTAATTTAGAAGCTTCTATGAACATACATGTTGAAATATTTTGGAAGTGCGTGAGGAATGCAGAGGAAATTTCGTTTTAAGCCTCAGTTGCACCCATAGAATTGCCATATTTCAGATGCAATCGCACGCAGAGGCTTGTATCCTAGTGGTTGGATCCATTCAGTCACATGCATAGGCCTTCATCCTTGCGACCGGGGCAGAGTATGAGGAAACACCATAACTTCTCACCTCACGAATTATGCCACCTGTTTGGTCACCTTCTCCAACTCATGTGCATGCCTCCAAACCTTTGCTAAGTCTTGTGACACCTATATAAATGGACCAAACATGTATCCAAAGTGCCACTACCAAGGGTTGGCATGAGTGCCAACAAGTCCTTTACTCTCCTATGACACCTGCACAAGATGTAACACCTTTGAACAACACTAAAGCATCTTTGAAACATCATAATCAAGCCAACACATAGTTGCAACAAGCTATCCTCTAATACCTGCACTAGATAGGAATTCATGCACTAGGTTCCTGCACTAGTTAATGTATGTAGAAATTATGGTGATAGAATTGTAATTTCTCAAGAAATTTATTCCAAATTAAGAGACAAAATCCTACTTTGTTGCTCCATGGAAATTAATTTATAGTTTATAAAAATATTTGAAAACATGCATCAATCACATATACAAGTACAAAGATGTATTTAGGGGAAAGAAATTGCTAAAAAACCCTTAAGCCTTTTTTACATTAATAATTGATAGATAAACTTATTACAATTTCTGTGCTCGCTATGAGTACAACCTACAAGTGAATAAATGTTCTCTATGTCAAGTGAGAAGCTTTGTGTTGAGATTCAACAAGATGATGAGCTTAGTGAAAAGAGTTGCCTTCACTAAGTGGGCCCATAGGCTATTTTTGGCGCAAGTCTATTTTTAGACATTGTGATCATATTTCAGAAGTTGCAGGATGCTATTTGTGGATGGTTGGTCAAGTTGGAAAAATAAATGAAATTCTATTTTAAGAATATTGGGCGAAGTCTATTTATAGATCGCTGATCTAAAAATAGATGCATGTCGATTATTAATGATATCAATAATAATCGGACACTAACAATAACTTTTATTCTCATAGAGAAATTTGTTTTCGGTCCCATGAGATGCTTTATTCAGTGGTGGGAGTCATGAGCTGAGGTTTCTTTGAAGACCTGGAGCCTCCAGGGTTCAGAACTCAAGTGGAAGATGTAACACAAATTGGAAGGAAATGATTTATGATTAATATTGAGTTTAACTCAGTTAGACTCAGTTGAGCTAGTTGTATCTAGTCTAACTGATTGATACACTAGTGAGAGTGGAGTGAATTAGTTAGTAAATTAATTGACTAAATAATAACTCATTAATAAACTGAAGATTACATCAGTTAACTACAGTGCATGTCAGTTTCAGTGGAGACCAGTGGAGAGATAGGTGAAAGAGCGAGATGGACTATTCTGTTGTGAACATTAGTGATGCATTGATTGCATCACACGTGCAGGTGGAGTTGCACGATGAGGATCCTAGTGATCGAGCGCGGGTAATTTGAATTCATTGAACTATTCTTTGGCAGGGATTGCGCGGAGCGAGGCTAGCAGGAGGCAAAGATCGGTGCATGGATTTGCAAGATTGGTCCTGATTAGTGTATGACGATTGTATTGTACTGAGAGCTTGATAAGCTTTGTATGAGGATTGTCATATGATTCCATGATACATAATATATAGTTGAGGTTTTCAGCTTCAGGCTTTCCCAGTTAAAAACTGTGTTATGTGCGATTGATTATTTTTGTTTATGCTTCACATGTGTGTGCAATTAATTTTTCCGCAAAATATTAACAAGTGGAATTGATTCAGTATTTTGCATAAAATTAAATAGTGTGAGATCAGGTGAATCAAGGACATATGCATGCTTAGTGCATATAATTTCTACACTTTGACCCACACTTAGTCAATTTCTACCACCACCTGAGCTCCTATTTCCTTGCGCAATTCCTTAGGAAATTAGCCCCTATTCTTTAGGAATTTCCTCCAAATTTCTTGCACAATTCCCAAGGAATGATGATTGATTTCATGTAACACATGTACACTAAGAACTAGTTTACACTGATGTTACATTACCTTGGAATCTCCGCCGTAGCTTGAGCAATTCGAATTCCTTAAATGTATGAGCTAATTTTGGTTTATTTATTAGTTAACTAAATGATCTTTAAGTTATAATGTTGTCCCACTACAGAAGTGACCTTACACTAGTTCTATTAATTGTTAGAACTAGTTTAATTGAGTACAACTAAAACTAACTGAACCTTTAGAGGAAATTTCAGCCTAAAACTACCCATGAAATTTTCATGTAATTTCCATTTCATAATATGTAAACCAATCAAAATCCTTTAAATTTAAAAAGAGGTATATGTAAATATTTTGGAGGGAAAAGAAGAGAGACTACTTTTTTAAATTGTATTTTTGGCTTATATCCTTATAGGTTTACTCATATTTCATGTGTAGACACTCGTTGGATGCATAATTAAATTCCACAGATTCCAACCAGTACCCATTATGCATACTTTTGAGAAGACCCACATTGATAAAAATTGTAGATATATTAAAAAAACTTGTTGAAAACGGTTTTTTAATGTATCTATGTTTTTTAACAATGTGGGTCTTCTCAAAAGTATGCATAATGGGTACTTGTTGGATGTGGAGTTTAATTCTGCATCCAACAAGTGTCTACATTCGAAATTTGAGTAAACCTATAAGCAGATAAACCAAAAATACAATTAAAAAGGTAGTTTTATTGTTTTCCCTCCAAAATTCATAACTCTTATTTTATTATTTTAACTATTATTTTATTATTTTTCCTTATGAGGCCACTTTTAGGCTGAAATTTCCGCTAATGTATATTGCTATAAATTAGCAATCAACACATGCAAACTGAAATCTAAGCCCACTAACTCAAAATTATTAAGCTAAATGAGTGACAAAAGCCATGTCACCTTAGTTAAGGCCTCCAAATTGTCTGTTGATGTGGAAATTTCAAATTTTCTCAATTTTACTAAGGCAAAATTAAATTGAGCCTTTCTTGCTACACTTCTCAACACTCCCTCTTAGCAAGAAATGGATTATTAACTACCCCAATCCTACTCTAGTGGAATTCGAACTTCCCTCTTAATAAAGCCTTTCTCAATATGTCATCATCTTGTTCCTCTATCGGAATGTATTGTAGCAACATTATCTTCCTCTACACACAATATCGTAAATGATGATATCAAATTTCTATATTCTTGGATCAATCGTGAAATATCAAATTCTCAAAGAGCTTAACGCACCTCTGATTATCACAATAGATCACAGTTGGATCAATCGCATAACCAAACAATCCCACAAGTATCTTTCTCATCCAAATTGTCTCATTTGTTGCTTGGCTTGTAGGCATGTATTCAGATTTTGGTAAGCTTAGCACCACATACCTCTGCTTCCTATTGCACCAATAAATTTTTGCGGACCCAACACTAAAAATTCCACCTGATGTACTCTTTTGGTCAGATGGAATCCTTGCCCAATATGCATCTATGAAGCCACACAATTCACTCCCTATGTCTGTCTATACCATAGTCTATAATGAGTGGTGCCTTTCAGGTACCATAAGACATGCTTTGTTTCCTTCCGATATAATTTGGTCTTCCTAAACATAGCTTGGCCGAGCTAGTTGACTGCATAGCACATATCTAGTCATGTGTTCACAAGATACATCAGTGAACCTACTAGTTTTCGGTAAATGGTAGAATCAACATCTTCACCTGAAGTGGTGTTCTCCTTCCTCCGGTTGGTCGCTATAGGTTTCTCCATGGGTTTAAAACTCTCCATGCAAAATCTCTGCAATATCTCAGTGGCATAATTTCCTTGAGACACAAACAATTCCCCATCTTCTTGCCATAATTCCAACCCGAGGAAGTAGTGCATGAGACCCATGTCTTTCATCTCAAATTCCCTTGCAAGGTCCTCCTTACAAGAGTTTATCAGTTGCTCATCACCTATCAATATTAAATCATCAACATATAGAAAAATGATAAGAAATTTACCTTCTATCAAAATATGATAGAGGTTCGCATTCGCTTCAATTTTTGGTGAAGCCCAAACCAGTGAGATAACTGTCGATCCTGGTGTACTAAGCTCAGGGTGCTTTTTCGAGACTGCACTACAAGAAAAAAGGACATTGGTGAGGGGCAAAAATGATCACCATAACCTCATTGGTGAGGGTCAAAAGAGCTTTCGTCACCAAAAATTGAACGTCACCAAAGGTGGCGTCGCCAAAAGTATAGGTGTTGTGGTGACATTTAAGGTCCGTCACCAATAATGATTTATAGTGACAGATAGTGACCGTCACCATTTCATATGAGCAATGGTGATGGACAATCGTCTCCGTCACCAAAAAACTGAACGTCACCAAAGGTGGCGTCGCCGAAAGTATGTGTTGTGGTGACATTCAAGGTCCGTCACAAATATTGATTATAATGATAGATAGTGACCGTCACCATTTCATATGAAAAACAACGATTTTTTGTGATGGACCTTTCATGGCCGTCACTATAAGTGCATATATATGGCGACGTTCATTGACTATCACCATAAACTCATTGGTGACATCAAGGTCCATCACGAATAATGACTATAATGACAAACAATGACCCTCACCATTTCATATCAACAACAAAGATTTATGGTGACGGACCTTTAATGGTCGTCACTATTGATGCGTATATATGGTGGTGTTCATTGACCGTCACCATTTCATATTTTGGTGAGGGTCGAAAAATGTGACCATAAGCTCATTGGTGATGGTCAAAAAAGCATCCATCACCAAAAATTGATCATCGTCATTCCCTATGAATATCAGGGCATGATGGAATTGAACCACCAACCTCCTGCTTGTAAAGCAGGTGCTCTTCCATTGAGCTAGCACCCTTTAAAGAATTAACATTTAAACTAGCAATTTCCCCTAAAGGTGCAAAGATACACCAAAGGAATAGAAAATCTATGAAAATCAAAAGTTGCTAGAAATAATATGTTCAATATACATAATAAAAAGACAATAAGAATAAATTTTGATATAATCTAACAAAGCATGTACTACGTAGGAGAATAACTGAAAAGCACAACTAGAAATTTGAATCACAACATAACAATATAAAAGAACATGCAACAGGAAAGGAACAACTCCACAGTTTGAGAAATATGAACAATCCATGGGCTTGTTCTTATGTATTGATATAGATAACGAAATAGAAATCTAGATTTATGAAATTCAAGTATCACACAAGAATGTCTTGAACAAATATCAATATGTAAAATAGTATTTTTTTGCATTTGGATTTACCTTGCAGAACCTCAGGAAAAAGTTTCCACAGAAACGGCCAATAAACTTAATAACATGGACCTTAAACATAACAACATGGACCTCAGGAGCAATTGTGCAGGGGATAAAATATGAAGGTAAAGCACTAGAGAAGTATTCAAAGAAAATGATGAAAAGCATATCTAGAAAGAACTGAGAACCCTCTGAAGTAAACCACGCATTTATCATCATGACTAGTACACTTGCAAAAAAATATTATAATAAATTATGAACTATTCCACCAAAAAACAGTGAATTTTTCCTCTAAAATGCAGTTTCAAATTAATCACTAGCATGATGCTAACTTCTCTGCAAAAATAGGGAAGTTTCAAGACAATGTATAATAGCTTGCATGGCAGTCGTGTTGATAAAACCTTCCAAGGAATAAGACCACAACAGTCAACAAGAGTGTCATCATACTTAATACCATCAAAGAGTGGTCAATAGCAAAATTGAATTGACGGACCTTCATAACTTGCATTGGTTCCTTATCCTTCATCCAACCCTAAAATTTTAGACCAAGGTTAACATTTTGAAGGGAAATTAAGAAAAGTCACATGATCTTGTGAAATAAGATTTTTATCACTACCATTAACTATAATGCAATAGTTTTGCACAAACAAAGAATCCCTGTCTAAAGTGAAGTAGTCAGTGATGATTAAGACTAATTGTGGGCTTAGAATTGTTTTTCCATTTTATTTTTTTGAATTGTTAGAATTACCGTACTTAGTAGCAGAGGCATTTCCACCATGGATTGGGAAGTTCACAACAACCACTTATGTAAGTGGGATTGTTGACTATAATCATTTTAACCTTCTCCTTCCTTTTTCTCAGCCACTGAAATATGTGTTGAGAACTCTTTGCTTAATACATCCCTCATTAGAATGGGCAAACCATTAGTGATAATCACAATATTCTCGTAACATTTCCACTATCATTACAATTGATTTTGGGCTAAAATTTGGACTTATGGGTATCTTTGTCATGCCTTGTAAACAAATGAAGATGACAAGGGGAAGGAGCAGAAGAAGAGGGATTAGAAAACATCCACTGAGAGGAGCTTGAATTTTTGTCAATGATGCTCCATCTTTAGGGATTGCTTCTGTAACTTGCTTTCAATATTCAAGGCAAGCCAGAAAGCCTTGCTCCAATGAGCTGAGTGCATGCAAATTCCATCTTGTGTTGAATATGAAACAAGAGACACTTGATAAAATTGAAACATTAATCCCCAACGATGAATTTTTCAATATACTAATGAAAAATCAATACCATCAATTTTTAGAGAGGTAGCCACCGCTAAGTAGCTCCTTCCTAAGAGGTTAGAAACATTGTCTAATAACTAGTTTGTAGAAGCCATCAAAATCACCCAACAGGCACCACATTGCACACAACATGTTGAGTTGTGGGAGAAAGAATCTTAAATTATAATGCACCCTTCTGCGAGAGTAACGACATTTTGGAGAAACAAAAATGCCTATGATAAGTGATATACCTACTGGAGGTATAGAAATGCTGCCAGCAGATCAGGAGGTTGGCCCAGACCCCAAGAGATATCTAGGGAACAACCCCAAACCTGAGTAGCTCTGAGGTTATGGCAGAAACATTGAGAAGGAATGTTGAGGCAAAAGTCTTGCAATCAGAATAAACTCACAAGATAACTACGAACCAAGAGTGACAAAGTTTTGGATAGTTCCTTAGTCTAAAGAGGCTAGAAGCTCATGCAACACTAGAAGGTTATTTTATTGGGAAAAGAGAATGCTATGTGCATCTTGCAAATGAAAACTGATCTTGCACATGATGGGAAAAAGGGCTTGCAAAAAGATGCCCTGTGTGCAGCATCAACACACACAACATTCTCTTTTGCCCAATGCACTAACCTTCTAGTTGTGGCCAAATAGCACTTGGGTCACAGTGGCAAGGCTTTCAGTAGCAGGCACTTACAAATCTTCCATAATTTGCGCTATTGTACTAGAACTAGATCTTGGACCTATGCTAAGATGTAGGGTGTTTCCACTGCAAGACATCAAGCAATGTGTTTAGCATTCAGAGCCGAAAAACTTGAGAAACACCTTGACCAGGGAAAAACAACCAAAAATAAATGAACAAATAATAATAATAATAACTCTAGATGATTATAAATAGGAAACCCTACTATCACTGCACTGGAGGTGCAGGCCTTCACTTTTTTATTTTTCATTATAATTTGCACAAAATCCCTCCAATCCTAGCCTGTCACATATTTTCATTTAGCAATAGTTAAATACTTTTTTATTTGGTCACGTATGAATCCCAATGGAAAACTGGTATTATATATGCCATACATAACAATTAGTAAGCCAAAACAAGTAAATGCAAAGTTTCAAATGTAACTTCTTATCATGAAATGTTAGTTACAGTAATAGCAATGGTATGCCAATTGCATAAGCCATATGTATCTCCTGTGGAAAGGCTGATTGTAATCCCCATGTGAGCCAAAATATCAATAAATAGCAACATAAAGAACTAATATGCAGCAGAATTGTTGTAGAAACTATTTTATAAATGGGAAAGGTAGTGAATTATGGAATAGAAAATCATGCGTACTACCTATTTAGTTTCTTAACCTACAATATCTACTACCATTTTCAGTTTCTTTATTATTTTGGTACACTGCTCATTTTATCTAGAATTACAGTGAGATAGTTGTCTGATAGTTAGTCATATTATAGTAGGAATGTCATCAATATAGGAAATCTAGTTTTTGACTGAAAATGAGAGCAGGGCATAAGGAAAATCATTGCCACAAGGTAAAAATATGATTGACAACTTCTTATTGGAATGTATATTATTTGGAGTTAAATACAAACTATGATTATTTGTGGTAATGCTATGGATGTTGGAGAATAGACATTCAAGAAAGTATTGTCACTGTAACACGTCTACAATGTAGTTGTAGATCCTTTTTCACCTTGGTTTCTATTTTCTGCAATGGCTTATAGTGGTAGCATGATGCGTGCATTAGATATTTTCTTCCAATGTTCTAGTGAACTTGGTATTTTCAAGAGGGTCATAACCTATTAGGAAAGAACTTATTTTTTCATAAGAGGCATTCCTAGAAAAAATTGGTCAAGAGGCCAATCTGCAAGACAAAATTATAATATATATTGTGACTTCTCCAAAGCTTGAAACTTATTCACTGGTTGATACTTCACTAGTCAGTCAATAATGCAACAGCCTTCAGAAACTAAAACACAGTGGTGACTTGCAGGTCATGTTTGCATTATGCTAGTACAAGCTTAGTCTATTAAGAGGCCTACCATATGCAACAAAAAAGATTTGTAGATAAGCTTTCCATGTGCACTTTTGGAATTGTAGGACAAATGAAATAGTTAGTTTATATATCTTCAACGATTTTGAATTAGGAAAGAAGCCCTTAAAATGTACATCCATCATAAGACTAGGCCGAGTTCAATCTAGTCAAGTGTGTTGCTGCTTGCACACACTTGTTATTTATCTTTCCCATTTTAGGCCTTAGCAAACTGACATAGTAAATGTATAAGAGTTCCAAAAATAAGTGTCTAAGTGATGGAAGACATGTGAGAAAAGTCAAGCTGGCCTATCCATGTTCACCCATTATTGGGCTTCTTTAGGATTAATAGTTGAGGAAAGTTTTTCAGCATTGTGGGACTAAGAAAGTATGGAAAATTGTAAGATTAAATAACATTGCAACACCATGAGAGTCATCTAGAATTGCTGAACTGATGCTAAAAAATTTAGCATAATAATAGGACACAACTTAGCAACTTCTTAGTATCATGTTGCATGAAGAATTGACTCGAACCTAAGTTTTTGAGGCAACTGATATACTGCCCAAATCATGTCCTTTAGGAGACAAGTTTGCACATTGAGTGTGTGAGAGGGCGAATGGGTATCATGTTCACATGGATTGATACATTAGTCCAATTTATATTTTCTTATCTTTTCCTAAAGGCTAATATCAGTAAATGCGAACATGAGAGTGGGTGCCCTCACATTTGAAGAGACAAATTTAGAGGGATTGTGTTAAAGACCATTTAAGTTAATCATTCTACCCTCATGCTTAATGGAAATAAAAATTTGATATGATTCATTTCATATGTGCCCAAAGTTTGAAAACACTAAAGTTTAAACTCCCAACGTGTCCTTTATGAGAGTGGGTGCCCTCACATTTGAAGAGACAAATCTAGAGGGATTGTGTTAAAGACCATTTAAGTTAATAATTCTACCCTCATGCTTAATGGAAATAAACATTTCATATGATTCATGTCATATGTTCCCAATTTTTGAAAACACTAAAGTTTAAACTCCTAGGATCTCATCACTTTCTTTATTTATGATTTTTACAAAAAATGGAGGTCATTGGTGAGAAAAAATCTCAAAAACCCTAATTTTTTTATCAAAATGATTAGAAAAAGGGGTGTTTCTTGTAGAGGTAATGGGGTCTCTGCAAGAGGCAGCTAAGGAGAAGGTGACTTTTTGAACAAAAGAGGCTCTAAATCCTCTTGTATCCAAGCACTAAAGATCATTGATGATGAAGATGAGTCTAAGTTTGAAGATGAATATGATGAATTTGATTCAGTGAAGCTTGTGGGGAACAAGCAACCAATGTTGAGTCCTATTGAAAAAGCAGATCCAAAAACAAGTAGTATGAAGGTTACTGGGGATGTTAATTATTTGAGACAATCAAGATTTCACTAGCACAATATCTCACCATTGACACTTAAGGCAACCAACACAGTGGGATATGAGCGTATGACCATTGTGCAAGAAGCAAATATTCCATCTATTATCAAAGGCAAGGATGTGTAGGCCAAGGTTAAAACTTGCACCGGCAAGACAATATCATTTATATTTTCTGCTATTGAGGTGATAGTGAAGTCACAATTCCTCCAAGGTCATAAGAGGTCGCCTATTCTTGTTCTTGTCATTTGTCCCACTATGGAACTTGCAAGTCAAGTTGTTGTCCAGGACAATATTTCGTTTAAATACCATGAAAATATTGTTGTACAAGTAGTTAGTGAGGGCACTAAATTACCAAGAGAACATAAATGGTTACAAACAAATCCTTGCCAAATATTAGTAGCCACTCCTGGAAGGCTTTGGTACCATATAGAGAATACCCCAGTGGTCTCAAATCGTTTAATGGGTGTGAAAACGCTCGTACTTTGATGAAGTCAGCCATTTGCTAGATATGGGGTTCCATAGGGATATTGATATAGGGATATCCCTAGTTCCTTATTACAACCATGCCGACCCAAGTAACAAATCCTTGATAGAGGGCTATCAACCCCTATAATGAATCTTGATTATGGGGATGTCACCACTTGTGACAAATACTTGTCACAAGATTTTAAGCCCCCCATAATAGGCAAATCCCTCTTGCAAGGCATCATCAACACTCATAACATTGATCCAATGTTGATTACAACCCAATGTTACATAGTGAAACACTCACCAAGGTTTGGGGCACAATCCCCATGCTTCCATGACAATGAAACTTTAAGTGAAACAATTGCAATGTCCCCAAAATAGTGAAATGTGATGCAAAACATTTTAATTTTAATGAGGGATGTTTCAAATATGTAAATTGGGTATCCAAGGTTATGGAGATGAAAATCCATGAGACCAACCAAGGTTATGGAGTAAATTGCAAGGCATGAACAACAAATAATGAAGCAAATGTATAATCCAATGTTTGTTAAGAGTTCTAAAACTCTAATGCACAACGAAGATATGCATTAGCAAGAAAGAGATGAAAGTAAATCTCAGTAGTCAAGGACAAAGTTAGATGAATAAATTGACAAGTTGTGGATGTTGATGAAGAGAATGACCAAGAGAAGGTACAACAAGAGAAAAATGACAAACAATAATAAAGTACAATTGACTAAGGACCTTTGCATTAGCAAGGCAAGTGGAAAAGAACAACATAGGATTTGGAAGCCTAGATAAGTGAATATAACATCAACACTAGGAAAACAACATGTAGGGAAGAATGGAAAACTACAACACAATCTTTGGATCCTATAGGATTCAAGAACTAATGACACATGAACAGGAGTTCATGAAATTTTTCTACCATGGGAGTTTGATGCAGGAGCACTAAAACTTCCAAAAGCCATCAAGCATTCTGAAGAAAAGCTCCAAAAGGGTTTTGAACATTGAAAAGTAATTTCAATTCCTTATTTGTAAATATTGTTTGTTTCTTTTAATTATTATACAATATTTTTAGAAAACGTATGGGTAGGAATGATTTTGTCCTTAAGGAAAAATAAATTCTACCTTGAAAAGCATAAGAGATTTAGGGAATAAATCACAGAGCTACTTTTCTTTTAAAGTTGTATTTGACCAATTTAATATTAAGGGAAAATAAAATGACATTCAAATAAATGGGAAATCGGGCCATAGAGAGAATGAATGCCTCTTACCATGTGTATGCACAAAACTAGTTTAATGAATAAGAGTTCATGCATTTACTATAATGGACTGTGTTGGATATATGTTGTTATAAATTAATGTATAACGAAGACCATGCATTTATTCTATATTCGATTTACTCTGAGTCAAAGTTTAATTATCTCTTCATTTCCAGTTGAAGAACCTCTTTTTTGTGCACACTAGAGGGTTTTGGGAAAATGAAGCTATTGTCAATGTTTTAGGAGTATAATTGACTAAGAGAAGGAACCGAACTGTCAGTAAATCGTTGGAGGCGTAAGGTTAACATGAAATTATGGAATGGGCTATTTTGATCCAACTAATCAACTCTTGCATCGGTTTGTTTGGACCATGAATATTAATTTGTGAAATAATTGGAAGGAAAGTCCAATCCCTATGATATGGAATCGCCTTGAAAGTGGTCAGGAGGAACAGACAGAGAACTGAAGCCAACTGAGTTTCTCTATCTTGTGAGGGTTGAGTTCCAACTGAAATAAGATTTTAGAGTCCAAATCATATTAAGATGAGACAATCACCGTGGATATTAAGTTGAAGTGAATGTTTTCGGTACAATTTTCGGCATAAATACTGGAAAATGTGTTTTTAACCTTGCGTTGGCAATTTAATTTGAATTATGGAAACATGTCGTTTTCTATTTTACTATATATTTCAATTAATGATGGAAAGCCCTTTGGTGTGGCCTGAAAACCTTGCATGGACATGATCATTCCCAACATATGCTAAATTTTGATGTTGAATCATATAAATTTGACTATTGTAGATCACATGTTTGAATTCTTTCCCAGGATTGATCGTCGGTGGATGTTGGAAATTGTAAATGTGAGAAACATTGCCAAAGAGCTCCGCTCTAGAATTTCACTCCACAACGTCATGCAGAGTGTGGAATGGGCATATGAATGGGTTATATTGCAGGTTTTGTGTTGTGGTTGAAGTGGTACCCACTACCGGTGAAGTTTGGCTCCTGCAAGGTTCCATGGTCAAACCCACGAGGAGAAAGGGGTGCGTGCGCATATAACCATGAAAGACCCTGTAAATGCCAAATGATCCTCCGTCGTGGCTATATAATTAAGCATACCATATACACTAAATGGGTGTTTGCAGCAGCAACTAATTTGTGAATTTTAGGATTCTTTTGCTAATCTCCTTCCAGGAAGCAACTACTTTGTGAATTTCTGGATTCTTTTGCTAATCTCCTTCTGGGAAGCAAAGTTTGTGTTGTGGCATATGTTATGCTCCTGCCTACTCCACATGAAGATTCCTTTCATGGTTTCTCTGATATCCATATTCTTATAGTCGCATTCCATATCAGTGGAAAACTCAAATAAATATTTCAGTCATTGAGTTTCTATATTGAGTTCTGATTGTCTTTGAAAACAATCTATTGATCGGAATGGCAGAGGATTTGGTGATCCAATCACTTGCGGGCGCTACACCATCTGAGCTGCTGGGGATCATTAAAGATGTGTTGAAGAAGAGTTTTTCCTGCAAGGAGAATTTAAAATGCCTCCAAAAAACCCTGGAAGGAATCACACCTGTATTACTTGACAACTTTACGAGTAGTGTAGAGTTGTCTCAACCTAGCCAGAAGCTGCTTAGTGAACTTTATCAGTAGCTACAGGAGGGTAAGAGGTTGGTTAAGGCCTGTTCCAAGGTAATTCACTTGAATATATTTAGGAGCTATAAGTATGCAAATAAAATTGAAGGCTTGGATTTGTATATTGTCAATTTCACTCAGACGAAAGGTTGGGCACATATCTGTTCTAAATTGCATAGCCTGAGAGTACAACAGGATCAACTTGTGACTATTGGGCACAGAATAGAGCATAAAATTGAGAATATTGACCTAAAAATGGAGGATAAAATTGAAGGGATTGGGCACAAAATTGATGCAATAAGGGAAGAATCTGACCTTAAGTTGATCGCAGATCAGATTTACCAATTGGAAATTGGTAAGAGGGCTTCCCAATTGAGCGTCCCAGAATTGCCAAATTTTAGAGTTTGTTTGAAGGGTTTGGTGTATGAGCTGAAAAAATGTCTCTTGCGCAATGATGCTCCACTGCTCGGAGTAATAGGCATGGGGGGCAGTGGAAAGACTACTGTGGCATTAGCCCTCTGCAATGATAATGAAGTCAAAGGTCATTTTAAGGAGATCATAATTTTTGAAAGAGTTTCGCAATCACCGAACCTTAAGGGACTTCTTGAGAGAATGTGGGACAAGATTGTTTGTGAGAAAAGACCTGAATTTTATGACGTCGAAGATGCACATCAACAGCTACGATAAAGGCTTCGCCAAATGGAACCTCGACCAACTTTGGTGGTGCTGGATGATGTTTGGGAAATTGATCATCTTGAAAAGATTTTGTTTGAAGGAAAAGGGTTTAAAACTCTTGTTACAACTAGAAACAACAATGTTGTTAAATCTGATTACTTGTATGATTTGCCGTGTTTGAGAGAGCAAGATTCCGTGTCCCTTTTCTGCTTTTCGGCATTTGATCGAAATTCCATTCCAGAAACAACAGATTACAACCTAGTCAAAGAGGTAATAGCAGAATGCAAAGGATTTCCGCATGCTCTTGGAAGGTCTCTCCATGGTCAGCCACCCGCAGCATGGATAACTACCAAGGACAAACAATATCTGAATATCACGAAACAAAAGTTCTGAAATGAATGGCAACAAGCATAGATATCTTGGAAGAAGAAGTCCAAGAAGCTTTCTGGACATGGGAATATTTCCAGAGGCTAGAAAAATATCTGCTGATCCATTGTTAGACTTGGGTGTTTATGTTCATAAGTTGAAATGGACATTTGCTTACACAATCTTAATAGAACTTGTGAGTCAAAATCTTGTGACTTTGTGAAAAATCAAAAAGGTACCCTGGGGAATCCTTATGGCTGTAGTGGTGAGCTTTCCTTAATTCAGTATGATGTATTGCGAGACCTGGCTATCTATTGGACCGAGCAGGAGCCTATAATTGAAAGACGCAAAAGGTTTATCGTTCCTCAGAAAGCTGATTCTATTCACAAAATGTGGAAGAAGCATGCAGGGCGTGATTTCAATGTTGAGATTGTTTCCCTCCACACAGGTTCGATGGAGGATAAGGATTGGTGTCAGATGAACTTCCCTAATGCCAAGGCGCTTATCTTGAACTTTTCTGCAAGTGAATACTTTCTTCCACCATTCATGCAATCAATGGATAAATTAAAGGTTCTCATAATTGTAAATCACAATTCTAAGCGGGCTACTCTCAAAGGTATATCAGTCCTCTCTTCATTAACGTGGTTGAAAGTTATTCGGTTAGAGAGAGTAACTGTTCCTCCCCTCCAAGAATACTGTCAGTCCTGGAAAAAACTAGAGAAGTTATCCTTGGTTCTATGTGAGGATTGTGGGAATACTACAGGATTACATATGGGGGTGGATTTAAATTTCCCCCGTCTTCTTGAGTTAGCTATCGATCACTGTAGTGATTTGAGGGAACTTCCTACAAATATTTGTAGTTGGACTACCCTTAAACGGTTGTCTGTCACAAATTTCCACGATCTTCATAAGTTATCGGAAGATATAGGTAATCTCAACTCACTGCAGATGCTCAAATTGTATGCATGCCCAGATGCTCAAATTGTATGCATGCCCAAGTTTAAAAGAACTACCATATTCAGTTTGCAAGCTAAGACAACTACAATTCCTTGATATTTCACTTTGTGGGTACCTAAAACAACTCCCAGATAAATTGGGCCAATTATCTAGTTTAAAAGAACTTGATATGAGGGAGTGCTCTAGTGTGAAGCAACTTCCCAAATCGGCTAGTGACTTAAGGTCTCTGGTTCATGTCATCTGTGATGAGAAGATTCGACATCAGTGGTTATCTATCAAGGCCTTTACCATTCCCAACCTCCGCGTGGAAGTTGCAGAAGAACACTTCCATCTGGATTGGCTTGAAGATTGATTGATTCATAATATATAGGATGGCACTTGCAGGGATTCTCTCTCTCTATGCAGATCTCCTGAGCCAAGGTGAAAAACTGGGTGTCTAATAAACAGAGTTACATTGGAGCCCTAAACATCGCTGGTTGAAATTTGGAAAATAACAAAATCTCAGCATAATGGGGCTATGAGGTTTACTCAACAAGGAGCTCCAGGAGATCAACCCTACACAGTTGTTCGCAGTGATAGAAACAATTTATTGTGTGCCTGGAAGACACTATCATGCGGCATTGAGACTTTGTCAACTGGTACAAAGTATAACTTACTTTTATACATGATATTTTTCTGTCTAATCATGTTCACAGTGCATAATATGATCAATTTTGTCCAGCATCTGTGAACCTGGTAAACTTCCTGCAATTACTGAACTTTTGATGGCTTGGGTAGTAATAAACAACATGGCAACGTCATGCAGAGTGTGGGTCATGGTATAATGTGTAAGATGGGAGAAATAGGCACAATCGTTTAATTGGTACAATACCTACAAGTTGGAAGGGCATACAGAGTTTGCATTTGTTATCATTGGAACATAACCAGTTGACAGGGTTTCTTCTAGAATGGATCTGGAAATTCAAGGATTTGCAAGTGCTCAGTTTCTCCAATAATTTGTTTTATGGAGAAATTCCCACCCAAGTATCTGAATTGAAAGTTCTTTGTACTAATTCGATCCATCGTATGTGGTCTAACTTGTTATCATTGGAACATAACCAGTTGACAGGGTTTCTTCTAGAATGGATCTGGAAATTCAAGGATTTGCAAGTGCTCAGTTTCTCCAATAATTTGTTTTATGGAGAAATTCCCACCCAAGTATCTGAATTGAAAGTTCTTTGTACTACACCCAATCCATTAGAGGCAGGCTCTAAGAACAAAACTCAGTGGGGATGTTTTGATGCGCTGTCTGCTAATGGTTTCACTAGATCGGACAAAACTGATGTTATGTTCTATGTTCAATTTCAAGGGCCAGGAACAAAATTTTCAACTTCAACTTCTTTATTTTTCTAAGGGTTTCATCAACTTGTCAAACAATAGGTTAACCGGTATTATTCCTTCACATTTTGGGTTGGTCAAAGGCCGAGTTTAAATATCTCCATCAATAAATTGACAGGACACAGACACATCAAATATGGGGTCTAGACCAAAAAAATAATTCAGAGACTACTGCAAACGCAACATGCAACTCAGATTCAAGACATCGAAATAAAAAAATTCAATAAGTTCACTTGCAAAGCATTAAAATATGGGGTTTTCAGAAAATAGAAAAAGATTGAACTTGGTTATTTCCGGAGGTTCATTTTATAAATACCTTGGGCAGGCTGTCGATGAAGGTGGGCAGCATCTTGAATTTACTTCCTCTTCAGAGGCCAATCCAACGTGCATCTCAACAGCTATGGCATCTACCAGCGACCTCAAACAATACAAGGGGTAGAGCATCCCTGCAGAAAGCCCTCCAAAAGGTTCCACTTGCAGGCGGGAATAAAAATTTATCAAAAAATAAAAAATAGAATCGTTCGCTTCCTTAAAAGTATTCAAATTGAATTTTCAACCAATGCGAGAACGAGGGCGGAATTTTTTGGAGGGGAATTGGAATTAATTTAAAATTAAAAATTAAATAAAAATTAAATTTCAATAATAATATTTAAAAAAATAATTATATATAATATTAAATTAAAAATTCAATATAAATAAATAAGATATTAAAATGCATATGAATTATTTAATATGTAAAACTTATAAACATAATTAATTAGTAGTTATAATTATTTATGTGGTCATCTTTAAATTAAAAGACTCAAAATTAAATTTATCTGGTTTTTCCTTGTTTCAATATAGACATAAAAAGGTATGATAAAATGCCCTCTTTTAAGGTTTGATAGTTATTATTTCTTTTACTAAGCTTTCATCTATCATAATGAGGCCAATTGCCCAGATTTAGCATTATGAGAGTTGTTATAGTTGCTACAACACCACCCAAAATTTTGGGCATTTGTCGAACTCTGATGTTTTCCCCATTCGCACTTTACATGTTTCCCCCACACATCATGTGTTGCCTCAGATGTTGACATTATGACTACATTACCGTTTCGAAGGTGTGTCGCTTCGGTGATGTGCCAAGAGACTCCCTTCACTTCAAAACTTGTCTTTCCCTAGTATGTATCGCAACCAACAGAAGCACTGAATGTGGACAAGCAACATTTCATTTTGGATCCCCTTATGTTGACTATACTAGGGTTTGGGAGAAACCATAATTTGGAAAGAAAGTGACCCCCTTTCTGTGTTTAACCTATGCCTCTAAGGGCATAGTCTCATCGACATCGCACACCATGGTGAGATTTATTGCATAGCATGTCACCCTAGGCCCTTGACTGGTCCTATGCCTTAGCATGTGCAATAGGGTTTGAGAGAATTATATATTTTTCTCGGCATCCTTGAAACCTTAGGCGTTGGTGATTGAAGGTCCAACCCTGTCATGAATTAATCCTTACTCTTGAGGGTGATTATCATCTTCACCTTCTCATCTTATCTCAAAACTGGATCACTCATATGCATTAGGGTTTACAAGGTACCTCGTATAGCATTAGTCCTCATTCCCTCTCATTTCATTAGGTTTTGGGCAGGTAGTTGTTGTTGGGAGTTATCTTGTCATCAACCTACATTTTCAAGGGTGTTTTCCCATTGGTCATATTGTGCATGTGCCCTTATTCTCTCCATTAATTTAGGGTTTGGATTATTATGGCCTTGTTCATATGTTATAAAATCCTAAGTTATCATAGCCATGAATCAAAGGTTAAAACCTTTTCCTCTTGAATTTCACTTTGGCGCGTATTACTCAGGTTTCTCTCCACCAAGTTTTAAGGAATCATATCCATCATATCCATGTGCATAGGCATTATTTTCCTAAAATAAGGTTTGTTTATGTGTGAGAGAGTAAGCCTCCAAAGCTTGGAATTTCGCTTCATATGTTAATATTAGAAGGAATGTTTGAACATTCAAGTCATAATCGTTTACAAAACTACCTGAAATTCTCTAGTGTAATTATCACAAGATATACTTAAGTTGAGGATAACCCGATCATGATCGTTGAAGTACTTACTTAATGCATGCCTGAAATTATACTATTTGGTTGATAACCAAATCTTTATATTGCGAATGTGAAACAACTTTGGATAGTGATACCCTAGAGCCATAAAGAGACTTACTATTTGTATTAGTATTCATATTGTTTTATGTTGTGGCTCATGCCTTCTTGTAATGTGGCATCGCAGGTCTTTTCTTAAACCACAAAGGGGGGAACACCAATTCAAAAGGAATAAAGACACAGTGGTCTACATACAAGAGGGCTCTCGACCATATGTGTATTTGGTCACTTCTTCTCATGAGGTTGGTGTGTGTGCACATGGATAAACGAATCCAGGTTTTCGTTGAAAGCATCGCCCCAAACGATGAAAGGAGCATCGCCTAACTGGGCCTCACATGAAAATTTGGAAAGCACCAAGACATTGGTCACTGAGAAAGAATTGGGTAAGGGTGAACATGCGAGACTATGAGAAACAAAACACTTGAGTCTTCCAGCCTTTTAATACGGTTGCAGAAGTAAAGGCTAAATCATAGGCAAATGCATCAATCATTTATGTACCAATGCCATTTGTTTTTGCAACTATTTTGGAAGCAATGAATGCCAAACTATACTTGTTTTTCTGCATTAAGGAGGGTGTTACCCGATATGGTATGGTACGTGTGAAGAAAACTTTAAACGAGCAATCGAAGACTCGACTTATCAGGTCAAATTGTCAAGCCTGGTGAGTGCAAAATTGATCTTTATATGGAGTCGCCTTGGCTACATGTTAAGTCGAAGCATGAAATCCAACGATATGGTGAGAAGGAACCACTTAGGAAGAAGACTTTTCTAAATAATAAATATTGGCTTCAGGGCTTGGCAGGTGTTTAATTAAAGTGGCTCATGCTTGGAGTTTTGGATTTATTGGCCAAACATGTGAGGAACATCACAATTGCATCCAAAGGTCACATTTAAAGAACTAATGGTAAAAATCTCGATGGTCACCACAACACGAATGCGCACTCCAAAGTAGAGCATAAAAATCAAATGGTAAAGGGAGTTAACAAGTTCTGATCATTATGAAAGAGAGAGGAGACGAGTTGTGCTTTTCTTTTGGGCAGTATGAACATTTATATACAAGTCAGATGCCATGGGAATATGGCATGTATGTATGTATATTATTAACATCCCATAACAAGGACCTTTTAATGATGGAAATGCGTTATTAGGGTGCAAGAGAAGCCATAGATCAACGAAGACGTTAATAAAAACGATCTTCTGGGAGTGGACGTTGGCTTCTAAAATACAATGATAAGGCTCCAAAAGGATTGCATAGGTGTTAGCACTAACTTCCACCAACCAGTCCATAGTGAGACCACACGTAGCTAAACATACATAGCTAAGTAACATGGATTTACATTTGAGCCCTTAGCTTTGCCTGCTAAATGTCTAAAAAACATGGGCATGGAAATCTTCTTTTTTGTTTGCAAACTCCTTATAACACAAATAGTTGAATTTTAGGCCTGTCTTTAGAGAAACGGCTATAGCTTAATGTTAGAACTGACTATATAATCTTCAAGGGAGATTTCAACCCATTGTTGGTATAGATTAACTTCTTGAGATTGAAGTCGGCAGGACAGGCTGGAAATTGATAGTAGAAAAGCATTAGAGCAGAAGCCACTGGTTGGAGGGATCTATAAGCTATTTCCTGGGATTGTTTGTTGGGCACATGTTGTGATGTGTTCGCTTGGGGTATTTATTTTGAGATTGACCTGTGAATAGTATTCATGGAATTAAATTTTGTTTATTTGCTAAAATGGAACTCTTGGCAAAGATAGTAGTCAAGAACTTGAACAAATCCATCTTTGAATGCAGACCTAGCCATGAAATATGTCATCCTAACATTCTTAAAGATCCACAAGGGACGTTTTGATGCTAGCAGTGCAATGTATTTTCTTCTCTAACCATCCAGTAATTTGTCTCCTACAAATTTATTTATGTGCCTATATCCATGACAATATTTCAATCCATCAAAAATGACATTTCAGCCGCCTAGAAGAATATAAAAGGGATTAGAACTTGTAGTAAAAAATGTTACCATGCTATCTTAAATTTTTAATTGATTATTTAATCAGTTTCTTCATTCATCATGGCCCTCTCAATCCGATGCTAATAGAATGGGGTACCTCATATGATATATCAAGCCTTGAAAATGTGGGCAAATAGTAAATCTTTCCAGTGAAAGTGGTTTAGCAATCAAAATTCTTCAAGCTTATTTCTGGTCAAGGGTTTTCACTCTATGCGATGGGGAGGAAGAAATATGTGCCTACTCCTTATGAAATTTTCTCCATCCCAAGAACTCCTTTTTAGAGTTTCAATTCCATTACAAGTTGAAGTGAATATATCCATAAGTGATTTCTATTTTTATTTTTTTTTAATTGTGATGAATAAATGATTGACTGTGTTCATTCTTGGTAGTTCTAAATGTTTGTTTCTCGTGAAACAGCGTATTGCATTAACCTTGCTCATATGAGTCTTCATTATTATCGTAATCATATTAAAATTTTCCGATTTTACATAAACATAATCACTTCAAGATGAATATTAGCCAGTCAGCTTTCTTCACATCACCACCTTTCTAGTCCATAGCACAATTGCGATCCGATCGATTGTCTCTTGCTCCATTATTTTGCAACTTAATGTCCGTCAAATGTTGTTGGCACTTCACTGTGGAATTTACTCCAAATTTGACATGCTAAGCCCCCGATCATCTCTAGTCGCTCAGTGATTCGATCACCCTTATCAATATAAACTATATAAAGAATCCATATACCATCAAGCAAAAATCATTCCATTGCAGCACTGAGACATTTACAAAGGAAATCAAAACTAATGAATATGACATCTAGTCCACTTTGTAACGAAACGTCTCGCACCTAGTGAAAATAAGGATGGCTTTACATATGTTTAAGGTTAACTCCGTTCACGCTTTCATTCCTTTTTCGATCGGTTTTCATGAGAATCCCGGATCTTAAGCTTATAACAGGTGCGAAAAGTCCCGTCCTCCTATTAACCATCATATATCATTCAACAACTAAATCCATGCATTTGCACCATTGGTATCATCGTATGAATTTGCATAAATGTACCGACCAATATGATCAAATTTGAAATTTTTCCGCAAAATAATATTTTTATCATTGAAATTCCATCAAACATGAATTAATCTCATGAACTCTTCAGATTTATATTGCAATATCCATCTCAGATCGATATCCCAGACCCAATATTCTGCCAAAAATGAATCTAGTTTCTCAAAAATATTAAAGAAGCTCAGCATAACATAATAAAACCGTAATTCAGATGCAATAAAATATTACTTTGCCAATACTTAGCAAAAATGGTTCAACACTAACATAACTTCAAAAATGATTGAACTCTAACGCGGAAAGCACAAGAAAATATCTTTATTCAAATTGAAGAAGGCAACAAAAATTAGAGAACCTTTGAGAAAACCATTAAAAAGTACATGCATCTCCACGAATTTGCAATGCTCCTCGTGTTTTCACATTTGCAAATAGCAAAGTTGGATACCTAAATTATTCGAATAAAAAAATGCAGTTTAGGAAGATTCACATATTGTTGGTCCCCTCACCTAAATCGAATGGGAAATTGTACAGATGAGATTTCGCAAGAGGAGATTTAAAGGTGTGATTCCACATTTGTAGCCGAAATCCATTGGCATATGATTGATCGTGTTAAGCCCAATATTTTTATTGTTGTCGATGATCATGGGACTTTCCAAAACTAGCTAATAAATGCATCATATCCGATGAAGGAATTTTGACCGCCCATGTTACACCATTTTTTGGTCATCTAACCTACTATCATTAGATGGACCCAAGTACACCATGTAAGGTAATTAATTTTACCCTAAGTAAAATTAGCCATTATAAAATAACTTAATAAAACACATTTATTAAGTTGTTGATGGTCTAAAACAGAAACCTCAAAAGGAAATATTAAAACAACCTATATTTGTTTGATTTTCCTTGTGGAATAATTAATTAAACAATAATTTAATTATTATTCCCTGTCATGTTTAACCGAAAAACAAAGAAATTAATTAGATAAATCTTTATTTATCTTATTATTTTCTAGGAATAATTATTTAAATATTATTTAAATAATATTCTTTGTTAAATATGATCAAATCACATCTATAAATAATTAAATAAATCATTATTTATTTGATTATCTTTCACACCACTTCCTTAAATGATAAATAAATCATTTATTTATTTATTATTTAAATAAAAGATTTGACCCAAGTCAAATACTTTTTCCTCCAACAAATAGTAATAAAACATTCATAAAAGGTGGATCTAGATTTGGTTAATGTTATTTAATCATGCACCAAGATCTAGAACATTCCAATATTTTGTTATAAATAGGAGGGTTTCTCTC
This sequence comes from Pinus albicaulis, assembly GCA_034641835.2. Taxonomy (NCBI): domain Eukaryota; kingdom Viridiplantae; phylum Streptophyta; class Pinopsida; order Pinales; family Pinaceae; genus Pinus; species Pinus albicaulis. The sequence goes on along the minus strand of CM076571.1, from coordinate 163,085,245 downwards.
ACCATTCTTCACCTTTTGCTGCCTATTAGATCACTCCTCGGGATCTATACTCTTAGTCCGACTTTGATCCATTATCATTGTCAAATTTTCCATTATTTGTCATGTAGGAGTTCTCTTTTGAGTTCTATCTTTGTCCTGGGTTTTCTACACCAACAAGAGAGAGAATACTAGATCCGAAGTGCCGAGGACTTCCAAGAACCCATCCCATTGAGTGAGAATTGAAACACCTTCGTTTTCCTCCTGTGTGCCCTTAATACAAAATTCTTTCAAAATATTGTTCTTGTCTTGTTCATTGATGTATGGAGAAAACCTACTTTTATCGCTTAATGTCTCTTTATGCATAGATCCGGATTTTTGCAAGATTTGTCTTGATCAACTAACTCAGATTCAAGATATTACAACATATTTGACATGTTATTAGGGCTATAAGTTATGTGCATAGCTAAAGTGGTATTTTTTCTTCATACACTTCGACAAAAGATATACTAACAATTGGCGACTCCACACGGGTTTTCAATTACGACCGCCGGCTGTTATATTCCCGCATATCCAACCTACTGCACTTAGGTTTCTTTTCACTTTTTTTTCTTTTCCTATTTTTATGTTATTTTTCACCTATAAAACCTTAAAACATTAAAATTTCTAACTTCCGTGTGTTTCTCGACCCATTACTTAGGTGACAGACATCACCACACCGAGATGGCAACTTTTTCTGGAATCGTTGCTGGACACCTCGGAGCTTCGTCGCACTTTTCAGCCTGCAACCGCGACCGACCTGTGTCGCACTTTTCGCCGTAAACCTGCGACTCCGGACCCGGTGTCGCACTTTTCACCAAGACCGCGACTTCGTACGTCAGCAAAATGTCGAACCTCGCGACCGCGCTTTTTCTCGCTATTTTTTCACAATTTTTCTTTCCGGGTTTTTCAAGCTTCTCGTCAAGGTTTTTCCAGCTTCCGTCTCTGTACCGTCTAGACTTGTTTCGATTTGTTTTGCTCATTCAAGTGGGAACATAGCCCCCCAGGGATCTTACCACCCTCCACTTTTGGTAAAGAGTTTTAGGTCATGCCTGCAAGCCTTGATTTTTTCGCAGCTCTGCCTTTCCTTCGTATCCTCGACACCTCCTTTTCGCATCCCTTTTTAATTAGCTCTTCTCCTTTCAAATCACCTCCGAAGTTTTGTTTTGATCTACCCTTAGGCCTCCTCCTTGTCCCTTCGTTTTCATCGATTTCCTCCTTTTTTACGTACCACCCTTGCCTTCACCTCTTGACCTGTTCGCACCTCGAAAGAGATTTCTTTTTTAGATCCTCGTCCCTCCCCCAACCTTAGATCTATTGGCCTTCTTTTTAGTGTGTTTTGACCAGATTTTTTCCTCTTTTAGACTAGTTTGAGACCCGCCTTTTTGGGTTAGATCGATGCATTGTTAGTCGTTAATTTTCCGTTATTTCAACATTATATACTGCTCTTCCGTAGATTTATTTTCGCTACGCACATTAATTTTTTCTTTTGCTCTCAAAACTTCTCTGCTTTAAAAAGTAAAATTAACACACGCCAAACACTCACCCTAAGCGAAGAAAAGCTCTGTTAACACCGCCAGCAAAGACTTTAAAACATTGTAAAATCAATTGACACCGCACCTTTCTCGCCCTTATTTTGACATTGTAATCACTTGACTGCACCCTCCTCGCCTTTGCTGGCCGTCTTCTTCCTCGAGGCCATGTTTGTGTTGTCACCATCGCGTCCTCGTTGCCACATCCCGCACTCCCTTGGCCTTCACCCTCGCTCGGTCGGTCGCACCTACCTTCCCGTCGTCGTTGAGTTAGTCCTCCGAGTCCGCACCGGTGACCTCTTCTCGATTCATTGGGTTCCCCCTTACTTTTGGTTCTCCCCCCTATCACCTTCACTATGTCTCCGGTCCAGGCCTAACGCTAGCGTAATCCCGACCCTAATGTCGCGGGACTACTACTAGCGAAACCGCCACAGAACTACCTCGGTCGCACCCTTGCTCCTTGCGCGGCAGCGTTCCCACCCCTCCCCGATTTTAACCGCTGATCAATGATCCTATCCGCCACGATGCTGCTGGCTCGCTATGCCAACCAAGCTCCCCTCCGACATCCCTAAGTTTGAAGGTCTTTGGCCAGAAGATCCAACCAACCATGTCTCGATCTTTCCACATGTAGTTCTCTCCAATTCCATTACCGAGATTCCATCCGTCTTCTATTGTTCCAACGCACGCTTACGCGGCGAGCTGAAATGGTATGTTGACTGTGCCACCTCTTCCTATACCACCTTTGCGACTACTACCCAAGCTCTTTTATCTTATTTGCCCTCCCTCCGATACGACATCGGGTAATTCTAGGCTTTGACTTTTTCTTCCATCAATCCTCTTCAACTCGCTTTCCACTCATGTCCAGGAATGATGGAGAAGAAGGAGTTTGCGTCGAGTTTCTCCCCACCTTTGAAGATCGGGTTTACGGACTCGGTTACTTCACACTCTCTTACCTCCTATTGGCAAAAGATGTCACCTCCCATTTCAAACCGAAGAAGTCGCTCCAAATAGCCTTGAAATATGACCGATCTACGCTCGACCGTTATGTTTATATCGTCCTTCCCGACTCCTGTGCCCGGTGGCGCTAATGCCCTGGGAAATCTCGGGCCCGCCGACGCATCATTGGAGCCCTTTCTCATCCGTATGCTCAACCTCCTATGGGCTACGGCTCCGCCTCCCAGGAGGGGCCAACACCTCTAGCACTTTCCTCCAGTAGTATGTATCCAGATACTAAGATGCCTCATCCTTTTTCCCAACCTCTTGCTTACCTCAATGTTGCCTTCACAATCCCAATTATTATCTCATCTCACTGGTGTCTACCCTCCAAGATTTGCACTTCCCACCTCCTTTGCCTACTCAACCCCAAAGAACAACACCTACAACTCCGTCAAAAAGGGGGTGCATTTGCACAAACAGGCGCGATCAATCCCCCTTCCTCTCAAAGAAGGGAAGGCAATCAAACAAATCTGCTCTGCACTATGGACCCAATCCTCGAAGGTCTTGACCCTAACACTGCTAACCGTGCCAATAGGCACTCGGCCTCTGGGACAAAAACGCCTATTCGCACAAGCAAGCCTTGTTCGTAACAAGCAGGAGCGACGGCCATTAAGACCACGATTGTCCCCTTCTACCACGTATGCGTGCAGAGTGTGGGAGTTCTAAGCCACATTGGCAGGGACAACATGCTCCCCTCATGCTCCCCCCCTAATGTGGCCACTACTTAAACTACTGCTTACCGATCCTTTCCCCTGAAGAAGGATTCGTGTCGTCTAACCACCGCCTGAAAGGTCGCCACCAACCTCCTTTAAGTTCCTCCGATTGCCGTATCTCATGATGAACCTCCGATCCATCTCCAACCGTCGACCTTAACCTTCAAACTCGGTCTCGTTGCTAGCATTCCCAAGCCTCTCGCTCACCGTTCCGAGTCCCCTTCTTCTCGTGTTCTAAAGAGGCTCTTTCGACATCCAATGGTCCCTTACATATCCCTCAACCCAAATTCTGAGGTTCATACCAAGATTCCTAAGGGACCATTACACCGAAATGTCAGCTTCTCGGTCGAGCCGCCCATTCAGATAGCATAAGAGAGGATTTGGCGCAGCCTCCTCAACACATTTCCACATTAGAACTTTTCCAGCCGTGTCCTTCCCAAAAGAAGGCTCTACTATCTTCATGGGTGCCGAGGATCCCGCTCGATGACCAAATGATTGTTTTCGACGCCTTCATCAATCGTAATATCCTCCTCTTCTCCGGCTCGTATTTCAAATCCCGGTAGGCTCAAAACTGAACGCTAACGTTTCAAAGGTATAATTTATGAGAGGGGCATCCAATTGCAGGATGTCCGCTTCTCGGCTTGGAAGCAACTTCGGATCTCCCGAGTTGGCCCCTTCCATGATCACCCTTCGAGCTGCAGATGCCACGTCTCTTCCACCCCCACGCCTCTCTTCCGTAATTGTCATATCACTCTTTGGCGGGAAAGACCGTTTTGCGTTGACGTCGAAGTCACCACGCCCTCTAGATTACAACATTCTCTTGGGGCGAAGTTACACCTATACCACATGTCTGTCAGTCTCCATCCACGCGTTTTTTCACAAGATGTCTTTTCTCACAATGGAAAGATAGTCACCACTTCCGTCAGCTGACATATCATGAGCCAAAGTCTCGTACCTCCCCGAGACGACCATCTCTTCTATAGCCAATAAAAACCATCGATTCTCGACTGTCTCTCCCCGTCTACAAGACTCCCTTGCTTTTGAACCTTCCCCTCGGTCTCCCTCCTCCTCATGTCTCTCGATCCCGCCTTATCGAATGTTTGCATGATGGGCTCCGTTCCTCTGTGTCGCCCTTATGTGTTCGCTCTTTGCTTAGTCGCCAAACTTAGGACTCGAACCCCGCCCACCCGCAACCCGCTCCGGCTATTCATTCCCACTCAAATTTCGATTCTCCTTTCCGGCCCTCCTCCTAGCCGGTATCCCCAACCCTATCCTCCCGGGTCGGTTCCCCTGCATCAACCATCTCGAGTCGTCCCTTCTAGTCATTATCCCGCCGGTCGCATACTCTTCTGCTCCCTCCGAGTCTATACGGTCCCCATCATGTCCACCCTCTCTCCCCAACCTCGACCCCGGGGTATAGCCGTCTGGGTACCTTGTCCTCTAGCCGCCACCCCACTCCGGTCACCCCGAAACCCTACCTTGCTTTGACACCGGTTAAACCGCCCGTCACATCATGGCCCTCTAACACCTCCACAGGACCCTCCCACAGGACGCGCTCCCCGGGAAAGGCAAGCTCGCAAGGGGCATCCAGACAAGGCGACCCCGACCACTCCCGCCCTCCTCTCGCCCCGCAAAGCTCGTGCCTTGTGTGTGATGTCGTTTACTACGCCACCCATGCTTGTCCTAAATTGCCCTCGTATTCAACCCTTGGTTAAAGTCGTGTTCCCCCAGGTATACCTGGGCCCTGAAGCCTTTATTCTTTCCTCGTCCGTAACCAAGAACCCCAAGATTCTTCGCACCAAAACCCCGTGCTCCGTGCGCGTCCATGGCCATTATTCCCACCACTGTCTCCACCGACGCATTACCACGCCTTAGAGGTAAACGAGAGCATGTAGGTCAACAAAATCAATCCGCCCCTCCATATTTACAGACATTCAGCCGCCCGAGGATCCACCCGCTCCCATTGACATTCCCCCTGATGTCTAGACAAGCCCAGCCTCCTACCACCATTTTCTACCTATCATCATCCATGAGACCCGTTAGTGTCACTAATAATAACGTCATCAAAGGATCAAAATCGCTCTTTTTGCATTTCGCATATTAGGTGTCTTCATACCAACAAATTTCACCATTCCGCTAGGTCATGATTCATTTATGGCAAGAATAAGCCACCGCTTCCTCGTGAGGTACCTGTTGATTTTCCCTCTCATGGTTTTCAAATAGTCACTTTCATTCTCAAAAATCATAATGTGAGGTCATAGGATGTCTTTAGTATCTAAGGTCTCATCGCCTGGCCAAAATAAATGAGTCGTTGTCAATAAAGACTGCTGTGGTCATGAGGAAGTCAACAAATGCAAATTCACGTTGCCAGGAAGATCAAAGATATCATTTATTCAGCTATGTACTTTCACCTCAAAACCATCTTTTGAGGTGAAAACATAACACCGCCTTTCAACACACAATTCGAAGTCAAGTATTCCACAAAGCAATGTCCCCGCTTTCAGAGAAGTTTAAGGCATGTTCAGCACTAGAACATCTTCAAAGTAGAGCCATCAGAAAGAGCCCGTAAAGAGCTTTCCAACGGTATACTACACTCTAAAAACTGACCTCCGGATTGAATTTATGCTTAAGTGAAGTAAAAGTCCCTATGCCCTCATATATCCCCTCATTTCCCATTTATCTCTTTAACCTTATGTTCTAAAGTTTTAATATCCCTTAAAAAATCCCTTTTTCCCTTTTCCGATGGCAAAAATTCGTATTATCATATTATTAAACCACTTCCCCACCATGATAAGGATAAAAACTTTATAATATAAAGTTTAGAGTTTATTATGATAAATCGTAACGCAACAGTCCAACGCAATTTCCTCAGACCCAATTGCCCGATCACATCCCCTTCTCGATCGTTCAATCGCAAGTCCTTTCCTCGATCCTCCGATCGCGACACCCTCGATCCTCCCTCACTCGTTGATCTCCAAATTCGATCGGATCGACCCACCTCCAATCGCACCATCGCAATCGTTTCCGTAAGTCCTCCTCCGATTGATACCCTCCCGATTGGGATGCATCCGATTAACCCCCAACCGTCAATATTTCCCCTCCGATCCGATGTACTCCTCCGCCTGGTCCTGAGCGTTTCACCGCAGTCCTCTTCCGATTCGATCGCACTCTCCTTCCGATCTTCCGATCCGCCTTCCGATCTCCCCGATCCGCTCTCTTCCGATCGCAACAACTCCCGATTAACCCCCAACTCGTCGATCTTCCCTCCGATCCGACGGCCCTCCGCCAACTCCAACGTTTCAATCACATTGTTTAAATCCCCCCCGATTAATCCCGCCCGATGCGATCTCCACCTTCGATTACCCCGCTGATCGGACGGTCCACACTAATCGGGCCATCGCAATCAACATTCCCTATATGTGTTATGCACTGGGCCCCTTGACGTTGCACTATGACGACCTCGGTCCCACCTTCGCGTTTCCGCCCACCGGCATAATAAAGGGCTCCTTCTTTTTAACGCGAAATCTTGGTTTTGGAATTATAATACAAAGGGTTTTCTCCTAATCGCATCGGGAATATTGTATACACCATTCCGCTCCTCCCGATTCCTATTGCGATTGCGATGGCGCCTTGCTATATGTTATATGTCATATATTGTCCCGATCCCCGATACTCCGCTCCCGATTGTGATTAATGTTGTTATATCATAACTCTCCGCTCCGACTCCGATTGTGATTTACGTGTTCCCGCTCTCCATTTCCTTCCTCTTTCCCATTTAAATTACATTTTTTCCCTTCACTTAAAAGTATGATTTCATTCTCGTCTTCTTTCAACGCACATTAATAAAAAGTCAATTTTCTTCAAACCGTGAAAATGAAAGCGAAACGTCAAAATAAGAACAAAATTGTAATAGCCACATTTTCGCGCCATCGTTCAAAGGATCTACGCTGGTTGTGTTTCGCTCCTCATTGTTAGGAAAGATTATTGGCTTCGTGTTCCATCTTCGCTGAAGTCTTCAATCGTTCTATATTCCCCAAAATTTTCTATTTATTGTAAATTCTAATCATTTGTAAGAGAGCTGAAGTTCGGGAAAAGTGTGGCGTAAAAACGTCTTTTGCGCCACATTGTACGCTTGACAGAATTGGCCAAGAGATGCAACTCGATTTGTGGGATTCTATGTTGCATGAGTTTAGCATATGTCTCTCCTTTCTGTTTCATATGTGTATTTCTACATGTTTTACCATTCATTCATAAACATTTCTAGTTGAATTTTTTCAAGACAGAAAGGTAGAATCCATTCTTATATGCTTCCGCTTGGGGAATCATTCACACTGCAGGTATTTTCTTTGTCCTGAAAGGATTCATTATTATGCCCTTTTCAGCTGCCTCACCTACTTTTCCATTCCATCTTATTTTCAACTTGACGTTAAATCTCTCCCCCGCCTATCTTGCCCCCATGAAACACCCCCCGTATCCTCGATTTAATTCTCATTTTCATACCGTCTTTGTCCCCATACATCCCTCGAAATTCACCATTTATCAAACTATTTTTCCATTTATATACCTAGCCTAAAAATCAGCTTTATTATCGTGTTATTGAATATCTATTCACTAAGAGAGTCTTCTTCTCCCTGTCCTTGCAGGGCTAGCTACAAGGCTAAGCGTGGTTTGTTGTTGCCCCGATTTGTCTTTTCACCGAGGTCTTACTGGGTGCTAACATCTCCGGCGACTCCGCCTGGGAATGACGAAATTACAAACTTTTTGCATGGAAGATTTATCACCCCAATAATATTTTTCTTCTAAAGTCTCAATGATGATATTTCGTAGTTGTCTAGCCGATATAAATATTGTACAAGAGTAATTTTACCACACCTGCTTCAAGAAGATATACAAGGGCTAACCCCGATCCAAATCCTCCCCCTCTTGTTTGAAAATCCAAATCTTATCCCAAGAATAGTCGAAGACAAGAGGATCGCTAAGTCGACACCTATTCTCGTGTCCCATACTTGGCCTAGAGTGGTTTTTTGTAGAAGAGCTTTCTTTTGATGAGAATTTTGAGCTTTCTTTCGTTTAGAAATAAGTCCCCCAACTGTGACTTGAAGACACGGTTTTAGATCCGGAGTTTCTTGTAGATATTGAAGTTCGTAGAGAAAATTCTTCCATTGATGACTACATTTTGAATTCACCTCGGCCCATCACCGCAACTTATATTCCCCGAGCTCTCGAATCACTTCAGAGCAACATTCCATCCTCCTTGTTCATCAACATTCCCATCAATCAATTCCCGCCATCTCCTCCATCAACACCTACCTCAAATTCTAGCACTACAAACATCGTGGTAAATCCTCCTAATTATACGCTCAAAAGAGGCACCCTTGGTTTTACCTTGTGCTCTCAATGATATGCCCGTCGATTATCGTAGGCAAAATGGCGTCCTTGATGCCACCTGTGTGGCATTACGTGTTCCCGTAGCATGTCGACAAGATGAATGACTCTTTGATTTGCATGAAGTGGAAGAGGAAAATGAAGCAATGCTGTGTTGTTGCTCAAAGCTCGGAGGTGGAAGAGAAAGTGGTTCGTAGCTTTACCGTTGTGCTCTATTCAGACTTTAAGGTGGAGTTACACACACAAATGCACCGATGGGAGGTGAAAAGGAATCCACAAGAAATTCTCAATCGAACATGAGAATATTGGCACAATGAAACTAAAAGACTATTGTTTTAGATTCAATACTATGACACGTTATTTCCGGGATAATCTCAAAACTCCGTCGATTCAGCTATGCGTCGTAGGTTTCCGTATGGTTTTGATGCCAATATGGCATATCAACTACGTGAAAGAGATCCATCGTCACTTGAAGAAATGAAGATGGCCGTAAGCGTCGAAGCAACCGTCGGCTAGAATAAATTTTAGCCAGAGCCGAAAAGAAAGTCGTGGTGAAAGAAGAAGCATCCCCTTGACAAATGGACACTAATTCATACAATGGAAAGGATGGTTGATCGATTAACAATGTGGACAAACCGAACCTCAACAAGAAATCCGACTCTTAGAGGTCAAGAATACCGCAATTCGTAATTAGACAAAGAGAGAATGAGGGCGCAGACTGCTGCACCACAACAAAAGAGATTAGAACGCCATTACAATTAATTACATGCAAGGGACCGACTCAGATGACGATGGTCCCCTCGTTTTGAAACCAACATTTTTTTCTACAAATTGATGGTATTCTCATTTTCTCAGGTAAGACGAAGAATACATAGTGGTTTATTCCGTGACATTCGAGGGGGACTAAAATTTCATCCGGAAATGACGAATGTTAGAAGAAGAATCGATGATTACCAAGAGAGGGTATATGAACACGATGTCGTGTACTCTCAAAGAATGGCGTGATTCTCTAAGGAACAGAAACGTCGCAATCAACCCCATTCAAAAAGAAAAGAACTACAAATCGAGGACGAGGCACAGAAGAAAGGAAAAGAGACGACCAATCCTTTCATCCAATAGAGCACCCGTAGTTACTAATACATCCGAGAACGCCGCAAAAGAGAAAAGGCAAGGTACTACGTCGAAAGAGCAAACAAAAGAGAAGAAAGACCCTCCCATTAAAGAGGTAGAAAGCTCCCCTCCCTTTAATTTAGAAAGTGAAATCTCCAAGTTGAAAGTGTTCCGTGCCTTTGACCCAGTTGGTAAAGAATAGTGTATAAGAGTCGTATCTAAAGTTCAGGCAAATAGACCCTCATTCTGACATGGTTAATGTGGAAGATGATTAACTCGAACCATCTTTGGTCCGGCCTACCAGAGAATCAAGAAACGAAGTCCCTCCTTACTCCGAGTCTTAGGTTGGTGAGTTTGTTCTGCATAATGCCAGGCACCGGGTTTCAGACAATTTGATGCCCAAAGTCACTATGGAGTAGTTAGGCTCCTGATGTTACTAGAAAGTACCACATTTGTATCTTTTCGACCAAGTAGGGTCCATTGTATTGGTCTCATCAAAGATTTGGCAGTGTTCTTAGATCAAATCCTGCCCAAAATGTCTTGAGGATGTAGCTGTGGCCGATGTCCCACCGCGTTCGGAATGCTTTTATCTAGGTCTTGTGGTGCAAAACTTAAAGGAACCATACAAATTTTGATTTCTCCTATGCCACAATCCCCTATTTTACGTTTGAGGAAGTTATATAGGGAGAAGAAAATGAAATATATGATCACCAAGTAAGATAAGCTGAAGAATCATCCCATCAATGCGGTCCGCTACGCATTTAGAATCGTTTGTCCTATATTTAGATGGTGGTCTAATGATGAGGATGTTCAGCTTGGTACAAGTGGAGGAGATACTAGATTTCGGGAAAATTTCGAGAGAGGTCCTCACAGGAGAAGGACAAAGCAAGAAGTACTTCTCTGAGCTCTCCCGACTGCCAAAGAACAAAGGGATAATGAAAAGCTAGAAATAAACCAAGGTGAAAAAAAAAGGAAGAAACTAAATTTCAGCATCTACAAGAAGAAGAAGAAGGCCTGTGGAGTATGGATTTTGATGAGTGGTTGGTAAGGATGAGCCAACATTGAATATGGGTAAGGAGTCCTATGTTTCACCGAAAAGATCCCTAGCAATGCCGTAGTGTGTGCTTATAAGTTGGCTCTGAATGTTTCAATAATGAAGGCAGTATGCAGTTTCCGATTGCGGTGCCTCAAAATCTTGAAAAGTTACAAAAATGATTTCTGTATGGTGACTCCTAGTTAATAATCACAGGGAAAGGGAGAATACTGCCAAACATCGAAGACCGAGGGCACAGGCAAATGCAGCTCGGACATTTTTGAAGACATTCCCGACACTTTAACAACCCGCACCTGTGATGCATCTTATTGTCGTATCTTCATTACCATCGCAAGTAACCTCAAGATTCTTCCGGCGAACTCAAAGAACAAATTCGAGATTCATGTCAAACATAGGCCCGCTGCTCCTGGACAATTTAAGGTATTGGCAAGTATTTTGGGACGATAATGAGATCAATGCATTTTTACGTGGTGATGGTAATTCAAGGACACTCTACAGAAGGTGAGTATGTGGTCATGATCTAGAATTGAAACAAACCAAATGGACATATTGCGCCTAAAGATAATATAATTCCTAGAGGTCTTATACCTCAGAGGAGTCAAGTTGACTGTGACAAGGTAAATAAGCTGTTATGTCGCTTATGAAAGGAGTTAATGATGTGAACTTAAATTATTCATTCAGTTTTAAATTGTCAAAGACACGTCCCTGTTGCGAGAGCAACCAAGCGTCGCTAATTTTCACGCTTAGTTGGATGATTCAGGTAGATTGAAGGCATGATATGACTAGACCGTTATCTTATTCATCATTGATCGTTTATTCCATAAGAACATAATGAACTGCAACTATACGCCCACATCACATCGAGAGGATGTACCAGATGTCTGCCAGCCCAGATTATATTCATTGATTTGTCTGATTTCCACCGGTCCGGATAAGATCAGAGATACGTTCAGGCATTTTCGAACTTTGAATAAGAGCCTGAAGAGGACGATCCATCTCAAAGGTTCACCGCACGAGGTTGCTGACAATCCAGGAGCACCACTACCCACTTCCGCCACTAAAGTTACAACCAAATCTGGTGCATGAGAAGGACCAGGATAAACCGTGATTCACAACACCCTGGGAACCTTCAAGATGCCAAAATGCCTTTCACCGAAGAACGCAAGAGCTACTTTCCGTCGCGCTGCTGACATTGTTTGCCAATGAAAAAGATTTTTTTTTTGGTTATTTATTTGGATGATTCGACAGTTGTTTTCGTGGATCGTATGATGAGCATTTCGTACCATTTGAGAGTTGTTTTTCGGCGATGCAAAGTTCGAAATTCTCTCAATCCCAAAAAAGTGTCTCTTTGCCATGGATGAAGCAAGTCATTGGGCATATCATCTCCAAAGATGGTATTCGCATCGATCCAAATGCAGGGGAGTGGGAGGCAATTCGGCTTATAGACCCGCCACGAAACAAGGAGGAGATTCAAAGCTTTAATGGTAAATGAACTTGCCACGATTCATCTAAATCGTCGAACATTTGAGGAAATGACTAATATGTTGAAAAAGGACAAAAGATCGTTAAATGGAGTGAGGAGGCTATCAAATCATTCAATTTGCAAAGCTTTTTGTCCAATGCCCCAGTTTTGATCAAATTCCACTTCACACCCAAGATTTCATCATATTTTCGCTTGCATCCGAGCATACTCCGGCCGTTTTAATGGAAGGAGAGAGCAAAATAGAAAAAGCCAATCGCCTCTTCAAGAGGGACTATCGTAGATGTCGCTTTAAGATATAACATTATTGAAAAATAGGCATTATTTTATCAAGGCATTGAAATATTTCGTGTCTATATTTCCCACATTCACATACTATAACATATGTCCCCAACACTAAGAAGAAGGATGTGTTGATGCAAACCGATCCAGAAGGTCGAAGAGGTAAGTATAGCAGCCATGTTAAAAGATGATTCGGGAGATCAAGCCTACGAAATTGGTCAAAGGCGATGAGCCATGTTTTGATGGGCTCCAATCAAATCTGTGGCTTTAGATATAAACCTTACAACCACAAGTAAGAGGAAGATGAAGGTTTACCGTTCCAATTGCGTATATTTTTCTGGCTACCCCCGTGGTATTCATATATCGTCATGTCCTTCGGAAGACTTGTCACCTTTTGCCGGCATGTCCAAGAGTAAAGGTAGATCTCTGCTGCAAAATCCGCAAAATATCGCATTTAGACAACGCTCCGTATTGAAAGATCCTCGGGAGGTGTTCTTCTTAATTGTTTGGTTGAAGAAGAAGCGCGTAAGGTAATGCACGAGTTTCATAAAGCACTGCTGCGGTCAATTGCTTTGGAAGACTACAACTTTAACAAGATATTGAGAGCTCTGGACATTATTGGCCCACATTATTTTTCGATTTATATAAGACCGTGATGAAATGTCATGAATGCAAAATCTTCCAAGGAAGAAGAAATTGCTTCCACTTTGAAACCAATTTCGGTGAACGCACCTTTCAGCAGTCTATCAATGGAGAAATCTATCCCTCATCTTCAAAGACAAGATCGATGGATACTGACAAGGATGTGGACATTTTTTATCAAATGGACTGGTATTCCGCCTAGGCAAGAAACAGACATGCTGCGTAATCATTCAATTCCCCGGAATAGAATATTTTATCTCACTTTATCGCCCATACAAAAATCGCAATGCATAAACGCAAAGATCGTTCGCATCAAAGAAATGATTGATTGACAAATACAACATCACATTGGCCATTCGACAACATATTATCCGCAAGGAAATGGGTCGCCAAGTCATCTAACAAATCGGTGAATATAATCAAGAAAATGTTGGAAGCAAACAAAAGAAATTGCACCGGAAGCTCATCAACGACCGGGTGGGCGTACGTAGTTAGCAGAAAAGATCAATAGGCATGTCACCATTTGAGTTGGCTTATGGTACCTATGCTATCTTCCTACATCCCTTACAAATCTCAGCTATGAGATTATAAGAAGTTGACAACGGTGACAATGACAATCACGAAGGATCAATCAAATGATCCACCTTTCAAGAAACAAGAGAGGAAGTGTCACATAATGCTATTCAAGTCAAAGGAGAAAATAAAAAGATCTATGACAAGAAGACAAAAGCAGAAGGTTTCAAATTGATGATATAGTGTTAAATGGGATGTTAGAAATGAAGACAAGGAAGCATGGTAAGTTTGAAAAACTGTGGAAAGGACCATACAGATCTCAAGATACGAGGACAGAATCTACTTGCTGGGGAATGGACTCGCCAAGATTAATCCGGAGGAGCAAAGAATGGCAGGCTTTGAAGCACTACCACCGTTGAAACAAAGGATCAGATCTATGTCATCATTGTATATACCATGTTACATTTATCAGCGTAGTTCCTAATACACAACAATAAAGTTTGGGGCCCGAGGTGAAGGCTATAAGACTTGGGTGATTGGTGTATGGTTTGTTTATTTCACTTTTTCAGCCTTAGTATTGAGTTTGTTAGTCCGCATTGTGTCGCCTTTTCGCACTTTACTCCATGCCCAATGGATAAGGCTACTTGTCTACAAAGTACTTGGTCTACGGTTTTCGGCACCTCTATGAGCTACCATCCCCATTGGACAATGTTAGTGTCATCATTACACTGCCATCATGATCAAAACTCATTTTTTGCATTTGCATTATTAGTGTCTCATACCAATAAATTTCACCATTCCAACAGTCATGGATTCATTTATGGCGTAATGTTTCATCAATTTTCCTCATGAGATACTTGCTGATTTTCTCCCTATGGTTTTCTGGGCCATTAGTCACTACATTCTCAAAATCATATCGCAGGCTTGTGATGGGTCTTTTTAGTATCTAAGGTCTCATCACGGTCAAAATAAATGAGTCAAGTGTCAATAAATATCAAGAATGGTCAGAGGAAGTCAATAAATGCAAATTCACAACGCCAGGAAGATCAAAGATATCATTTATTCACAGGTAATTTTCAATTTCAAAACCATCTTTTGAGGTGAAAACATAACACTTCGCCAGTCACAATTCGAAGCCGTTATCTCCACAAAGCAATGTCCCCGCTTTCGCAGAAGTTTTCCACAAAGATGTTCGACGCTATATCATCTTCAAAGCAAAGCGACGAAAGAGCCCGTAAAGAGCTTTCCAAATCTGCATACTACACTCTAAAATCGATCGTGATTGACTTTTGGTGCTTAAGTGAAGTAAAAGTCCCTATGCCCTCATATATCCCCTCTATTTCCCATTTGTTCCCCTTTAACTTTATGTTCAAAGTTTTAATATCCCTTTAAAAATCCCTTTTTTCCATTTTCCGATATAAAAATTCGCATTTATTAAACCACTTCCCAATTACGTATATGATAAAACTTTATAATATAAAGTTTAGAGTTTATTATGATAAATCGCAATCGCAAATAGTTCCAATCGCAACGTACTCAATTTCCCGATCGCATCCCTTCCGATTGTTCAATCACAAGTCCCTTTCCCCGGGTCCTCCGATCACGACACCCCCGATCCTCCTCGCCCGTTGATCTCCCGCCCGACCTGGATGGCCCACCTCCAATCGCACCATCGCAATTCCGTGCTTCCGTGAGTCCCCCTCCGATCACCGATACCCTCCGATTGATAGACTCGATTAACCCCCAACCATCGATATTTCCCCCTCCGATCCGATGTTCCTCCACCAACGGGAGCGGCTTAACCGTGTCTCTTCCGATCTCCCGATCGCACTCTTCCTTCTCGATCTCCATCAGCCCTTCCGATCGCAAACCCCCGATTAACCCCCCAACCGTCGATCTTTCCCTCCTCGATCCGATGTTCCTCTCGCCAATCTAACGTTTCAATCACATTGTTCAACCGTCCGATTAATCTCGCCTGACAAGCATCTCCACCGTCGATTACCCCCGCCGATCGACGCGGTCCACGTCGACCCAAGCACGTAATCGGCATTCCCCTATATGTGTTGCACTCCGCTCCTTTGACGTTGC
The DNA here is from genome assembly GCA_034641835.2 of Pinus albicaulis. Lineage (NCBI taxonomy): Eukaryota > Viridiplantae > Streptophyta > Pinopsida > Pinales > Pinaceae > Pinus > Pinus albicaulis. The sequence continues at coordinate 163,069,435 of CM076571.1, read as the reverse complement.
GATTATATCGAACTCGGGTCCCACCCGCGTTTTCCGCCCATTCACATAATAAAGGGCCCTTCCTTTGTTAACGCGAAATTCCGGTTTTGAATTATATCAATAAAGGGTTTTTCTCAATCGCATCGGAATATACACCATTCGCTCCCCCGATTCCGATTCCGATTGCGATGGCGCTCGTTATATGTTATTATATGTCATATATTGTCCCGATCCCCGATACTCCGATTCCCGTCGACGTCGTTGTTATATCATATAAATTCTCCGTTCCGACTCCGATTGCGATTTATGTGGCTCCCGCCCTCCATTTCCCTTCCCTTCTTCCCATTTAAATTACATTTTTCCCTTCACGAAAAGCAGCTTGATTTCATTCTGCCTTCTTTCAACTATTGTATTAATAAAAACAATTTTCTTCAAAACGGAAAATGGAAAGCGAAACGTCAGTGGGCCAAGAATAAAATCAGGAATAAATACATTTTTTACCATCGAACAAAGGATTTACGTCACATGGTGTTTCGCCTTCTCCTCATTGTTAAGAAAGATTATTGGCTCTCGTGTTCCATCTTCAACAGTTTCTCTTCTTTCTATCGTTATATATTCCCCCTCAAAATTTTCTATTTATTGTAAATTCTAATCATTTAGAAGAGAGTCGAGTTCGGGAAAAGTGTGGCGAAAAACGCTCTTTGCGCTATCAGGCGTCTTTGGATGAATTAATAAGAGATGCAACTCTTAATTTGTGGGATTCATGTGGTATGAGCTTTAGCATATGTCTCTCCTTTGTGTTTCATATGTATTTCGTTATGTTTTACCATTCATTCATAAACATTTTCATTGAATGTTTTCAAGATAGAAAGGCAGAATCCATTCTTTACAGTTTCACTTTGGGAATCATTCACACTCCTGGTATTTTCTTCTCGTCCGAAAAGGATTCATTTATTGGTGCCTTTTCAAATACTCCCCTCATCAGCCTTTTCCACTCCATCTTATTTCAACTTGATTGCTAAATCTCCGCCTATCTGCCCCATGAAATACTCCCTGGTGATCGATTTAATTCCTCATTTTCATACCGTCCCTTTGTCCCATACATCCCCGAAATTCAATTATTTATCAAAATCTTTTTCCCCATTTATATACCTGAATAAAATCGGTTTATTATCGTGTTATTGAATATCTATTCTACGGAGAGAGTTCTCTCCTGGCCCTGTAGGGCTAGCTACAAGGCCGAGCGTGGTTTAGTTGTTACCCCGACGGTTTTTCAAACTCGAGGTTCGGACAGGCCGGAGCAAGCATTCCCTGGGAACATTCCTCGCATTCCTCCCCTATTGTTTCGCTCGACTTCTCGCCGACTACCCCAGCTCAATATCTTTTGACCGTCTATTTATCCGGTCCTCTCGTCATCCCCCGTGACGATCCGTATGTTAGCCTTTCTTCCTACAAGGTATGATCTAGGTAGCTTTACGATCATGTGGTTTCCCTTCTCCATCATCCCCTCTTTTCCGTCAGACGCCCTCGAGTCTTCTCCACCCATGACCCTCACCTTCCTCGCCCATAAACGGGATACCACCACCCGCATTTATGTTGACCTCCGTAGCCCGAGCCCTCAAACGGGCACCTTCTCATAGCCTCTATATACCACCATCTAGTTTGTATATGAGTCATACCACCCCGCCCATCGCACCTTCCGCAACAAGCCGCTCGATGTCCACCATACACCACGCTCGGCCATTGTTCCTCCTCCTCCCATTTTTTGTCTTGTAACATTATTCCGCAAGACCTCCCGTCCCCACCCTATATCGCTTACGCCGATGGTGCAAGTCGTTACTCCTAGAATTCATAGCCTTGGCAAAGTTGGGCCATTTTCACCCCTCGCATGACCTCGGTTCTCTCGAATAGGGTCTCCATTGGTATTGCCACCAATAATCGTGCTTAACATGATGCAAAGGCGTGGTCTCTTAGTCGATGCCCTCTCACCGCATCCTCCACCGCATGTTCGTTTAGATTCCCTACTTTTTCATGCACCAATATGTCTATCGTGTGCATAATCCTATCCTCTTGCATTTATATTTACGAGTGAAACTTCCCTTTACACGTGAATTTGAAACCATAACTTTTAACCATGTACTCGAGAACAAAATCACTATGTAGATAGAATTTCAAACCATGTTCAGCTGACATTTATCACACGCATTTTATACAAGATAATAACATCTATAATCATAAAAAAAATATGCATATCCATATTATGTGTCACAAAACATGTTTAGAGTCCATCTACTCTCGATACAAAATGACATGCCCATAGCATGTTACAAAAACTCAAACTCGGGGGCACCACCGTCCCTACATACACACTAGGGGGCACCAATTGCCCCACACCTAATCACTATTCGGGCATATCCCGAGCAGCGGTCTGCCCGTCGCTCGTAGATCCTGTGATCCCCCGACCGCCATCGCCATGCGCCGCATGACACCTCACCATTCCGAGGGTAGACCAATACATGGCTCTATGTACCGGTCGTCCAAGTCTTGCCACCCACGCCCGAATCACCCGTCGCAACCTCTCGCATCTACGGCGGATGTCTTGTGGTGAGGCGCCGCATCCTCATTATGCGCCGCTTTCGATCCACTTGTGCCCGCCTCCTAATGCTACCGTTCGTCCCATATATCCCACGGTTTTACCAGAGCTATATCTCGCATACCAAAAGTACATGAATCAATACCCTATCTACTATTCAATAACTTTAACATGCCCAACAAGAGTAGTCACTTGTCACTTACCATCGTCCCCATACTCGACTAGGGCGATGGTAGGTCCGGATCTCACAATAACTCATCCCACTATAGATGTGCATTGCCTATGTATAATGGCATCCGATCCCAATGGGCAAAGAACTCAAAGTTGAAACACCCGTCCGACCACCCCTCCTCCTCCTCTACGTAGTCGCCCCCACCCCGCGCATCCCCGGGCTCTCTCGGCCCCATCCGGGAGCCGTATACGAGGTCGTAAGGCCGGATCTTCAAAAAGAACAGCGTAACAAAGTCCCATACGAGCAATCGTGGTTCACTTGTCGTCATAAAGTGACAATCGTCGTTTTAACGACACCAACATCATTTGGGGCTCCACCCATAGTAGGTCCCACTCAACACACTTCCACAATCATCAATCGCCCCCCAAAGGATGTGATGGAGTGCTTGGCTTCCGGATCCACAACACCGTCAGAGCTTTTACCGCATGTCTTCAACCCTCTAGGTCCCCTCGATCGTATCCGAGTCCCTTTGACTTGGAGACCCTACGACAATGTCGCTCCACAAACTCCATGATGTTCCACCCCCGCGGCGTAACATCATTGCATTTCCACCATCCCAAGTAAGTGTGAGACCAGTCAGAAAATGGCGCATCTCCGGACTATCAATTCGATCCGAGGTTCTCGCACTACAAAGACCTCATGATCCGGATCCCACAACTGACAACCGCCACAATAAGGGCCTCAGCCTCTCATCAATGGGTTGTCCAAAACTTTAACCCCGAACTGCCAATACACGACGAACACCCCGATCTCGCTCGGATCTCCGACCGTAATGTACCTGTGCCTCTCTCTCTCCAAATTTTTGACCCGTATATCTCGCCATATCCGCACAAAACATCATCTTTGTCAAAGATAATGATAGGAACACCGTAACCAATCACAAAAACCCAAATCTCAACCCTAAAACAACACTTAAATATCGCTCATCCTCCGTGTCGCACTTTTTTGCCCAACTTCGGGATGCCAGCCGCATGGCCCAAAAAGTGTGACCGAGTCAGTAGAGGTGAAAGAGGGTCTCGTTTCTGAGATTCTCAGGCCCTAATCCTAACTTTGAATCCATCAAAAATGAAAGAGTAAGGTTAGGCCTCTTACCCGCAATCGACGGATCACTATCTAACCCGTCAGTTTGTCTGCTACGCTTGCTTAGCATTTAGGGCCTTCTCTCCTCACATTCACCACAAGAACACTAGCAAATGAGTGAATTTGGAGGGAAAATCGCTTTATTGAAAGAGAACCTCTTGTTTTTTCTTTCGCCCGGGTCATGCGACTACGCTACACCATAGTTCTGCTTGAAAAACCGTCTAACCGTTGGAAAGCTATCAATGAGCCCTCAAATGGGTATCTCTGCTAGTTTTGTGATTTGATACTACGGACACATTTTGTCCAAGATGGGTCATTTACCTCCCCCCCTGAATCGATTTCACTTACAACACTTGTACTGGCGTGACCACTGGGCTTCCATACTTGTCTTTGTTCGTGTCGATTGGCCATGAGATACCATCCTCGTACTCATGGCTTTTCATGTCTCAGTACCTTTTCTCATGGCAAAGACCATTTCAGCTGTTCTTATTTAGAGCATCCAAGTTGAGTCATCGCATTCATGGAGTCTACCTTAGGTCCCTTTGTACCCCGCTATAGTCCTCCATCCTTCATTGCTTGGTCTCTCTCTTGTGTCGCACACAAGGGCTGCCATCCCACCGTCCCCTATCCCTTATGATATCGTAGTTGCTGGCCGCTATGTCATTCACGCCCTTTATGCTCTAACAAGGAAGTCGGCTCATTCGCTACTCATCTTCTCCATTCCATCCTCATCATCGGTATTAGTCCGTCCGTCGCTCTACTATTTTCTCTCATGCCTTAATTGAGGATCTCATTGCCTCACCTATGGCGAACCTCCTTCGTCAACATCAGCCTCCTTCATTCCGAAGACAGTTCAGAGGGCGGGGTACTCGGTTCCTACTTCCACTCTTGTTCCTATGTCTTGCATCGGCAGCAAAGGATCTCTCATTTCCCTTTGACTTGATTGTTTCTCCACTCCAGCTCCTTTCAAAGATGATCGAGATCCGTATGCTGATGGTTCAAAGGATACAACAAGAGCTTTTGGTGATTCCCCGGATGTGTGTGAGATGTCTCACCCCTGCGAGGGGGTGGCCCCGTATATAGCCTCCCACATGCCCGGATGATTCCTTCATTATGTACCTTCGATGCACTTCTCCATATATTTGATGTCGTCTTAGCGCTTGCGCCGCCCTCTTGTTTTATGCACGCCGTATTTTGTGAGCCCTTCCTTCTCGCCTTATAGGGGCATTTGGGTTGTATTTGTATTTCATGTACTCAGATATTATTGTATAAGTCCCGGCTTTTATCCTGTGCACAACATGTATATGGGATCCCTCATGGTATTTTTATCCGGCTCATGTTTATGCCGGTCAGATTTCCTTGTTGTTCGGTCCCTTGTTTAATCGGACACACTATTCTTTTGTACTTTGTCTCGCGGGCATAGGTATGCTCTCCCCCGCTCGCCTTTAGCACATGTACCCTCTCAGTAAACAGAGACTTGCTGCACCCGCAAGTCCTTGCCTTCGTGGCTCAGTTCTTCAAAGACATTAGTCTACCTTACATTTCTCTCCGACTTCCCCTTTTGATGCCTCGGTGATTGAGTTCTTACAACATACTTCGGTCATAATGCATTTGCTCCTAACACTCGCACGATTGGGGCACCGTTATTATTCATTTTTTGGTCATCTAACCTACTATCATTGGGGAGCGGACTCCAAGTACACCATGTAAGACCAATTTTACCCTAAGTAAAATTGCTTTCACTATGTAAAATAACTTAATAAAACACATTATTTAATTTGTTTATGGTCTAAACAGAAACCCTGGGGTGAAGGAAGACAGTCCAGTATTTGTTTGATTTTCTCAAGGAATAATTAATTAAACAATAATTTAATTGTTATTCTCGTCATGTTTAACTCCAAACAAAAGAAATTAATTAGATAAATCTTTATTAATTTATTATTTTCTAGGAATAATTATTTAAATTCATTTAAATAATATTCCTTGTTAAATATGACTAAATCACCCATAAATAATTAAATAAATCATTATTTATTTGATTATCTTTCAAACCACTTCCTTAAATGGATAAATAAATCATTTATTTATTTATTATTCGTAAATAAAGGATTTTGACCCAAGTCACACTTTTCCTCCAAATAAATATAATAAAATATTCCATAAAAAGGTGGATCTAGATTTGGTTAATGTTATTTTAATCATGCACCAAGATCTAGAATGACCTAATATTTTTTTATAAATAGAGGGTTTCTCCTACCATTCTTCACCTTTTGTTGCCTATTAGATCACCTCGATCATACTCGGTCCGACTCTTTGATCCATTATCATTGTCAGTTTTCCATTATTTACCGTGTGAGTTCTTCTTTGAGTTCTATCTTTGTCCGGGTTTCTACACTAACAAGAGAGAGAAATACCAGATCCTGGCGGGCCGAGACTTCCAAGAACTCCATCCTATCGAGGAGAATTGGAAACACTGTTTTCTTCCCCCTAGGTGCCCTTAATACAAAAAAAATTCTCTTTCAAAAAATATTGTTCTTATTTTGCCTATTGATGTATGATAAAACCTTACTTTTATCGCTAATGTCTCTTTATGCATATATCCGGATTTTGCGCATTTGTCTTGATCAACTAACCGCAGATCAAGATACACACAGCCATATTTGATGTTAGGGCTTGGCGTTATGCGTAGCTAAAGTGGTCTTTTCGTACACTTGACAAAATATTCAGACATTTATCAAACTTCATGTGTGCCATTCACTGGATTTGGACTATATTGGGGGAAATTCTGTCAGGCATCAATATTCTCAAGGGGTTTGGTTGCACTCTAAAACCATTCGACGAAAGCCAAGAAAAATCATGAATAGATCCCCCAACTCGCATCTTCACTATTGGACTAGTAGAATACCTCAAGAATGCGCTTCGAAAACCGGCAGATTGTTGAGAGATCAAATTGCACCCTAAGAAATTGCAACAGATCCCAATCCTACATCTCGACTATTGAACTTAATAGAATCCATGAAGAATGCTCAAAAACCAGCATATTGTTGAGACCTAAATTGCAATCTTTAAGAAAATTGCATTAGATCCTCCAATCGTGCATCTTAACTATTGAACTTAGTAGAACTTTGAAGAATGCAACTTAAAATCAAAAGAGACGTTGAGGATCGAACCGGCAATTTAGAAGAAATTTCAGTTTAGTAACAGGAAGAACAAGACTCATTAAATAAAAAACCATAATCACTAAGTCACGGAGATAACATAAACACATGTTTTGGGCGGGAGAAATGTTATTTAATCAAGGTCTAAAATTTATAAGAAAAATGAATACTCGCCCTCCATTTTTCAATCATCATTTTTAATATTAGGTTTTCTAACAATATCATTTTAATATCATACCCATTGTTTTTCTTATGGATGTTGAGCGACTCCGTGACTTCCTCGTAATGCCAACAATTGATTTAAAAGGAAGCTTCAAAAATCAATTACCATTATAATAATTTATTTTAAAAACGTATGGATGGAGAACCACACAATGAGGGTTCGAAAGGCGTGTACCTTAAAATTTTAAAAGATCATCCAAGAGTTTTTAAAGAAATACCACTGACTACAAAGTAAAATTATAAAATAGTAACGCAGAGAGGTTTTTTATGTACCCATGGTTTTGCTCATGGTATTCACTCCTCGTCAACAAGGGAAATTAATCCCATCAAGTCCTTAACCAGACTCGCTCGTTGGAATGGCTAATCCCACCCAGTTCTATGATTATTATAAGGGTTAGGGAATAATTATTTAGTGGTTAAGGGATTAAGATGAGAATAGCTTAGGGGAATAGGGGCTTAGTTAGAGGTTTAGGTTTAGAGGTTAGGAATAATGAGATAGTGCTATGTTAGGGATTGGGGCCTAGGGGTTAATGTAATAGGGATTGAGGGCTTAGGGCTAGGTATTTAGGAGCATTTATGGGTTAGGAAAATATTGAGTTAGTTATTAAATGTAATAGGTTAAGTGAAGGATGGTGTGATTAGAGGTTAAGGGGGTTAATATTATGCATTTAGAGGTTTGTGGTTTAGGTTAAATGTTGTGGTTAGTGGTTAGGATTTAGCAGCTAAGGATTTTTAGGGTTAGAAGAAGAAGTAAGAAGCTAGGGGTTAGATGTGTTGGTGGGTTTTAATTCTAAGTTGGCAAACAGTAGCAGGTTTGTGGTTAGTTCAAGGGGTTAGGGTTAAGTGTCTATAGGTTTAGGGGTTTAGGGGTTAAATGGGTTAGGGGTTTACTAGGGGTTTAGGGGGGTTAAATGGGTTAGGGGGTTTAGAGGCTTAGGTGGTTAAATGGGTTGCCAGAATAAAATGGCGGGGTTAGGGGGTTATATGAGGGTTTCTATTGTCTCTGCACACTAATAGTTGCTTATTCTTTGCGTCACGATATATAATTTCGTAAGTATTGTTGCTTGTTGCCATGTCTTCTTTATTTATTATTTATAGCATTTGTTATTGTGTACATTTATTGATGAAAAATGTATGTGCAATCAAACCAAATGTATGTCAATCTCTAGTTTCAAACTACGACCACGAGTGTTGTCACACGATTTAAGTCAGGAGAATGGCCATGCAGTGAAGTCTTAATAACCGAGACTACACCTCATGACTACTCTAGAAAATATTAACGTCGAGTGTCCCACATTCATGAGGGTGGCTCTTATACTCTTGCTCCACGACTATGTCTTGGAAATACCCTTTTTTATTGCAAAAACATCCTAATTTTTGTCGACCTTGTCCCTTAATAGACCAAGGAAACATATGTATTTGCCGAGGAATGGAAAGCACTACAAAGTTGAAGACGATACAAAAGACTAAGATGGTTTTAAGATAAGCTTGAAGAATGCTCGCCGAGCGTTGAAACAAGTAAAAAATTTCCCAATTTAAATAGTTGATAATGCGAAACCTTATTTTGTGGGTCAAGCACATTTGCAGTGTGTGAGAGCAAGAAGAGGCCAAGCGGCCCGTGGGCATAGCACGGAAGATGAAGGGTATGGTTCCCTCTTTTGATGATATTTGATCTACATTTTTATTTTATAGAAGATTAACCATTTTTAACCTTTGACAAAGGTAAGTGCTTAATCGTAGGTCCCAATGTGTGTCATGATATATATTAAATCTAGATATATGAAGGAATAATAAGAAGGCACCATATTGATGGGGTGGCAGAATGAGGGAGTCCACGGGGAGAGATGGAGATAAAGCTGAAAGGAGATGGGAGAGAAGGAGCGGAGACGGAGAGAGAGGGAGAAGGGGTAGGAGAGAGTGAAGAGGTAAGAGAGGGAGATAGTGACACAAATATGGAAGGGGGGCGAGAAAGAAGGATAGAGGGAGGGATATGAGAGGATTGGAGGGTAGGGAGAGAGAGAGAGAGAGAGAAAGAGAGAGCGAGGTAGGAGAGAAAGGGAGAGAGAAGAAGGACAAGAGATAGGACTTAAGAGAGAGAACCGATGTCATAGAAGAAAGTATGTGACCAAATTACTCTATATGGAGATGGAATGGGAGCACCTACCTACCTACTAAATGTCTAAACCAAATGTGGTGTAAACGTACATCAATGGTGGTCAATTATCTGAGAGAAGATTTTATGAGGAGAGGTCTTGGATTTTAATGTGATATGAAAAAAACAATCAAGACCATTTGTGACCACACATATATAATAGTGTGAATCTGAAAGGGATTGTAAATTGAGATTGCTAGCGTCTTGCTCTATATAAAACAAATAAAAAAAGATCAATTAAGTAAAAAAGCGAATATAAACTAAACTATAAAATGATTTTTTGTATTATAGTATAATGAAATGGAAGATGAGGTAGCGATGCGAGAAATATGCAAATACAACGAAAACAAGAGAATACCCTCGGAAGGAATTAAAAAAATCCTAACGAGCGGAGGTGAACTTTAATTCTTTTTATCAAAAATTTAAGTTTTGTTCGAGCATAAATTAAAGGATGTAAATTCAAGATGAAAAACAAAACATGTACAATAGATTAAAACAACAAATATATTAGGCCCTCTACACGAATCTGCAATCGAGGTCGGATAAAAAGGAAGTAGCTCCAACAACAATTGCATAGAAGTCTTTATTACTGAATGAAGAATGTCACGGCAAGTTGTCATCTCACAAAGCTCCTACTACAACCTACAGCTAGCCTCACTCTTATTATCTATTTCTACAAATGTCTAACTAGTGTATCCTTTCATTTATAAGTTAAGAAGGTCTTGTTAGAAAATGAGCTAATGATAGTGATAGTGGTGCACACATCTCCCTTGAGCATAGCTTAACTCCCTCCTCTTTGCCTTGTATGCAAAGGCTTTTCTTTAGAGTAGTGCATTATCATAGTAGATCCTGTCCTCACAGAGGTGCCTCATTCTGAGGCCTTTGCACTCATGAATGCTGAGATGATGGTGTTAATCTCCTCAACTAGTGTGCCATACTTGGTGGAGTGTGACCCAACAACTAGTTAAAATCTATCCTCGAAGGTGTCGTTATAAGCTTCTGAAGTTTGTATTTAAGAATCTTTCTAAGCTGGTGTACCATAATCTGGCTACGCGATCCTGGTGGTGCTCAACTCTCAAGGCCGGTGAGATCAACTCGGACCAACTAGGTAATCTAACCTCTTGAGAATTTTTTCTGACAACTTGAATTCTCCCCCAACTTGTCAAACTTCCCTTTGTTGAGGAGATTTGTCAAACTGGCTAACCATATGCAACTTTCGGAATGTGGTCCAACACTCCTAACTCCCTAATGAACTTGATCTTAGGAAATTGTATTGAATATCAATGTGTTTGAAATGGTCATGACACATTGGATTTTCATAGATTTTGATGTAACTTTGATTCTCACGAGGGTAACTGTGCTTCAACAAGTGATTGGTTGACTCTATGATCAAATTTTCAAATCTAGATAGCTTCATAATAAGTATAAGCCCTTTTATGTACTTCGATCAAATTGAATGCAATTGTTGCTCTTCTTGTTGATTTAATAGGTTATAAAATGACAATAATGATGTTTAAAATGATCCTTATGATGAGCTGTTCTGCATTGATTGTTCACGAGGTGTAAGGGGCCATGTTTATAGCATCACGCCATGAAATCTTTGTCTTGAAAGCACGATAATTATAACTTTTTCTTTAAGATTAGCATTTTTGTGGTGGAATGAAGTTTATCATATATCTATTTATACTTTGTAGGTGACTTTGTTTGTCCTTTGAGTTTTGGTGATTTCTTTGTTTTGCTCATAGTCTAAAGTGTTGTTTGATTGTTTAAGATGAAATATTTATTATTATTGGCAATGTATTTTAAACCTGCGCTGATCGAAACTATTATGGTTAATTCCATTACTAGTGGGTACTAGAAACAAGGATGATGTTAGGAAGGCTGTAGATGACTGGAGACAGCGGTGGTCGGTGCAAGCTCTTCTGATTCTAAAGCTGAAGAGAAAAAAGCAGTGATATAAATGAGTTGTACTCCTGGGCTCTATGGAAAATCTTGGCGAGTGTTTTACTTTTTCAGGTAATGTTGCAATGATTTATCACAGTCAGAAGAAGATCACTACATGTAGGTGATTGTTCGGTAGTAAGTTCTTGTATATGTTTAGAATGGCTATGGAAAGGATCAAGTTTGAATACATGATATAATTCGATAATTGAAGATTTAGAGTTAAAGAAAAAATTGTGAACGATGTTTGGATGGGTACTAATTTGAGGTTTTCCATTTTTATAATTTTCTTTGTTGTGCTTTCTACCATACTAAGATTGCTTTCTGTTTCCCTAACATTTTAACTTTTTCAATGTCTATCTCTCTAGCTGTTTCTTACCCCATTTAAAATGTAATCCTTATTTGATAGGTGTTTTCTTCAATACGGTGAATATTTTTACCATCACTTCATCTGTGAGGTTTGTCAACTTAAATAGCTTGTACAGGCCCATTCATTGGTGTTGATGAATAAATGATTATCGATGATCACCAACTTAATAGTACTTGCAGGGAATTTGCTCTAACCACATTCTACGATTTCATGCCAGGTATACGACATTTTAACCTCATGAATTAATCCTCCTCTTGCTCTCTTAATGGAATTACTTAAACACTGTTGCTATTTATTAAACTTTTTAATCCTAATCTTGTCAGACTATTTTGGTGTTGTGGACATTGATACTTTTCATTGTTTTCTTCAATTTTTCGATTGTTATACGTTGCCTTATTTGAGTGCCTCCTTTCTTACCCTGTTCTTTTACCTTGAGTTACAACGGCGGTATGAGAGCGAGTGAGAACGCACGGTCAAACCAAAAGCCAATATGTGAGGTACGTGCGTGTGAAACCTGTGGCTAGTACGAGGCTTGATCGGCAGCCGCGGGGGTAGTGTAAACGCCCGGGTGTGTGTGGGGTCCTTGCGAGCAGCACGAGAGGGCGGCGAGGGCCATTTAGGCTAACGTAGGGGGATTCGGGCTGTATATTACTACTATTTTTGTTCCTGCGTTGGGTGAACGGTACAGTTGCCCGAGTTGTTGTATAGATGCCTTAATAGTGGCCTCCCAGGCTATATTTTGGTTCCACGTGGAGCCTTTTAAAGGATAGTTGTCAGGAAAAAATCCTTGTGTTACTTTTTCTATGAGCATGTTAAATTATTTGTTAACATGTGTGTGAGTTTCTAGTTGTATTTACTATTTGCTTATTAAGTTATTGGTGTGTTTCAGAAATTAACTTGTAACTTAGTTAGTGAGAGAATTAAATCAAGATATTTTGCAATGAGGGTTTCTTGAATTGAGAATTTTCCTGCATTCCCCTGGGTCTTAGCCCCATTAAGGTACTGGAGCAACAATTTCACAGAATGTAACTGAGGAAAGGCTTTCTACAGAGGCAGGTGCATTTACGGGTGCCCCCTCACTCCTCGAACTGGGCTGGTCGGGTGGTGGAACTGTGCGGATATGAAGCCTAAATCTCGGATCTGAGTTTTTCTAGGTGTTCCCAAGGATATGTCTAGTAGGATCAAATTTGACCTGTTGAGTGACTTGTGCAATAGGTCCTTTCCCATCACCTTTTCTGGGATAAAGACATCATTGGTTCTAATTCCATTAGCGGTTTTAGACTGGGTCCTTGACTCCCATGTGATTACATTTGGTGTCCGAGCCTTTCATCGAGGACCGTTGTGAGATCAAGTTCCCAGGAACACAGGAGTTGAGAGCTTTCGCTAGCAAGTCTTATTCAGCACTCCTCAACACTTCAATCTTGTCTCTCCCTGAAGACAATTCACTTGGCAAAAGAGAGAAGTTCCTCTTTGTTTTGTCTTGGGAAAGGTTTGGAGAGTCCATCCCCTATTCAGTGACCTGCTCACCTGGTGACTTCCTAAACTCTGGGGACTCCACCCGCCAGGTGAAAATCGCGGTGAAAGATCAAGGCCTGGGCGTAATTGGTAGGCTAAGCACTCATGCGTTTCCTTATCCTAGTAAGTTTCCTGTTGAACCCCTTTTCAGATCCACTACTGGTTTGAGTGGTAACAATTTGTTCACAGTCGTTTGTGAACAACTCACTGTATGCTTACTTTGCATACTACAACTCCAAGATAAGAATTCAAGGAACTATGGAGGCATACCTTCTTCCTACTTTGAGATGATCCTCTACAATATAAGTGAACTAGGGCTAGTTGGTTGGCCCATAGAGCTATTACTTTGGTCCTTAGGGAAGTCTGCCCTCCTTGGCAGGCCCTATACTACTACTGCCAATTTTCGACATATGCCGAGAACAAGGTAAAGACTCTTTGCTGACGATGACTTAACAGCCCTCCATGGCTTTGACACCACCATTGAGTACGCCCCAACCCGTTAATTTCTTTTCTTGCAATCTGGGGCCCACAATGTTGTCTTCTGTCTGAGGCTCTTCAAATGCTTTTCATAATAGTTTGAGTCCTCTCAAGATCACCTTCTTGTGTATAGAAAATTGATATTTTTTGTCAATACATGAACAAATATGAACTGCTAGTCCTCTTGTCATACTTCTAACAGTCTATAGATGGTAGAAATAGAGATTAAAAAATCCAGCTGGCCCAACAATCCATTTACTAATTTTTTATAGGTTTCTTCAAATCTACACTAAATATATGCAGAAGATACCAAAATTAACTCTCTTGCATGTCGATCCATTCTTCATATGGCACATTTCTTCTAAATGTAATCTTAAACAAGGGTTCCACCCTCCTTTGGTGTTGTCTCCACATACGAATCTACAAACCATCTTCAGATTGTGCGGTCTTTATTGACCATAGAAACAACCTCGCTCTAAGGGTCACAACCCATCTTCTTCTACAAATTTGTCACAGTCTTGGGGTCATACCCCACACAGACTAAACCTATTTAAAGCTTGTCCTAACTAGGGCATTATGCTATGTACTTCTAATTGTTGTGAAGCAAACCCTATCACACATAGAAAAAAACTAACAAACTCTTGCACTCCATAAGAACTCGACCTAGCTCATATGGATCCATAGATTTTAGGCATTTCTTTGCTTGAATCTTGGCATGAACAGAGTCTCAATGTTGACCCTCAAACTAGGTTAACTGGGTCAATATTACGCACATCGACTTCTGTTGTGGCTCTAAATTATAGTGCAGCGCTTCTCATTTATGTTGGTCTTTATCCTGGGACAACATGACACCATAACCACCACGAGAAGCCGAGGTAGGTATCAACCCTCTCTTCTATTTCATGTGAAAAAATGTGGCAAGGATTCAATACGATCTTGTAAATATTGTGCCAAAACAGAATCTGAATCCTTCCTGCAATTTGTGAAACAAAACACGATCGCAAAAATCACATATAAAAGTAAGAGAAAGAAACAAGTCCCTTGATACATACCGACACAAGATGTATGCGGGGAAGAAGCACATCAAAGAGCAAACTCCTCTATTTTTGTATTAAGTCGAGAATCATGAAACAACACACAGCATTATTTAATCTCTGTGAGATTCTCGACACTAAATTGTCCCTGCGTCTAGGAAAAATCGGTACAGTTGACAGCAATTCTTGGCAACCCCACTTCGACTGCCTTTATCACGCGATTCACACCTTGGAATTATCTCATATTAATTAAGAAAATCAGCCTTGATTAAAATCATCATCGCATCCCCAATATTTTATAATTTTATGGGAAGTACCTACACTTAAATATAATTGATAATTATGTTCCTCGAGCTGTATTCTGTGGAGTTAAGGTCTTGTTTTTATTGTTAAAATAAGATAAAACCCTAAACAACCCAAGCCATCACGAGGAGTAACACCAAGAGTTTATGAGCCTGATGAAGCATCCTTCTCGGTTAGTAACTTGGTCACTCAGTCTTCGTTTGGCCTTTATGATACCTAGTTATAGATCTCTCAAGGGACTAAAACTACTGTACAATTTTTCTGGAAATGTAGACAACTGTACCCAAAAAACATTGTTTGGGGCCTAAAAATATTGATTTGGGGCAGAAAAGCTAAAGCAAATTGTGCTATAATTAAAGACGGCAGAAAAATGATAAGACCCAAGTGGAATACCGTGGTATGTAATATACCTCGATCACTGCAAATCAATTTGCTTGAGCTAAATCATCCTTTTGACTTACTTAATTATTACAGAGTTGCTATGAGATGAAATTACATTTATTGTCCAATTTATTTAAGGAAAATAAATTAGGCATATACATTCACTACTCTTGATACATCAAAATTCTCCTGGTGTAATTTTTTTGTCTTTCTAGTCGCCAATTTCATTGTTTCTTGTTTTTTCAAATTTCAACGTATATCTATTTAAAAGGAATTCAATCTATATTGTCAATTACCTTTTTAGATATTACACATGCTACACTTCTCTAAATGTGAGCACTTGCAAATCTAAAGAGTGAATAGCCTATGAACATGGATAATTGTTAGATACGTGACAGGTCTTCTAAGCACTAGCCATTACTGTCTAATGTTGGATTCTCTTGCTATTTTGACATATACATGTACTTAACTTTGGTATTGCCTAACTCTGTGCAACTCAGTATTTGTATGTATAAGTTTGTCTTGTGACATACGACTACATCAATCCATGAGTCCTTCTTACTCTTGTTGTCTTTTGTCGATATAATGTGAGGTTAAGTCTGTAGACACTCCATTTTAATGGACCTTGCCCAAATTTCTTGTCTTGGGATTCATCTACATGACCCCACCTTACACCTCGAGTATGGGCACTCCCTCTTCCAGTAAAACAGAAATTTCTCATGGAGTCCTACTAGCAGGTGGGCCCCGCTTCCACCCCAGAGTCTCCTCTCTGCTTCTCCAATTGTAGCGACTACTCCCCAACAACCAAGTACTTCTCATGAGGATGCACATTTTGAAAACAAATTTGAAACCCTCTAAACCACAAGTCTCTAACTTCTTCATTTTCTCCTAAGGTGCGCTGTCTGAACACCTCAGGGTGCATATAGGTTCTTGAATCGCACAGTATGATTGTCTGAAGTTACAAATTTTTTTCTAAAAAAGAAGTTGATTTTAAATCGATGATGTCTCCCTCATCATTTGCGATTTGGCCAGGAATTATTATTATTGTATTTTTTTTGGTGGAGTTTTACGCAAAGGAATCCAAATATTCTATTTATTTTCAAAAAAATTTTACACCCAATCTTGGAATATTCTCTACAAACTCTTACTTAAAAATTCTTTGCTCTGACCATATAATCAACTTAGCAATTGGTGATCTTGTGTCTGCTAAAACAAGATAATACTATACAATTTACGGAAACAAAAACACGATCACATAATCACATATAAGTAAGAGAAATAAATTCAATTTGCACAACAACACAGTATATTTGGGGGAAAACAACCCAACCCCTCTATCTCTATTGTGTGTAAGTCAAGGAATCATGAAACAATACAATGCTTAATCTCTCATGAGATTCTCTGCCTCTCGATTATTCAAAACCAGTCTAGGCAAACTGGGTCTAGTACTTAGCCAATTTTCATCCTTACTTAAACTACCTTGCTCATGAAATTCCTAGGGAATTATGCTTATTAATTAGGAAAAATCGGTCTTCCTTTATTCGCAATCCATCATGGCATCCCATTGAATTTATAATTGCACATGTGAAATTTTCTCCCGAATAAATTGATAGTTATGTTCCCTTTAACCTTTTACCTCGGCGGGTATTCCTCGGCCAGTATGCATGCAACTATTAATAGTGAATTATCAATTATCTAATTGATCACTCATATGGTTAAATCTAATTTAATTCCTTTGGACCTCTCCTTGGCTCATCACTTGGTTAGAACTAGTTATTTTGATTTTAAATCATTTTGGTGAGTTAATTACTGTACCCCATAATGCATCGGCTTCAGCTTGGACCCAAAAAAAATATTAGAATCCCTCTGGAATGCCTCATATTAGACCACTGCTTTCGAATTTCTTGAGCTAAGTCGGTCATAGTAAACGTTATCGGCTTCAAGTTGTTATGAGATGAGAGTACAATTTATTTAAGGAAAAATAAAATAGATGCCCCACATTCCTCACTCTTTTAAGTTGCATCAAATTCCTCACCGGTGTGGGTGCATTTTTTATCCTTTACGGTTTCAATCTCACCATTTTGTTGCAGAATTCCAACATTTCAAAATTTGATCGGCCTTCACACAAAGACACATTGAAATGACATGCCGAGATTCTCATGAGAAATCTGCTGCAAAACGATGCTGCCAGAGAACCAAAAATATGCCATCCTACTTCTGTGCTCAGCAGGCCATTAAGGTATGCAACATTCATACGAACTCACATGATTATCTTGCTCTTGGAGGATGATCATGACCTCCTTCAACAACCCTTACTCGGCCATGTACTCAACCTACTTTAGGAATGCATCTATCTTCACCCCCTTGATGTGCCGAGATATTGGGAATACATATCCAAACATGCTAAGATGTGCTGATGATAAGGCATCCCAAGATGTGAAAGGGTGTGTCAATGCGTGTCGAGACTATCGGGACAACAAAGGAGAAAAAAGTTAAACAGAAATGAACACATAAGAGGGTTAATACGTCAATTTACCTTTTCCAAGAGGGGCATGCTAAGCACCTAACACTAAACCGCAATAGGTGCCAAGTGCAAAGTCTTAGTGCATTATAAATTGCAAGTATTCCTTTGTTGCTGTGTCTACTTTCCAACAATTCAGCCATCACAAATAATTTTAGTATTAAACCATGCTAAATGTCACCCAGAGGCATCTCAACATATTCCTTACATGCTAAGACTTTCCAAGAGCCAGCAAGTACCCAGCGCCAATATGTGTCGAGGACTAGTGTTATGCATGTTATGAAGTGGAAGAGAATGTTAGAAGAGTGCTAAGGTGTGCTAAAGTGATAATGCATGTTGAGGAGTGTTAAGGAGAGTACGGAAAAAACATTAAGGGAGCACCTAGGTAAAAATTCATGAAGTTAATGATACGAACGTGTCTTGTGAGAGACTAGTGTTAATGGTCGGTGTTAGTTGTCATGCCAAGGAGGGAGTGACAACGTATCTTTAGCATTGGCCAAGGCATGTAGGGAATATCAAGGCATGTTAAAATTCCAAGTGTGCTTGGGAGTTCTAGGGTGTGCTAATTATGCTGTGTGCCAATTAATAGTGCCAAGATATGCCAATACATGCTAGGTGCTAAGGATGTGGCGTAGGGTGCCGGGGTATGTCAATATGTGTCGAGGAAACAAAGAAAGGAAGAACGATAGGGTTAATAAGTCGGGACTTTATCTTTTTGAAAGAAACTGCTAGGCACACTAATAATAGGTCCCAATACATGCCAAGTGGCATTGTGTGCCAAGTACTAATGTATGTCAATGCATTCAACAAGGTGTTCAGGGCATGCTGGGGACTATATGCGTATGCAGCACATCTTTGGAGAGTTGCATGTTGTGCTACCGCATGCCACCATGTGCTTGGACGTCGAGTGTCATCCTAGATTTTTCTAGGTACAAATATGTTCCAAGACATGTGGGGTGCTAAGAAATCTTAGTGTGTGCCAACATTAATTTAAAGTGTTACCCCAGTTATTTGAGAATGTTAGGTCTTTCTCATTAATAGAATTGTCGAGCTTGATTATGTATTAAATAATATATTTCTACACATAATGTGGAACTTTATCTAAATGGAATTTGCTAGATGATACAACTTAATAGATATGAATCATGTGTTGACTCACCAGAAATATCTATTCGACTAGTCATTATGGAAATGATACAGCATACTTCTTAAAAATTGGCTGACCCTAACCACTATGGCCTTGGAAATATTAAAAATGCTCCCTGACCAATAATTATTAAATCGTTATCTTTTGACAAAAAATATATTAATAGGCACATAACGTCATCAAAAACTCATTGGAATGATCAATGATGACAAACATTTTTTGGTCGTCACCAAAAAAGTAACAAAAAGAGCATTGAGTGAGGGTCATTGTAAAGGATTTGTCCACTAGAAGTGTCACCAAAAGAGAGAATTAGTGATGGGATTTTAATGACCCTCTTAAAGTATGTATTTGGTGATGGACCATAAGAGACCATCCACAATATACACTTACGGTGATGGTTTTTAGTGATCAATGATGACATACATTTTTTGATATTCCAAAAGTAACAAAAAGAGCATTGTTGAGGTCATTAAGAGATTCGTCACCAGTGTCACCAAAGAGAGAATTAGTGATGGGCCCTTTAACGACCCTCACCAAAAGTGTCGTTGAAAATGTCTTTGGTATGGAACCATAAAGAGCATCACTATATACACTTATAGTGACGGTTTTTTAATGGCCAGGTCACCATATGTGACATTCATGACGGACCTTGTAAAATTAAAAATGCAAAGCAAACATTGTGCTTTTTTTCTTGTAGTGCATAACGGACCCAATGGGAACTCGTACGTCCCCAGGCATTTTTTGGACCTCCCCCATTAGAGGGAGGAGTTGCAAGTCTTTCGCCATTTCGGCGTCCAAAGAAGACCTATGACCACCATTATCATTTCATCCTTTATGAGGGCCATATTTAGTTTAGGAAACCCACAGGAGTCGGCCAAAACCACACAAGTGGATACCCAGCGAGGTCACCACACTCAACTCATCCACAATTCAGAGGTGAGAGAAGTGCTAACCCTTCGGGAGTCGACGGAGACCCATGACCAGGGTGTCATAGGGTAACGATAGGAACCCCCCATAAACAATTTCATGAATCTAGGTGTTTCCCACAGTCACATAATAGGTCCCGATACTCCAGTGCAGCACACAGCATCATTAAACCTTCCGGATCTATCGACCTTTAATAAGCAGTCCCATTGCACTTAGCCTAAGCGGCCTCCCGCTTACCTGAAGCTCCTCTCGGATATACCAAAATTCGAAGGGAAGCAAACGAAAAGATGTGGAAATCATGTGAATTTCCACCTGCCAATTGTTCGATCCAATAGTATTATTGATACTATTTGGCGAGAATGCATTTCAACGCACCCTTCTTGTGCACACGTGAGAAATGGTATGGAGAAGACTTGTTCACACGGAGAACCTTTCGGCATGCAACTCTTAGCATTCCTCACTTATTTTTCGGCTACCCATCCACCATGATTCGAGAATGGAACTAATGACACATTTTAGGCAAAGAACAACTAGTCCATATATTGGACCATCTACCTGGATAAGCATTCTATAGTTTGTTCAGTAAATGTGATAGATTTTTGTTGGACTTGTTTTTTAAGCACAGTGAGATTTTCAAAGCCAGCTGACTCAAACTCATCTATGCCCATTCCTGACCATGTACAATGTCTGTCTAATGCCGCGCCTACAAACTTATAGAGAGTTACCATGTCATCCAAATATTGCGAACGGTTTGTTAGTCATTGGTAGTCACCTAGGCACCAATATTTAGTACCCGGGATTTTTATTTTAATTCTACCCGAATGTGATGCAATCCCAAAAAATTCACCACTAAAGTTAATATGTACCTCTAAGAATATGAAAAATAGGGTGACACCATATCATCAACAACGGAGGCTCATATCGTCCCTCGCGAAGAACCGAATATATTTATGAACACTCTTGGAAGGATTCCTCCCGGCAATCATACACCAACTAGGGATAGAAACAAATATTCCCCCTTCCTCCCACGGAAACCACCAAGTAAGTATGATACCTTGGTAAAATTGGTACAACCATCTCGAACTCATTAGTGCAGTCCTATGACCAGGGAGAACCATAATAATCCTCTAACAGCACCCAAGAAAAGCCTAATAATAGACAAAAAGGAGACTCCCGGACAGGGGGAAATAACCAACAGCACCACGATCTCGATTTGGGAAACCCCAATAGAAATCAACTAGGAAGGCAAACAAGAACTCACAAGGGTAGAACAAGTCAGTCTAAGGAAAAAACCATTATTGTGCCATATGTGCCATGTGGTGAGTACAACCATTACACTCATCAACATCTGGGAACTCTACGGAAATGAAAAAACTTGAGGTAGCTATTACCTGAGGGTACCTACATAGTAGTATTTGTTGTAATGTAGGAGAAGCTACACCAAAGAAAATTGGTTGATACCCAACCTCAAAAATACCCAAAAATGATTCTAGGAGTAGCAGCCATGGAATTTGTATTTGGTGAAGAAATTTTCTTCCGGACAAGGAATCATAACTATGAAGCCCCCTCGGACACTAACCCATCAATTGTAGGTGAAATGCCTACTTCCTGTAAGTTGACCATATCCAAGTACCTGTAGGACCAGCAAAAATGGTGGGAATGACAGTGTATCGGACACCACTCAAAAGATCCACATAACTAAAACATTGTGGATGATTTAGCACAATCACCCAGCATACATGTTAACTCCATTAGGCATTCAAGTTTGAACTAAAACCATACGACCTCATGCTTAGAGCATTTGGCAATCGAACTTCAAATCTTGTCGGTCTATATCGGAATGTCCTGTGAACTTGGCCGAAAAGACGTTATATAGACATTGTAGTATTGGATGCACATATTGACTACAATATACTCCTTGAGATTATATGTATCTTATGAATTCCATAGCATACTCTATTCGGGTGATGATGTCCCCATGAATGTTAATCCCACTTGGTTGACCAACTTACATACTATGATAAGAAGCTTAGTGATGGCTCTTGATTTCATTCTACCTTACGTAGACACAACTACGAATCTCTCATCGATACCAAGAATATGGCCCGGTCAATTCAAGCCATCATATCCATCACAAGGAGATCCCCTTATCGCCACCAGGAGGCGGCCCCAAAGTCAGGGCACCAGAGTGTGCACATCGTCTTATCATCAAACACGAGACCAGCCCAAAGATGGAAACCGATGTGTAGTAGGAAGCTACAAACATGGCTTTCCTACCCTACGGCATCACCCCAGGCCATTCTTATACTCCCAAGTACCGGTTTTTGTGTCTAAATAGGTCTTGGAAACCATCCTGCTTTACCAAACATGGCTTTCTGTTTATTATTGGTGCTTGGTCCCCCCCCATAAATGGTAGGAGATCACAGTATCACTTCTCGGTGTTAAGCCCCTATCACCCCTCACGAAGAAACAATGGTTAAACGGAAAGGCTTGCAGCAGCGAGCGCCGGCCTGAAGAGACTAGGAAAAACAGAAAAAGGAGAGGGGAAGAAAGAGTGAAAACACCAACATACTGGGCATTGAGACCTTGCACATTTATGTGATGTCATACACCATCCTACTAAGAATTTTCCTCGGAGTTAGATGAACTACAACCCTTCTACACTACCAAAAAATTGTTTAACAACCTTAAGTTCCCATAAAGAATAGGTACAGGAAAGTATTGCACATGAATCAAACATGTGATTTATGTGAATTATAGGCATTATACCCATAATTTCCGAAGATTCCTGGGTGTAAAGTTACTTGACAAGCCCTGATCGCCAACAAGATCCCTCAAATCCACCCATGTAGATGGACGAAGACACGAACTATCTTTTGTAAGGATGAGCACACATCTTTGCTCATACACGGTCACTCTAACGGACCAAAGACGGAAAACAAGGCCGCTCAAGTAGACGATTGAAGCCGATGCGACGAACGACCACTTAGTCATGCAATGTCCCAAATTAAGAACGATGCAGTTGGTGCAAATACCTCACGTTGACCAAAGTAACTTGGCTGACATCGACGACATATGTGTAATATCACAATAGAATAACCATCATGTCTTGGTGTCCCCACATTCTTGGTATTGCCCTGTTGGATTTCATGCGGCAATTCATTATTGAAAATTACGACTTAGATAGCTCGAGATACGGAATCCATGAACAACACCACCATTCGAGGGACGAAAACAACAAGGACCATATTATACCAATAGAGAAATTCGATCACTAAATGACCACTTCCCCCATGTTATCGCCCTCAAACTCCTATCGACTTTGCACTGCGATGAACACGATCACCTCATTCTTGATTGTGTGGCCACAGAAGATGTTTTAGAGATAATTTTGATCAACCCCATATATGACAACTTACAAGTAGTCTGATTTTCTTGTCGGTGTGTTTTCAGAATACAGTTCGTCGTTGTCCTTATATCCCAGGTCGTTCGATGTTCAAAAGTTTACATGAGGCCATAGTATGCCTCGGCCACGATGGAAACGAGATCAGATTCGGAATCGGGTAAGTTTTGACAACAAAAGAAAATGTGACATCCGGGTCATTTTCTTCATGTCGACGAGAGAAAAATCAACGCGGGGGCTTACATCATCAACCCCAACCACCCCACGTACAAGACGGCACGCATTGTATTGTACGTAACCACTTGGTTTCCTTTTCACGGATCTAAAATCATTGAAAATGATATGATATAGGCAATCCGGAAAATAATTGCAAATAAATACGAGTTGTTCTAGTTTGTTTAGACAACCTTTAGACTCGACCATACGCACTTGTATCTCCCACGTACGCCCTTTGTTAGACATCCTTATGCTCATTGGATGCCGATACTCGGATGTAACTAGTTTGGAACCAAGGCAACCTAACGCGAGGAAACAAGCCTAAGGCAACACATTCTTACCAAAACATTAGGAAGGATAAGACAACCCGATGTGTCCTAGTAGGCCCCAAAAATTAGCCACGAACGACATGCGAGATTGTGCGATAGAAATGACCATAGAGTCGATCCAATGTAAGGAGCTTAAGAAACACCGCAAGTCTTCGCATGGTCATACCCATCCAGTAGATAAATCTCTCCAATCAAGAGAAAATCACACATTTCTATTGCGAAGTTTATGCCAATTGCATCATCTTGTGGTGTGAATACCTCCCCGAGCTGTAGCCAGAAGGTCAACATTATTATCTGGTGCTCCCAAAAAAATCGACCAGCAAAAACTCAAAGACTCGAGGAGATGGTAGAAGCGCGATCATGCCCTATGCCCAATCATCTTTGAGCATCCACTTTAGGCACAAAGAGTAGCATTTGTTCTCATACCATATACTCGATAAGCACCATGACACCATGCAACGTTTACACAGATCCTTATCGGAAACAGAGTTGTGCCCCTTATTGGAAACATTTAGCACCTCTACACTCATCCCACAACTTCAAAATCCGGGAAGCGAGTACCCTTAGTGTACCATGCGAGAGACATAAGTTTGCTCTCATGTGACCCACCACAAATGGAAATTCTGCACCATCCAATGTCGAATACATAGCACCACATAGGGATTCATCTCATCATGCATGGGAACCATGACTCATGCATCTTCTCATACATCATTGGTGTTGAGCCAAGCTAAAAATACAGTAATTGTACCATCGTGGGTGCAAATGAAACTATTCTGCACCTTGTCGACCTAGTATGGTTCCACAACATCGACTATTAGATCTTATTTGTGTCTTTCAACTTGACTCCTAATAGTGAGACCAACTCCTCACTGACCTCACAAATAACATGATGCCTTGTTTCATTTATATGAGGATATTATAGAGGCCATTACGGAAGCGATTGTCGTGGGATGCAATGCATCACCACTCATTTTTTTCTTCCGGAAAGAAACATTCGGTCCTAACAACCTGAAAACCGAAATGTATCTGTTATTGAATCAAATAATTCCTCCCATTTGGAAAAGTGAGCTGGTTCAAAAATCCCATCCCGGCGCTAACGCATTCGAAGAAGGAACATGCTCATTCAACTGTGACCATCAAGGTAAATATCTCGAAAACGAGGAAAAATTGAATAAATCTCATTGGGGAAAAATGCTCCCCCAGGGCAAAGAGTAATCGCTTACACAAACTTTTTTGCAAATGTAAATGATGCTTTTACTTAGGGTATTGGTTGCGGGTATTACAAGCACAAAAAATCACCCTGTTTCCCCAACTTCTTGAAGGCGGGGAAAAGGCATCCTTGTCATTCTATCCCTGGCATAGCGGAGCTCCCAAGAACATTTGCATGTCACGACATCATTTCTCCACAAAAATCAACCATGAGTTCAGTGCTGACCATGTTTATCATCTCCTACTTGCGTGATAAAAAATTCTTACAGGTCAGGTGAGCCTAACCCTCCACTGGAATCCATCACTCAAGTAGACCATACACTAGAAATATGGATCCATGGCCATAAAATCCAAATTAGGAAGCACTTCGGGTCCTCACCCATCACATCAAGTCAAGGTTTATCCATGTCATGATAAAAATCCATTTCTAGACTACCATTCTTATAGCAGTTATCCACAACGCTGTTGTGTCTCGCCGCAGCCCTGCCACCCACAATCGGCCATAACCCATCTACGACACTTTTCACATACCTTCCACCACCCCTCGCACGAAGACAACGGTGGGGCCCCAAACCTCGGCAAAAAACCACTCCTCACACCATGGTAATGATTATTTTCATGTTTATTGGGAGCACTTGTCTCTAAGATCCTTGTATACAAACCATTTTATATTATTTAGGCAGGTGTACCAAAGATATTTTTAGGGCTAATCACCATACCCACATTCCTCACCCCATGGGTAGTCCCTAATCACCCACAGTGGGACTTCACATTCTTTGCCGACCCACCTCACACTCATAACAACAACACAACCTAGACGTCCTACGGAAGCTCGGGGGAGTTTCCTCACCAAAGGTGATGAAGCCTGTATGTGCATTCCTGACTCGAGCCCTCGGGCCACTAAAATACCATCATCAGTTACATCCATTTCTTGTCATCATTCACAAAGTTAACCTATCACACCCACAGCCTACTACACTGAGAGATCCTCATCCCTTGCATTAGTACTCATGTGGGTTTATCCTATACGAAAAGAAATTATGCGCAAGTAAATCTTCAAAACATAAAATAAAAATAGGAGATTAAAACATTAAACAAATATACACGGTTACACTAGATCCAAAAATTACAGGACTACAGAAATTTGGATTTTTAATTATGTTCCTTTTAGTGTTACAACACATGTATATACATGCCAAAGCATTCATAAACCTTAATCCATTAATAGGATCAGGCTGTAACCATAGTTCCTTGATAGGATCTACAAAATACCGAGAGTGACAACCATCATGCCTAAAGCAACCTTTAAACCATGTGAGCGGAGTGTGAAAAATAGGGTCGAAAAATTTCCTGGGGGCACTATGGACCCGCAAAGGCTACTAGCCCCCTACAAAACCCGGAGACAAGGGGCTGCGCTCATCTTACAGTAATGTTACATGGGATACCTTGCTGGGTGCGACTAATTATGGAAAGAATATAACACATACCCAACATTCTCCCACTTGTTGTTAATTTCCCCAGGGGCCACATGAGGTTTATTCATTAGTCATTTCTGCAACACCCATTGTTTCTCTACAAAAAGAGAACACGAGTACTCACAGGACTTCGTCAATGCATACGCAACATTCGTAAGTGTCCACCTTCACCGAAGCACTTATCCTCAACCATATTTGTCACAAAGTGATAATACAAACATAAATGTGCTTTTTTCTTTGAATGATAAGTAGGGTTCTTAGCCAAGAAAGGTACACTTTTTCTATCACATTCTATCCTTATAGATGTTGTACCAACCCCATACTTGAAACTGTCTCTTTTTGTGTACTTCATAGCACTTGTTCCATTGCTGTCTATTCTGCCTCTATAGTTGAAAGAGCCACTGCTTGTCTTTACCTACAAATAGGATAAGCACATACCCCACTTACGAAGATCTTCTTTGGTCTAGATCTCCGGCCAGTCTGCATCAAAAAACGAGATGTCAAAAAATTGTCCAATCCTTGTCTTCCTTGGTAACAAAAACCATAATCACTAATTACACACAAATATCTAAAAACCCGCTTCAACATTGTCCAGTGATCCTTCCTTGGTTTTTGACATATGTATTCATTCTCCCCATAGCATGTACGATATACTGATACCGGTACATACCATTGCATACATTAAATGCATATGGAACACGGGACATATCCTCCTCTTCTTCTGCATGTCTTGGGACACTATTCAACAAATATATTTACACCCTACGAATAGGAACCTTCACCGGTTATCCTCTTCTGAATCCACCGAAGTGAAGAAATGTTGATAACCACGTCTTTATTCTACCTCAAAATCAAATACGTGACAATAGATAAAAGTAATCTAATTAACCTTGGGCGGGAGAAATAAACATACCCAAATTAAATCCAGGCACTTTTAAGGAATAACCTTTTTAAAGCATCCTTATACCCGATAAATATGCACCTTTGGTTATTATCCAACTTGGTCCTTTTCTCCTTTGAAACATGTACATATGTATCACATCCAAATACCCCTAGATGTGAAAGAGAGGCTTTCTTACCATCAAGTACCTCATGTGGAGTATTATCCTCAACAACGATGAAGGTGATCTATTAACGGTATGCGATCTCATTGCCTCTGCCTAGAATTCCTATCCTAACCGTCTACTTGGCTGCTTCTTTCTTTTTTCCATCGGTGTTCACAATTCATTCTTCTGCAACTCCATTTCTTGAGGTGTGTATGTAGTAGTCTTCTACCATGCTATAGAACACTTCTTGAAGAACTCTTCAAAGAACACCCAGAACTCTCCACCATTGCTCATCCTTGGCACCTTTATTTTCTTCTGTGCGGTTTCCACGAGCCTTAAATGTTTAAATGTAAAGAACTTTAGATTTATTCTTCAAGATATATATCCATGTATTCCTTGAGAAGTCATCTATGAATGAGACATAGTACAGAATTATCCATGATGGAATGAAGCAGTCCAAACACATCAACGTGCACAGATCTAATATCTTGCTGCTTTATCTTAACTTTGAAGAAACTCCCCCGTTTTCTTCCCCATATACTAATCATTCACAAAAATCGAAATCAAGAGAAATTATAGATGCAACCCTGCCATATCATTTCCATGCGATGTCAGAGAGCCCTTCTCTCCAATATGTCGAAGCCTTTGATGCCATAGCATGGTATTTTTCTCCGGAGACCACTGAGCTTTCCACTCCACTTTCAAGAACCACAAAGCTGTTTGCATCCATGTGCTCTTTGCTACCCTAAAGCATGTGAAGTTCCAAATACGAACTCCCACATTAATAGGTGCTCCTTAACCATCTTGCCCCGTATCTTTCTTGAACACTTTTTTTACACCATGTCTATCTTGCTTACAAAAATGTATTTACGGCTAATGCGGGAATATGAGAACACGAAAGTGTTCTCGTCTTCCACCTTGCGAGTTTGAGCAGGTTTTCACGTCAGCGATTTTGTCCTTCCTATCATCCCCAAAGAAGACATCACCACCATCATAATTCTCCTTTTCATGAGAACCACTCCCCTATGGGAGTGAAGTGGTCTTTGATTGATCAACCATTCCTCATGATCTACATGTATTTGAAGAAGAAGCCAAATACAAATCCGACCTTCATCTAAGGTGGTTTTTGCCTCACCTTGAGAAAGACATCATTAGATCCCTTTCCTTTTCTCGGGAGCTTTAGATGTCAGTCCTTTTTTTAGTGCCCTTATATTTCGCATTTCGGCACCTTTACAAACTTTCACGGAGATTTAGATCTCCCGGTCAAAAAATTATTTTTGTTGTATGCAGGATCTTCCTTGTACGGATAAGGAATCTCGATACAGCCCCTCCATATTTCTACTGTCTCATTTCCATCGACAAGAAGATTGAGAAATTTTCATCAAATTCAAAGTATTTGAATTGCTAACAAGTCGAGTGGCAACAATAAGGAGTCATTTTCACAACTTTATCCATTATTTGCATGACCAATTGAAGAAGAATCGGATTAGATTTACAGCAGAAGCTCTAACAATAACTCCAATTATCCATTTTCATGGGTTACAAGGAAATGTGTGTTCTTTCTAAATTTTTATCATGAAATTCCTTAAAATGCTAAAGTTATAATTTTTGGAAAAACACTCCATAATATTCCTTTTCTCACTTCATAAAATTGTAAAAACCATCGGTTAGGGGGAAGGATATAACTCCATATATTTACATCTTATGCCACATCACTTTCTGTATAACCAACATACAACTACTATTGCCTTTAAGATAAAACATTATATGTTTTGCAAATCATCAAATTGATGATCTTGACTGAATCCTTTAAATTGAAAAGATAAATTATAAATGTTTTCAAGATATTTGGATGCAACGAAAAATAAAGCAAAAGTATTTATTTTGAAACCAATACTCATCAATTTTAGTTTTTCACACAAGAACCAACCATATCAATTTTGGTTGTCCTGCAAAGAACCAAACATAAATATGAATGTTGCAATCCAATGTATTTGAAGAAAACTTTGCAAAAATGATGAAGTTATCAAAATGCTATGATAATACAAAGTTAAAGGAGAATTGATACAAGCCAAAGCTCATTTAGCGAACAATTCAAATATCAAATGAATCAATGTAATGATTTGCATGAGGACATGCAACAAATTCGGTTGGGAGTATATTGGGTCTTCGAAATGTCCTTAAAAATACATCCACTCATATCCTGTCCATTATATCACTCATTTAACCTCCATTTCACTATTATGTCTATATTCATCTCACTTTCATCATCATTTGGGTTACCCTTGTGTTTTCCAAACATTATTAATTTCTGTGTTT
Organism: Pinus albicaulis; assembly: GCA_034641835.2. NCBI lineage: Eukaryota > Viridiplantae > Streptophyta > Pinopsida > Pinales > Pinaceae > Pinus > Pinus albicaulis. Next base: position 163,039,403 of record CM076571.1, on the reverse strand, counting down.
TTAAGTGGTGTGATCAAAAGTTAGAAAATAATATGCATATGCTTACATACCTTAAGTGGAAAGAGTTTTGTGACATGTGTGAAGCTTCTAAAGGTCCTCTTATGTGGCTCCCAAGATCAAATTCAGATTTGTCTTCATGATATCAAGGAGATTTTAAGGAGATATGTGGCCTATGGTTAGAAAATTGGTTGAGAATATTATGGATCAAAGGAGAAGAAGAGAGGATCCTCATTAATGAGGAGGTTAACCCAAAAATTTGTATAAATAGGAGATCCTCTCTCCTTTATTTGTGCTTGTCAACAACTTGTCATTATTTTGTACTTTGTAATTTTGAAAAACTTGAATAAAGCTTTGAGGTTAGCTTGTGGAAGGAGATGTAGTAGATATCATGGGCATATTGGAATGTAAGATAGAGCGAGATTTTATTTTGCAATTTTGTTTTGATTTCATTCAATCATGTCATTTCACATTTTTATGTTTCTTTTTCATTTCATTGAAAGTTTGATAGTTTAAATTTTCCATGTCTGATTTAATTGTAGTGTATTTTGACTTGATGGATTGTAGAATGATTAGTTTTTTAATTTCGGTTGATTATTAAATTGTTAACAAGCTAAGTCCTCTCAAGAAAGTGGTTCTATCATTTTCAATTGGATCAAATTTTGGAACAACATGATTTTACTTGTATTTGTCCATTTAAATTCATGTGATAAGAATTTCAGGATTGAGCATGTGGAAATTTGTATTATTAAGTCGTCTCGAAAATGGTTATCATTTTCCAATTGGATAGATTTGGTATTCAGGATATACAACATGCTTTGCTTGTCATTGATTTCAATACAACAATCCTAGATTATAATTCAACTATGCAAGTAGATTAAATTCTAATTCCCAAATGTAGAATATATTTTCATGTTGATGTATGAATGGTGTGATTAGGTTAGTTTTTAATTTTCATAAATTGATCCCTAGCATATATTGTGCATGTATGTCTCACAAGTCGTATGGATCCCGGATTGATAATTTATGTGAGTAATCTAATACAAATTATTTTACTCAACAATGCATTCAATTGGCAAAGAAATGCATCAAATAGGAAAGATTTGCATCAATCATCACAAGAAATGCAAGGCCTTAATTGGATAATAAATCTAATCATCTCTTACTAAACCAATCTATTGGCGCTTCTTTCAGCTGCACTTCATCATGTGAATCATCCTGACCCACATCGATTATGGAATCATCTTTTCCATTCCTATCAAGATATCTTTCCACCTTCTTCAAATGTCGTGGATGACTTACTGGATACAAAGTCCAACACTTGTCTACAATATGACCTTTCTTATGGAAATGAGTGCAAAACAATTGCATCTTCTTTTCAGCATGTTTTTCCTTGTCCAATGTACCTTCGACTTTCTATCTCCTTTGTTTTGAAAGTTTCCTGTGCATGGCTATCTTCTTCAAACACCTCGAAACAATATGGTTATTCAAACCAAAAAAGGAACATGTAAACTTTCTCCAAATATTATGTAAGAATTTTCCATATTTATCATAATCAAAATAAACTTAATTAAGGGCAGATTTATACCTTGAAAATTCACCTTTGTGGCCTTCTTGGCTTTGGAGAATTCTCCGTCATGTTTTCTCGTTAGGTCTCTGTAATAAGCAAGATTGGCATAAAGTCCGATCATAGAGTTAACATCGTTTCAACCAACTTTGGGATTCTAGGATCTAGCCCTCCTGAATTCGGAGAGGGATCTCTCCAATATGTACAAAGATGGATATTGTCTCTGAAAGTTTGAAACCAACCAAGGACAGGGCTAACCATAAACTTCTTGGGCAAGTTTGTATTAAAGTAGCTTAATTGACAAACAATCCAGTAATCCACATAATTACCTTCAGAAAGTATGAAAACATATAAGAAAAACAAGGTGTAACTTAAGATCAGATAAATTAATTTTAAACCTAGTCTGCTTTCAGTCAACACCAAGGGAAACTTTCAGAATCTTCCTTTGTAGAAAAGAATCTAGGAATCAGGGCAAACAATATCTTCTCTAGTCTAACTTTTAAGAGAAAATAATGGAAATCACATTCAAGAACAATGTTTAAGCAAACAGAAGGACGAAGGAACACCAACATTCCTAACTGTTTAAACAGTATTGAATCATTCTTAAATAAACAAGTTTGAGGAAAACATCAAGATAAATATTTCTCAGCCAGAGAAGGTTACTGGTATACAGTTGATCCTAACCCTGTTTAAACTGTTCTTTACAGCAGAATGTGAACAATATGGCATACATAGAAGGAAAACAATTTAACAAAGAAATAAGCACTTCACCGGTGATATAGACCAGGATCCCAAGAAACAGCTTTTATATTGATGTCAAACCAGTTACAATGTTTAGATCCAATGTTTCAGTTCAGCAATCATCTTCACTATTCAACCTAACTACTCTAGCACAAACAGAGCTTCAAGGGCCAGCGAACACTATGTACAAATAGAAGTCTCCAACTCAAGTGTATTTCAAAGTTCTGCAACCAACTCAACCAACATTTTCTCATCTTCTACAGAAGTATTTATAGAAGAATGAGGAGGTGAGATCCGATAAAAGATCTCCCAAGACAATTAATACAGATTCAAGACCTCTCGGCTCTTTGAGGGGTTCGATAGAGAAGTTTACAGGTGGATCACTGTATTAACTATTTTACAATAAATATCAAAGCCCGGTGGGAGCTTTATTTGACTTTGAGGCTCGGTGTAATGTTTAGAGTAACTCTGTAGATATTTTTGCACTAGGTTTTCCTTGGAGAAGTAACTCTATGGCAGTGGCGAGGCAGATCTTTGATCCTGAGCAATAACTTCAGCCTCTGTGTTGAATGCTTTGAGGCACAGGTGGCATTTATGGTAGCTGAGGAATCAATTTGCCTCATATGTGGCGGTGGAGGCTTTTTGTCTGATAATCCTTAATGCTTTCTTCTTCAACTTTGTTTTTAATCAGGGATTAGGCTTTTGATAATCGTCTTAGCCATAATCCCCATAAAAACTGTCTCTATTCCTCTATTCTGATATATTGAGGTCTTCGACACTGATACTCTTTAACTGCGCCCTATCCATGGTGTTTTGCTGGAGTACAGGGTTACGCAGTGACGATGTGGCATCAATGCCTCACGGATCATTGACGAGACATGAAATTAACACACCGCAAGTTATTTCCTTTAATAAGTCGAAAGCATGAAGGTCGTCACCCTCTTCTTTCGAATTTCCTTCGTTTATAGTGAAAACCTTCGAAACCCTGCAAAATACAAACAAAATGTTATACAATCCTGCGTTTATAGGTTTTACTGCATCGGGGGTTGTACGGAGGAAGCAGGGCCGTTGGATGGCATCATCCAACCGTATTTCAGAATGGTCGAAAAGGCATGGTGGAAGGGTGATTAAATCAGAGCCGTCGATCACGCAAGATCGACAGTGGAAATGCGATTACCGCTGTACAATAGCTTGGTTATCGCGCAGGCACTTCGGTTAACCAGCGGACATCTTCGAAGAGCGATAGCCGTTGGATGAGGGGCTCCAGATCGGACGGCGGAGATCCATTTCGCTGGGTATCCAGGTCTGAACTATAACGCGCAGGGGACGAGGATTGCATGGTGGTTTTCAAATCGTACAAGGGACACACGTCGGGCGGTGTATGGATTCGCTGGGTAATGGGAAAAAACCACCACCCGCCCAAAGGCGATGCGGGAGAAACCGGAGTGGTTATATGAAAACTGCGGAAAAAGCAGTGAAATGACGTATAAAGGGGTTAGGCGGGAGAATGCTTGGAGGACCGTTGGATCCTAGAGCGGGGGCGCAGATCAACGGGGGAGATGCGGTATCGGGATGAAACGGGTGAAACCTTTATAAACAACAAAATACGTCATTTTCTGACTTTACAAAGGAAAAGACATATTTTATATGAACGGCGGGAGTACCATACCGTGTGCCCGGAGGGATTGATCGCAATTGTGGAAAGTGTGATGGGAGGATTATGCGACGGGGAGAAAAAGCGATATTGCGATTTGCGATGAGCGCTGGGGAAAAATGCGATTGGAGCGGTCCAACGCAAATATTTGCGATGCGATCAGATCGCATCGCAAATATTTGCGATGGATCAAACTGTTTAAACAACGAAACATGCGATTTGCAATATGCGATGGATCGCATCGCAGAAACTTGCGATGAGCTTTTTAGAGGAAAACTGAAAATTGCGATCTGCGATCTGCGATGGATCGCAGCGCAAATATTTCCGATGCATCATTTTTAAAAATAACAATTTGGAAATTCTGCGATCTGCACTTTGCGATAAGCGCCAAAGGGTTAAAACTTGGTTCCAGGGTGCGGGCGTATGGAAGAAAAGGGCTAAGGGCTTAAGCTCGAGGGGCTTAAGTTCTGTACATAAAAACATGTATTTTCATGGTTTTTGAAGGGTTTCTTGAAGGAAATGAAGGTTTCGGTAAGGTTAAAAAGTGGGTTTTCAACCTTATAAAAGTGATTTTAATGAAATGGAAAGGGAGAAAAATGAAATTGTGGGTTTTTCATGGGAAATGGAGAATAGAAAATGAGGTTAGTGAGGAAGAAACGGAAGGGGACCAAGGGGTTCTGCAGCAGTTTTTAACTTGGGATTTTTGAAGGAATTTCGATTGAGAAATTAGCTGAATAAATCAATCATGAAAAGGTATACAGTCATATAATTTGGTGCATACATAACATAACCTTCTCGTGTTGTCACATGCGGAAATAACGAAGCAATCTCACATCAATTCAATCACATTAACTTTACGTGTATGGGAAAGCCTATGTTGAAAAACCCGCAGCTGTGTGTATATTATAATGGAGAAATCAAGTAACCAAACAAGTACAATACTCCTCACAAGCCCTCGGTACTCTCATGAAGTTACTCTGGCTCGACTCCAGTTTTGAACAAGTCCGAGTTTCAAAACTCCTCGCGATTACTTGCCTCTATTGCGCGATCATAGCTTTGTACAGAAAGAAAGTCCTTCCCTTGATTCGTAATTGTCATGGTTGGAATTTCCTCCAAGTGTAATGCAAAACTCATGCAAAACAAATCTGGCCCCGATAGCTTTACTCACCCTTTCATCTACCTCTTCCTTAGTCTCCATGAGCCCCGATCGTACCTTGTAGTGACTGAAGTGTTCTTGAGTTGACTAATGAGTTAATATTTAGTAAATTAAATATTATTTAATTTACTCACTCATATCTAGTTGATTAGTTAGTTAACCTAATCCCAACTAGATTCAACTAAAACAAACGAACACAACTCCACTACTTCCCTCACAATTAACTCCTCCAAAACTCACCTTGAAGTCCTAGCGAAATAACCATGCAAGATTACACGCCAAACCTAAAGACCACGTGATTCCTTGTGTCGATTGCATGAGTCACTCCATGACTCAGGCGGGGTCTTGTAGAAATGGCTAGCATTTATAGTCAAAATATTATTAAGGAGTAAATAATATTGACTTCATATTTTTAGGAGATGGGTCTAAAGTAACACGGGTCCTAAAATTAGGGTCTCATCTATTTTTGCGGAACATGTCGCATACTCCAAGAATCTCAGTAGAATTCCCCAGGTGTGCTCATGTGTCTAAAAATGAACCTGAGTCTAAAAAATAGACACACAACGAGAATTTGCACTGTTTCGAACACTTAGTGAAAAGGCGACTTCATTCCACTAAGCTCCATCATCTTCTTTTGCATTCTCAGCACTCCCCTCTCGACAAGATATGGATTATACGCAATCACATCACCTTATATATTGAATTGAACACTCCTGGTAGGCGCCTTCGTCGGGATGTCGGCATCACGATCTATAAAGTGGAACATATGAAAGCATCATGATCCTCAAGGCGGAACACAATCTACGTGTGATGGTGCACAGTGTCGATATGTTTGAACATACATGGCCCCGGATTAGCGAGACGGTGCGACTCGGTTATCTGATGAATCCTTTGTGGGCTCCAAAATGCAACGACAAGCCTGCGAGGATCTTCCCTCATCGAATGGCCTACATGCGGCCAAGCACTGCCATGTGCCTGGCCTCGGCCCAGGTGCCACGGATCTGCGCTACTGTGCGTACCCGAGGAAGCTGCTGTCGACGATGCGAAAACTCCTCGAGAAAGTGCTCTTGGGTGCGGTGGGCTCTGCCCAATACGCATCGGTGAAAGCAGAAAGTTCCTCCATCTACGTACGTACCATGAACCATATCTAGATGTGCCTCACCGGTATAGCGCAATACATAGCATAGCCTTCCAAAAGGCTTGGTAGGCTTAACCATAGCTTGCGGCATTTCGGTTAAGCATAGCATATGTCGGGTCGTATTGATGAGATACATGTAACGACCCCACCAGCATCGATAGGCAGTGGCATCCTACCTCCTGCGGTAACGCCTACTTCCTCCCAACCTCCGGGAAGAGGGTATCAACGAGGCTTGCGGCCTTGCATGTTGGGCTCTCCGAAATCTCCAGGGCATACTTGCCAAAGCAAGCAGTCCTCCTTTAACGCACCGCCAAATCTCCAATCCCGAAGCCAAGGATGCCCGGGTCCTTCATCTCAAACTCTCGTGCAAGATCCTCCCTTGCCGCCGTATCAACTGCTCGTCGCGATCGAAATCAGATCATCTGTGATGCGATGATCGACGACTTCCCTCACCACGATGCAGTGCAGGGTTTGGATGCGCCTCACTGCCCGGAGAATCCAAGCTTGGGTGTCAAGCCCAATACTGTCCAGAGTGTGCCAAGCACGAGGGTCGCACATCGGCCGTACGGTGCCTACGGTCGGCACACATGCGACTCGCTGTGAATCTCAAAACCTTCGAGCTGCTATATTACACCTCTTCCTCAATAACTCCCATTGAGGAAACATGGGTCTTCACATCCATCGGTCGAATGTGCCACCCCATCTGTGACAGAGACGAGATCGTGTGGAAGAGTACCTTGCGGCTTCGGTGCAAGGGTCTCCTCGCAAGTCGTCCCGCTCGATGCGAAGCCACCGAAGCGACCAAATCCCCTGCCGCCTTGTGCTTCTCCACCTCCCCGTCGGCCTTTCTTCACCTTGTGAATCCATCGCCGAACCTACAAGCTGATTTCCCAACCGGTCTTGGGACAATCTCCCATGCCTTTATTCTGATGGTCGAATCATATTCTTCGATGCGCATCAACCCATGCGGGTTCCTCCCTGACTTCCTCAAGGATGGCTCATCCTGACACATTGACTCACCAGAGCCATGTATCCAGTGTCTTCGTCACGGTATTTGTCTCTGTCTGCTTGTCTTGTGGGTGATCCCACAACCTTCTGCACGCTCCAAGGCAGTCGCACCAGCTTCGCAGTGCGCATCCGCCCTACGATGGTTGTGACGCACCGAGTGGTTTCTTCCACCTCCTCTTGAACCTCCTCTTGTGGCTGATCCACATCAAGACTCCTCCTTAGGAACCATGACTCCTCATACGCATGCAAGTGTAGCTCCCTCTCAGCCGAACAACGCACAGCACTACTATCTGGAGACACATATCTGATGCTTTAGCAGTCTTCTGCATTGCATCTGCTTTATCACTCGATAGTTGTAGGGTGTGTCGGTGTGCCCCACAAATATTCCAACTTCGGCGATGAGTTGAATCCCGGCTTCCTTCTTGCATCCTTCGTCCACATGCATGTGAACGAGAGGTAGAAAATCCGCAAATGCAGGAAATATCGGCCTCTTGCCGAATAAGCCTCCTACGGTATTACTCATGCCAAGAACAGCAGCGAGGACAACGGTTCTTGCTGCTCTGCTATTTGTATTGCATGCCTCGGCCAGATGAAGGATGAATGCAGTCATGCAACATCGCAAGATGCAGCACCAGTCGTTACGTTTCTTGTCATTACCCGGTTTCTTTGTGGGTTGTGAGATGCGATGAGCTCTCTCCCGAATCATACTGGCTGTGAAACTCCTTGAATTGGTAGATGAATTCACAAAAATTATCCTCATGGAGCAATCACCTTCTTCCCGGAAAGCTTTATTATCGACCGGTGCTTTAAACTCACGGAACTTCGCGAATGCTCCTCTTCTTCGACATGAAGAAGATCCGGCCTTTCGAGAGAAATCAATAACAAGGATACATAATGCGTGGCACAACGCCGAGCAACGGAGAAAGGTTCTGCCGTGCGTGACGAACTCTCCAAGGATGGTGGTGGCGCGACTATCCTTCTCGTGAGTGACACGCCGCCGCTACAAAGTACACCCCTTGCCTTTGATGGGGGCGCGCAAGGGTGCCTGGGAAATCCGGTAGAAATGCAGCACACGGAATCTTCAAAGCTCCATGGTGAAAGATAGCCCAATCTCTGTGCCATAGTTTCGCCTCATCATCCCGGCTCACCACATCTCCATTGTACATGCCATAGGCTGAGTCATCTGCAGTGATAAAGGTTAGGATTCGAACCCCTATCTTAGGGTCTCTCCGGTAGTCTTCACTAACGCGGAAATCTTTTCCTTCGGCGAAGACCACATCACCATATCCTCCAACATCGCTGCGAAATCGGGTTCTTGCACAATCCGGTACATGCATGACATCCTTTAAGACAAAAGGGTTACCGGACTCACCTCGAAGGATACGGTACCGATACCCGATCCTGCTGTGTCTGGCTCATCGCCCCATCTCGTGTGCATGCCAAATGTATCCTCAGGATGAAACAACTCCCGATCTCTGATCCTTATGAAATGACCTTGTGACATCCAGAGGTACAGGTCCCATCACTTGAAACCAAGCATGCAATCGGTGAAAGATCCAGCTCGGCCACAGCAGAAGCCAAAGCTTCTCCATCTGTGAGATCTTCTAGCTTGCTTGTTCTTCTTCTTCTTTGGACAATTTGTGCTGTCTTAGTGATCATGGCGGTGGCTTGCTTTAGCATACCTACTTCTGCCCTTAGCTCCCGGAATGAGAGGTTTCTTACCCTTCCTTTCTTAGCTTTGGACACCCGCTTTGAGTTTTCTTCATCAGCTCCATACAGGCAGATCCGTGACCAGTCTCCTTGTCTGCTCTTGTAGAATCGCCCAAAGCGCTCCCATGCAGCGACTTCTCTGAGCCATTGACTTTATCTTGATATGGTGCCAAGCCTTTGAAGGCAAGAGCCCGGAGTGGGCCATATCCTCTTCATCGACGAGTAACTCCCACACTTCCCGGTTCATCTGCGTGAGTGAACTTCGGTGATGTTAGCGATCTTGTCGCCCTTCTCCATCTTGATGTTCACGAGCTTGTCTTTGAGCGCCGACTTCCTTTGGTCACTCTTGCTGCAGAGATAGTCAGTCCAAAGCTTTCCACATTAAATATGGAGTAGCCTTTTTCCATGCGAGAAATTTGGATACCAATATGATCCTTGGCCGCCCTCCAACGGGATCCTTCGACATTTCGCGATCTTCTTTTGCCATGCATCGACCGAAAAGGCTGCACATCGGTGAGCTTTGGGACATCACATCCACGAACTCCTTGGAACCATTATCTATGCAACTACATTCACAGTCCTTCCATAATATAGTTCGAAGCTGCCTTCAAAGAGCATATTCGAGTCGCGAGCCATTGAGAAAGAAAATATTTGACAAGCACCAAGAAAGAACAACCCTTTTGCCAAAAGTTGAATTTCTAAACTCCAAGCTCTATCGCTTGGAGTCTATACTTGAAAGCAAATTGTTTCCAAATCGAGAGATTGGTACAAAGGGCATTCACGGATCTTTCACCTTACAAAGAAGGATGAATATTCGGGAGCTACCGGCCACGTACGGAACTACTGTCAGAAAATAAGTTTGCAATCACTTAGTAATGAACTTCGGCCAATTAATCTCGCCTAAAATCATGTGAAAATTAGGCCGAATAAATCACTTATTCACGAAGGTTAACAGAATTCATATGTAATTTCAGTGCATACATAACACATAACATACTTCTCACAATTAATTGTCATGGAAATAACGAGGAAACGATACATCAATTCAATCACCACATTATTAAATTATTAACGTAAAACCTATGGTAAGCTTAACGACTGTTGTGTATATTATAATGGAGAAATCAAGTAACCAAACGATGTGATATATCTGGTCGGTACTCTCTCTGTAGTTATAAATACGACTCGGTTTTTGAACAAGTACGAGGTTGAAAACTCCCTCGCCAATTTTAACCTTTCTATTCTAGCAATGTTTCGTATATAGAAGAGAGGTTCAAGGTTGATCCCCTTGTAGTTGCGTAATTGTCATGGACAATTCCTCCAAGTGTAATGCAAAACTCATGCAAGAAACAAATCTGCCAATACAGTAAGCTTTACTCACCCTTTCATCTACCTCTTCCTTTGATGCTCATGACCCCGATCATGCCCCCTTGGTATTTGAAGTGTTCTTGAGTTGACTAATGAGTTAATATTAGTAAATTAAATATTATTTAATTTACTCCTACATATCTAGTTGATTAGTTAGTTAACTAATCCCCAACTAGTTCAACTAAAAGCAAACGAACACAACTCCACTACTTGTCCGGGTTAACTCCTCCAAAACTCTTGCTGCCGGTCTATTTGAAGCCAACCATGCGAATGCCATCAAACCTAGGAACCACGGCCAGTTCCTTGTGTCGATTGCACGGTCTACCTCATGACTCAGCGAGTGCTTGAAAATGCATTGTGACCCCTTAATCAAAATATTATTAAGGGTAAATATTGTTATATTTTTGAGAGATCATTCTAAAAATAGCACGAGTCCTAAAGTGGATCTCCAATATTTTCAGAGCATATAGCACCAAGATCTTGAGGTAAATTTCAGTTATTATAGTATGTGAAAAGACATGGTCTAAAAATAGACTTTGCGCCGGGGTACTGGGGCCCATAGTGGCGACTTCATTTCACTGACTCCATCGTCTTCTTTGCATTCTCAACATTCGAGCTTTTGGATGCACTGTAAACAGCAATGAGGGATGCGAATGAGGAGGCATGAGGCCTTAGAGAGAATTAAGAGCTAACGATTTTTTAAAATAAGGGTGGCTTCAGCAAACTCAAAAAATATTGTACCACAGTATCTTAACAAAATATTATAGGTGGCTAAATTTGAAACTCCACTTGGGGATGATGCCTTTGAAAATAAAGTTGAGACTTGATTTCTGGGCACAGCATTTTGATCCAATTTTAATTTGCTGTTCCTTTCTTCTGAATCTGATCTTGCTTGAAACATTTTTAGTAATATGAAAACAATGGTCATCATCAATACAAAATTTCTACCTACCAAATCCTATTAGTCTTATTTTTTCTTATTGATGCCTTAGTTGGCAAACTCACCCCAACATTTTATTCTTTTGAAAGCAACAACTAATCTAATTCTACTCCTTATTTCTCCCCAAACTCGAGATTAAACGTTGAGCTGGGATATTTCTCTACCTAATCTGTTAATACTTGTTGGGATTAATTTGTCAATGAGACTTTCATTCAAAATTCTCTGGCAATAGATTTAAACGATCCAGTCAAGATTAGACTGGCTGACTGTGTGATCATGGCATAAAAAAACTGTACATAGTTAACATTATTTTTTGATGAAAATAAAAAATGGAAACAGAATAGAAAATTTCTCTCCTTGGCCTTCTCTTTCCTTCTACTCTGTTTACCTTTGTTTGGTGTCTCCTTGATATACGATTCATATTTTGGGCAAGTATTGATTCTTCTCTTTGCCAGCTGAAAGTTAAACATTTAGGTCCACCTCTCTTTAAACTTTGATTAAGATTTGAGTTTATTTGAACCTTCATTTCTATCCTAATCTATCTCTTGATAAGCCAAGATTGAACGATTTAGCGAATAAGTTATATCCTATTAATGGAAAATTTCATCCTGATATAATCAGTTAATGAGTTTGACTAACTGAGTATCATTTTGAGGTAGCATTGAGCTTGCACACTTCAGTTTATTTCTCTTTTTGGCATGGAAGTGTGCCTTTCTTGGCTATTACCGCCCTCTTTTCATTTTCTTTGTTTTTATCTATTTTAAATTTTTTACCCAACTTGAATGTGATAGTTGGTTAAATATTTATAATGGAAAAAGAAAAAAGGAAAACACAAAACATGTATCATGAATCAAGAGAAGTAATGCTTGAGTATCCACCTGTTAATGAGACCCCCAAACAATTCACGATCCATCCAGCTGCTGCAGAAAAGTACCTTCTTCTGACAATTGACCAAATAGAGTAAAGACTAAACCATAGGTTGTCAAATTTTCCATTAACTTTTCTTCCTTCTTGAGTCCCACTTCAAACTTTTTCCCCAATCTTGAAATTGCTAGCCTTTGTTATTTTATCAAATATCTTCTTGATACTATCTTGTTCTTGCCAATGCTTTGTATTCACCTTCTTTGATTCTTCGAAGATGAATGAAGTCGATTTATTCTTCACGGTCATGTCATCCTCTTGATGCAATTCTGAATCAACCATCCTTTATTTTATTTTGTTTGGAGGCATTACACTCTTGTACCATACCAATTTTGAAAAGGTGTATCATAATGATTCTTCAAAGTTAATCATCATTAGTGCATGAGTCGCTTGTGTACGAAGACTTTGTTATCCTCCAACAATTTCTTGATTATGTTCACTAAGCTTTTGTTGGAAGATTATGGTCAACACCTTGAGGTAATAGAACGTAAGTCTTCATTACTCGATATTGCGTGAGAATTCAACCATTCTCTGGAATCTAAAATCTTTCTTTGCTATAGACGATGATCTTGTTGGGCTGACAAATCCCCGGAGAGAATGTTAGTCTCCACAAATTTTATGATAAACTGGAATCATTGGCCTACACATAGAATAGTTTCTCCCTTATTGAAGTAGTACGGCATGGCGGTAAGTCACTATCTTTGAGCGAGGAGAAACGTTGGATGAATTTCTAAATTAAGTCATTGTTGAAAAGGCTAGGTGGGTCAGAGGAAGGGTAGCAGGTTTTCTCTTGTCTTCAAACAATTGGCATTTGTAGTAGTGGTCATCTTGTGGACATCGGAAAAAGAAGTGAGCCAATATCGCTTGACCCCTCAGAATTTTTGTTGGCTATTGCCTTCACGACAATGGCCTCACACTCTTTCCTTCATGGGTCCTGCTTAACCTTCTACGCATCAAACCTCGGGGAAAAATTTAAGCAATATGTCACTTGAATTTTTCCAATAAAGACATTTATCAATAATGCAATAGTTTTAACCTTCCTTTTTGGAATCTTGCCTTTGTTTTTTGATAAACGAGGAGGTGTATTAAGTTAAGCAAAAACATAAATTATGTCGGTATGCAGGGAGAATTCCTGAAAATGGTCTTGATAATGGGAGGCTGAGAATTCTTCTTGGTCATCAACATTAATCATATTAACATCAAGAACTTCCATGATTTGACTCGGCCATTAATCTAATTAGACCTTGGCCTTTGATGAGTTAGTGGGTTTTATCTCTAAATCATATTCAAGGATAACAACAATCCACCCTCTCTTACCATGGGTCTGTGTTAGAATGTCTTTAGCGAGGTTTGGGACAAAGGCAACGATGTGTGAGTGAAGGATGTATACCCTAAGTGCTTAAAGACACCAAAGCAAAAACTTGCTTTTCCATAATGTTATACTTCAAAGGCATCCCTCGATGCCTTACTAAAAAATGCAATGGTGCTCTTGTCCTTGTGGATTTTTCTGCAGAAGGACGGTATGGTATGTTCGATGCAAACGAGAAGATATAAAAATCTTTTGAAAAATCGAGGCTTATGAAAATAGGTGTTTTTGGTTAATGCTTGTTTACGGTTCGAAGGATGTCTTTGCTTCAAAGGTCCATTTACCCCTTGCTCCTTCTTTAACATATTCGTGATATTTCCTGAGAGCTCAGCCAAGTTGGGGATGAACCTTCTCAAAAAGTTATCTTCCCAGCCAGAAAGATTACCCAACTCTTTGATGTTTGAGGATGAGAGATTTTAATGTGGCTTCTATCCTCTTTGGATCAATCTTAATACCCTCCTCGAAATAATGTGCCCAAGAAGTTTACCTTCTTGGAGACCAAATAAAGTCTTCTTAGGGTTTAAAGATATCCCAAATTTTCACCTTCTAAAACTTTCCTCAAATGTTCTAAGTGTTCTTCATCTGTTTGAAAACACGGTGACATCATCAAGATAGATAATGATGAAAGCCAATTCTCCAGGAATGCTATGTCCATGGCTCTTTGAAGGTTGTGACCATTCATTAGACCAAAAGGCATTTTCACATACATGAAGATTGCACGGGGTGTAGTAAAAGTCGTCTTTAATTGATCGGCGAGTAAACCAAGGTCTGATTGTACCACGAATAGCCATCCAGCCAAAGAAATTCTTCTAGACCTACCCCCCTTTGTGAAGATGTGATCCATCTTTGTCAAGGGTAGTTGTCTTTTAATGAAGCTTTGTTTAAGTCTCTAAAGTCTATACAAAGCTTGATTTCTCCGATTTCTTCCTAACGGACACAGTTAGATACCCATTGAATATCTAATGGGTGTCTAATGCCGACAGCATACATTTTCACAGTATCATACTACGCAACCAAGCTGGACGAAGTTTATTCTGTAGTTTGTTTGAATAGTTTTTAGTTTTTCTTTAAGAGGATTTTTGTCTTTGTATTATTTCGGTGTCATAGGATTTAAGATCTTCATAACTCATGCAAAAACATCGAAAGAATTCTTTGAAACTGACTCTATGTATTTGAGTTTAATGTGAGTTAGCAAGGTTTTGGAAAAGTTTGATCATTTTCGGTTTCTCTTCTACTTTGCTATATTGCATTCCTCCACTTAAGTCTACGGAGTTCCGGTTTTTGGCTTGTTGCCACTGTGGGTAGAATCGAACAACTCTTCTGAGGTCGGACACTCTGGGCAAACTTTCATCTTTAGGTACGAGTTTCAATTATTACATTTACGATTACGCATAATTACGTTTATTCATGAGTTTCTAAGGCAGTGGGTTAATATTGACGGAGTTCGAACGATTCTTCTTACAGAAATTTTTCTTCGGCTATGATCTATGTCATAATACGGTAGAACTATACTTGGGTTCGAAGTCATTTACGAATTGCATGAAGTCTTTCTATTTGTTTGTCATTGTCAAACACTTGCCAATATTTTTTGTTATCGAACACTTCTTCTGGTCTAAATTTTATCGGAGTTGTGTTGTCCTGGGTCTCATGGTGTTAGACTACTGGCCTTAAAGCTAAATTGTGAGCGCAATGTTTCTTTCCTTGAGGATGAAACTCGGGTTGGCCTCCTCCAAATTTTTTGAGTCCATGACATCATTAGATGAGCTCTAGAGATGCAGGATGATTTGCATTATACTCCCCATTGACTTGCCTAATGATTAACAAAATCCCCATACCCGTTAATTCTTCGGCTCCTAACTTCTTCAAGAGATGCAAGCCTGAAGAAGGGATTCATGATACGCCTATGTTATTTGAACTGCTGAAATTTAATTTGCATGAAATTCATTACTGACTAACGATTTATTTCGATGTTGGCTGATCCAAACACACCTTTCAACATTATTTCTGTGCATGACCCATCAAAATCCCCCATACTCCTGAAGGGTAGTCTTAGTTTCATCACGTTCTTGTCCTCTTCAACTATCGTGCCTTGATTTTTTGTGATTAGCGGCACAGTTGAATTTTTGACTCTTAGGATTTTTCGTTAAACGGAGAGTAACATTTTTTTGAGTGTCAGGTTTAAAAGCAAAGGACGTACAACTTGTAGCTCAAGACCCATATTTGAGTTTCAAAAACATTGTTTAAAGGTTAAATAAAATGTTCATTGACTTTTACCTCCTCTTCTCCTGATGGCCGTTAATTGGGTTGGTAATGGTTGTTCATGAGTGCTTCATCATTAAACATGATAAAGAATCAAGACGTATTGAGATAGATAGGAGAGTTTTTGTGCTTTGTCTTGGCTTGTGGCCCATGTCTTGCATATGGGACTCCTGTAAGAGTCTTCTAGTTTGATTGAAAATACGGATAGTCGCATGGGTCATGTCCATTGCATGGTTCACAACTTAGCCCCCAGATCTTGAGTAAACGTTCCATATTTAAAGGTACATCGGCCACAACAATATCCATAGGTAAGCATTTGGTGGAATGCGGGCTAGTTAACATATAGATCTTTGATTAGTCTAAACATTTTACTCTCATTTTGGAGTCGAAAAGGTATAGGTCCTTATAGTCACAGTGATCTCTAAGCGAAGACTCTCCATCATGTTTAGGCATTAAATTAGCAAAGGCTTCGGAATCATGCATAGCGTTGTGTAAAATTTTGTCATGAACGTTTAAACTTACATAGAAAGGAGAGCAAGGTCCCTCTTGATATCTACCTTCAATCTTTGGACCAAAAATAAGCTCAGGGTAGGTCATCACTAAGATTGTTTGTATCTCCAGTTTCCTCTATGACCAAAGACCTTCCAAAATTTGAGTTCTATATACGTATTGGGCAACTAACTCGGTTAAGGAACATAGATTTTAATCTTTGACATTTCTGTTCTGAAATTTGAAAGGTATTTGATTCTTGGGTGCTTGTCTCGGCTGATTAGGCGCTCACTTTATCGGCAGTATCGGCTTGCTGATTTGTTTTATTACACTTGACACGATTGTTTAACAAGAGTACTGGGCGGGTGTTAGTACTACTGATATGCACACTCTTGTTTTTCATCGTTTTGAGTGCCTTTACTCTTTACCTTTATATCGGAATTCCATTATTGTTTTGTCCATTTGTTTAGGTTTAGGTTTGGTTGTAGTACTATTTTGTGAAGATTTGTCGGAGGGTTTTGGTGTTGGGGAGTACGGTAGTGGTTTTAGCCAGGAGGTGCTATTCTTTTGAGACTCTATGATGACATTTTCCATGTCTTGATAAGAATTTTCATCATCATTTCTTTTGTCATCATAAGGCGTGTATAGACCCGGTTTTTCCCATCTGTAATGAATCTCGAAGTCATCATTATCTACCCCCAACATGTTGATATCTTCTCCCCTCATTATCCTCATCTTGTTTCCTCAACCTCACTCACATAGTTTTGATGAAAGACTGAGTGATGCATTTGATCATCTTCCACAAGTCATTTTGGAGGTTGGTTCCTTCTTTATTCAGTTAAGTTCTGGTTTCTATTTTGAGGAAGCGGTTTGATTTTATTTCATGTGCTCTCTAATTATGCTCATCTCTTTCATCATTTCCTCCATCATTCTCCTCATTTTTTGGGTTGGAAGTAGAAGGTGTAGATTTTCTCTGGATACTCTTTTAAGCTTTCATCCTTGCTCTTTTCTCCATCGGTTGACTTCCACAGAGAAAGTGCTCTTTGCATATCTTCAAGAGTTGCAAAAATCTCTTTCCCTCGTGAATAGGTCATATCGAGAATCAAATCCTTCGAGAATTTATTTAAAAATTTGAGCCACTGTGGAGGTTTGGTTTTGGGGGAAGTGCATTATACACTGTATTAAATGTTTGGTACAATAGCTTGTACACTTTCCCTTGGGTTCTATGGAAGTTATAGTCGGCGGAACTTGGAAAGTTCTTCTTCCCTTCCCATTTTGTTTAATAATGTTTGACAGGAGATCATTGATACTGGGGGTTAAGCCTTTAAACCCTTTCTTGTACTCCCCCTAGACTTTGAGCGAATAGTCTCGGCAGCGGAATCATCATTTCATTTCTTGTCAAAGTAGTCATTCATCTTATCCACATGTTGTGAGTACGGTTAGCATTGCTAGCATCATATAATGGGATGCAGGTGATAGTCACATGGAAGATTGACTAATGGTACGGGGAAGGACTAAGGGAGCATACCATCTTTGCCATGATAGGTGGTGGGGGTGGATTTAAAAGAGGGTGGAGTGGGAAAAGGTAGAATTGGTTTTGAACGATGGATGAAGGGTGAGCGAGATGTGGATGGGCCGGGAATATATTGTTGAGTTGATCTTGGATAGAGAACACCTAGATTGTGAAGGAAATGTAAATCGAGTGTTGTTTCCCTGCTACCAAGATGTTCACTTGTGAGATGAAGTGAAGACTCGGAAGTCTGCTCAAATTATATCATCAAATGACCTAGTTCTAAACGGGTTTACTAAGTGTTGTGATTGTTGTAGAGAAGATGAATGATTTTTCGAGGTGAATTAACTCTCAAAGGGTGATGAAAACAGTGATAATTTAATCCTAGGAGACTTCCAAGGATGCTTTTCAGGTCATCAACTATCTCGGGTGGGTTAGGGTCGGGATGGGCTCTAGTGTGAATATTTTAGAAGCCCTTTATCTTTGTGTTTTGAACCGAATAAACAAGGCAGTTCAACCGAGATATGACAATCTTTAAGAGGTCAACTAATCCGTTTTGGTAAATTTAATCCTACGGTCCTCTAAGCGAGTTTGGCCCATTATTATAATGATAAAGGTTCTTCCCGGTGGAGTCTTAAAGATGCCGGCCAAGTTGACGAGTCGCCAAGTGGGATTTTGCTAGCTCCTTTCGAGAGGTAAAAAGGTCTTATGGTCCACCACCATGTTTATTTACAATACCAATACGAAATGTTTTTTTTGTTTTTGTTTTTGAGTTATTTTTATTTGTGTGGTTTCTAAGAATATCCTAACTACTGTTTTCAAAACTTGAGTTGTAGAGCAGGCTTGATCTACTCTTGTGGCTAAGCTAGGCGATTTTTCAAAAGGATTAGATAAAGTCTTATGAGAATCTTGAGGTCGACCTAGATTGTCAACTGATTCATAAGGATTTCGTCATGATTACCATTACGTAGTAATGCTTGACACTTTACTCCTGAAGGAATTTTTTCTTGAATCAAGGTTTTGCGGGGTCTCTAAGGTATTAAAACCCACGAGATCCCAGGCGAGCGCGAGGAAATGTTCTTTGGTGGCTCCAGAGGCCAGGTAATAAAATGATGCTCTGTAGACAGAATTTGTAGTATCGTATGGATTTAGCTTTGAATGAAAATGATTCGGGGTTTCCCAGGTGGAGTCGCAAATATTGGGTCTACAGCAATAAGCAAAGATTGTGAGAATATTAGATCACGAAATTAACATCATTTCAACCAATTTTAGAGGATTATAGGATCTAGCCCTCACGAATCAGGAAGGGTCTCTCGTGTGTGCAAAGATGGATATTGTCTTTGAAAACTTTAGTATTGATATTAGGCTAGTTATGAAGGCCAAGGAGCTGTTTTGTTTTAATTTGAGCATGAAATGTTACTTGAGGGAAAGTTAAGATAAAGAGTTTTAAGGTGAGAAGTTGCAAGTGAATAAAACAGCCTGGTAAAAAGATAGATATAGCAACTGGTTTTTAGTCCATTGGGTTACTAGGTCATATACGAGGCTTTAATTGAGCAACAACATCAGATGTGATCCAAGGAAAGTCATACGCCATAAGATGTGAGATTAAAATGATGGAATACAAACATTAAGTGTTGGAGGGGTGAAGCGATAATAGGAAAGTTTATAGTCGGTCAAGCAAGAAAAGCCTAATGGCCCATTTGAAGCCAACCAAGGACGGGGCTAACCATAAACTTCTTGGAAAGTTTCTGTTAAAGTAGCTTAATTGACAAACAATCCAGGTAATCCACATAATTACCTTGATATGAAAGCATATAAAAAACAAGGTGTAACTTAAGATCGGATAAAGTACTTAAACCTAGTACTTTCGGTCAGCACAGAAACTTCGAAATACGCTGGAGAAAAAGCAGGAATCGGAAGCATATCTTCTCTAATTAACACCCAATAGCAAATAATGGAAATCACATTCAGGGAAACGATGTTTAAGCAAACGGAAAGATTGAAGGAGCACCAACATTCCTATTCCATTTTAAACAGTATTGAATCATTCTTAAATAAACAGTTTGGGGAAAAAAATCAAGATAAAGATTTCTGTTGAAGAGAGGTTATTCGATATAGTACTTACAGTCCTAACCTGTTTAAAAATTGTTCTTTATAGCGAATGTGAACAATATGGTGGCACATAGAAGAAAACAATTTGTGAAAGAAGCACTTCATAGGTGATATAGACCGAGGATCCCAGAAACAACTTTATATTGATGTCAAACCGGTTACAATATTTAGATCGATGTTTGATTAATAATCATCTTCACCATTCAACCTAACTACTCTCGCTTTAAACAAAGCTTCAGAGACTGACGAACACTATTGCAAATAGAAGTCTCCCGACTCAAGTATGTTCAAAGTTAACAACCAACTCAACCAACAATTTCTCATCTTCTACGAGTATTTATAGAAGAATGAGGAGGTGGGAGAAGTCAAATAAAATATCTCCCAAGACAATTAATACAGATTCAAG
The DNA here is from genome assembly GCA_034641835.2 of Pinus albicaulis. Lineage (NCBI taxonomy): Eukaryota > Viridiplantae > Streptophyta > Pinopsida > Pinales > Pinaceae > Pinus > Pinus albicaulis. The sequence continues at coordinate 163,019,061 of CM076571.1, read as the reverse complement.
ACTTCTCGGCCCTTCAGGGGTTCGATAAAGAAGTTTACGAACAGATCCTTGTGTGTGTTTCTGATAAATATCAGAAACGGTGGGAGCATATTTGACTTTGAGGCTGGGTGTAATGTTCGATAACTACTGAGATATTTTTGCACTAGTTTTCCTTGCAGAATTAACTCTATGGCGGTTGCGAGGAGATCTCGGTCTTGAGCATGCTTGACCTCTGTGTTAGCAGACACAGGGTGGCATTTATATTGAGCTGAGGAATCAATTTGCCTCGAAGATGCTTGATGGAAACTACGTACGATAATCCTTAATGCTTTCTTCTTTAAATTTGTTTTTTGTCAGGATTAGGCTTTTTGACAACGTCTTCATCCTGCACTTCATCTCTGTTCCTCTGTTACGATATATTGAGGTCTTCGACAACGACCTCTTTACTTGTGCCTATCCATGGTGTTTCTTGGTTACGGGGTTACGAGAGATGATGTGGCATCGGTACCACGGATCATTGATGAGACGTGGAAATGTACCTGCATAGTGATTACTGTAGTCGAAAGCATGAAGGTAGTCACCCTCTTCTTTGAATTTCCCTTCGTTTGCAAGTGAAAATAACCAAGAAACACACCAAAATACAAACAAAATGTTATACAATCCTGCGTTTTTATAGGTTTTACGCAGGGGTTGTGCGGAGAACGGGGGCGGATTGGATGGCATGTCCAACGGTCGGGATAATTTCGGAATGGTCGAAAAGGCATGGTGGAAGGGTGATTAATCGGGAGCGAGTACGATCAACGAAGATCGACGGTGAAAATGGGTCTGTTATACAATAATTTGGTTATTGCGCGGGCACTTTGGGTTAACCGGACATCTTCGAAGAGCGATAATAGTTGAATGAGGGGAGGCACGGATGGGACGTCGGAGATCCATTTCAATGCAGGTATCCGGTCGAACTATAACGCTTCTTGCAGAGCAGTTTCACCAGGGTTTTCAAATCGTGCAAGGGACACGCGTCGAGTGAGTGTGTGGACTGGCTGGGTAGTAGGAAAAAACCTGCCAGCCCAGTCAGGGCTTAGGAGTGGTTATGTGAAAACGCGGAAAAAACGGTGAAATGTTGTATAAGGGGTTAAGTAGGAGAATTCTTAGAGAATGATTGGATGGTGGGCGAGACGCGGATCAATGGCGAGAATGCAGCGGCGGATGAAATAAGCGTGAAAACCTTTATAAACAACAAAATAATAATTTTAAGGCACACAAAGGAAAAAGACATATTTTATGAACGACGGGGGTAAATGCGAGGTGAGCCGGAGGATGATATAGTGTGGAAAGTGCGATCGGCGGTTATGCGGCCAGGAGAAAATACGATATTACGTTGCGATGGCTGAGAAAATGCGATTGGAGCGGTCGCATCAAATATTTGCGATGCGATCGGATCGCATCGCAAACTTTACGATGGATCAAGCTAATTTCAAACAACGAAACATGCGATTTGCCATATACGATGGATCGCATAAAACTTGCGATAGGCTTTTTAGAGGAAGCGAAAGGTGCGATCTGCGATCTGGGATGGATCGCGAGCAAATATTGCGATAAATAGGTTTAAAAAATAACAATTTGGAAATTCTGGAGATGCGTATGCGATAAGTGCCAAGGGTTAAAACTTGGTTCCGGGGTGTGAGTATGGAAGAAAAGAACAAAGACTGCAGCTCGGGGGCTTAAGTTATTTGTACATAAAAACATGTATTTTCATGGTTTTGGAGGCATTTCTTGAAGGGAAATGAAGGTTTGATGGAGTTAAAAAATGATTTCTTCCTTATAAAAGTGATTTTTAATGAAATGGAAAGGGAGAAACATGAAATTGTGGGTTTTTCATGGGAGAGTAAATTAATCGGTTAGTGAGGAAGAAAATGAAGGGGACAGGGGTTACGTAGCAGTTTTTAACTTGGGACACAGAAAGGTTGGGAAACTTAGGATGTAAACAACAATGAGGATGCAGGCAGAGGCATGAGGCCTTAGAGAGACCAAAGGAAACTGACAATTTTTGTGATAAAATTGTTCCTTGGAGGCCTCAAGAAAAGGTTAGCCACCTTTTGGTATAACAAAATAATGCTAGGTGGCTAACATTTCCCATAACAGGAACCCAAATACCTAGGCCTTTCCTCAACGAGTTGAGACAAGTGTCAATTTATTCCAACAAAAATTGGCCTTTCATCATTGGGCGGGAGAAATACATATTTTTACCTTTGACCCTATTTGACCCTTTTTTTTAAAAATCACATGTTTAGCACGACGATCGGCAAAGCTCTAACTTCTTCATATGGAGTCTATTTTCGGTGAAACGGTGCCATATTCTGGTGGGCCCTATCCGATCGTTCTAGTTTGGTCGATTGCCAGAACTTTGAATTTTTATAAAATTTTCACCCAATTCAGATTTTTGATTAATACAATATTCTCAACACAATTTAAAGATTGTAGTTTCATTCCAAAAAGGTTGTGCAACAGCTCACACTTAAAATAAGACATAAAACCCCATAAAAGACTAAGAGTCTACTTATAGAAAATATGAACCATGACACCTCATAGGGGTCGAAATCCCATCCAAAATGCACCATAAATACATGAGATGGAGTCATTTCCTAGATTCTAAGGAGTTAGAAACCATTCCACGAAATTCGACTATATTCCAGAACAATAACATTAGAGATACATGTTCCCTCATGATAATAGGCTTCATCTCAATTACTATTCCTTCAATAGGACAATAAAACCTCTTCTAACTTTTCCAGAGCTTGACAGAGCTCTCGAGGAATCTGTCTGGATGTGTAACACTTTTTTGAGAGAAAGTATGTGGTGTATAAGCGTAACAAAATTTTGTAAACATTTTGGAGAGCACTTTTAGGAGTCCAAATGCAATTATGAAAGATAGGCAAACTAGCCTTGTGTGTGGTTCTAGAGAGACATCTTGAATTTTGTAAAATGACACGGAAGGCCTCCAAAATTTCATTCTCCAAAGTTTACTCTAAAAATAGCAAGGCCTCCAAAAAAGTGAAGCATAGAAAATGATTAGTTATTTGGCACTTTTACTGCCAAAAATCAAATCTTTCCAGAAAAAATGGTTATTGATCTGTGATGTAATTATCAAAAATGCATCCAACCATATAATAAAATCATCATTTAGGTTCCCCTAAAACAAGCGTAACAAATATTGTTACGCTTTTGTGAGAGAGAAATTTCAGTTGCGCAACAATAACAAAAATACCAAAATTCTTCAAATTATCTCAAAATTGGTTTTGTAGCACACAGGAGTGATGGGATAAACAACCAAGGAAGCTTCAACGAGTAAATCTAAGTTATCCTTCTCTTTAAGCTTCATTTGTTCTTTTAGCCTTTTCTTAAATTGTTTTTAGCCTTATTTATGAAATTATTTTTCACAGTGCGATATTGATTTAACATGTGTCTTTGGAAGTCGTTGTCTCTCTTAACTCTCTTAAAGAGCTTCCCAAAAATGTCCATTTACCCTTCCCAACCAGATTTTTCTATCTTGATTGATCTCCATACAATAGCTCATGAAGGTCAACTCTTGGTGTATGAGCTTTTGTCTTTCCTAACTCCAACGCACTTTTAAGGCCTCTTGTCTTTTCCTTCTTGGGCTCGTATTTAGATGCCGCATGTCTTGCATTTGATCGACATCTATGACTGCTTACCTTTTCCTTTATCTTCATGTGGGAATTATTTGGGTTTCTTTGTATCATTTGCTTCACCTTTAGTGTAAATTCTCTTGTGGAAAATGATTTGAGAATTAGCGATGAAGATATCCTCGATTTTGCTATTTCCTCATCCTTCTCCCCTAATGATCTGATCAAATGATTTGATCTCCAACGCTCTACTACCTCAACCTCCAATGTTTCGGTTCACTATGTTGGTACAAGATGTTTCATCTTGATGCATAAGAGGTTATCCTCTATTTCCTTTATTCAGCAATGTCAGTGTAGGTACACTTTTGATGAGTTTGGGTGAAAATACATGTCTCCTTCCCTTCTCATAGGTATGAGTGAAATAAAAACCTATGAGAACTTTTAAATCTGAGTTTTCATCTTTGGAAGAGCCAACCTCCATGGCTATCTTGATAGTGATGGTGATGGTATCTATGCACATGGCGGGAGGGCTAGTGGTGGGCGTTCTTTTCTCTCTCCATCATTTGAAGTCATGGTGATGGATGCAAGGTGACACAACAAAATTGGTTTGACCATAGCATGATGAAAAAGACTTGGGTAATGATATTTTTTTTCTACTACGGAACCTTCTGGAGTCATTTTAATCAAAATCTTTGTCTAGTAATGTGGCAAGTAAAATTGATTTGGTAGGGTAAATGCATCAAAAACACGATATGGTGCACAATAAAACTTGCAAAATATCCCTTCAGCGTGAAATATTCATTATTAACATCATCAAAGGAGCATATTTGTTAGGAGGTGTACGAAAGGGAAGAGGTACTCTTGGTTTCTCTGTGGTTTGAGAAATTGTTTGTAATCTTCAAGGTCTAAGTCCATGCCCTTAAACCACTTTTCTTTGTGACTAGAGTCTTTTTGTTGAAGAAAATAATATCTGTTGATATGTTAGATAAACCTGTAATGACCTTTCCCATGTTGATATTAGAGACGAAATAAGGTTGTAAATTGAAGATGATATTATCCTCCATAATATTCTCCATGAGGAACCTCAAACATCGATCTCTCAAAACATCTTTTGGCCAGAGGTGAAGCATTGATTTCTTGCATGGTGTAGGGTTCTAATATGATGTGGAACCCTCCTTGAAGCTTTCTTCTCACTCTCCATATTTTATATCGGTGAAAGGATGAAACTTAGTGTAGATGGAATGGGTATGTATGAGTGTAATTTGGAAAAAGCGAGTATGGGGATGGGATAGATTTGGAGGGTGAGATGAAATGTTTTAAAGCCAAGGAAAACTATGCAAAAAATTCAAAGATAAGCTTGCTATTGGCTCCATGTTATGGTGATCGGGTGAAATGGATGTGATGAAGGTGGTAAATGAAACCACGAGAAATTTCCCGGTTTAACACTTGAAAAGCTGAAAATTTCAGAAATTAGGGTTTGAGAAAATGGTTCTTATGAAGGGTATGGATGATGGGGGATGAGTAGTGAAATTAACATCGGAGAATTGGCAGTATAGTGTTAGATGGGTGGGTTGGTTCCTTTGGAATATTTTAATGATGTGAAAGTGAAAATATAATGGAGAATGAAGTGAGCATGAAAATCAACTTGAGCTTGATAAATTGAGCACAAGAGGTTATAAGAAAGTTGAATTATTTGTTGTAAGAGCTCTAAGGACTGATTCAAGGAGCCTTGAACTTGTTTGAATGGTTTGGGAGCCAAAAAACCCAAGCGCTTTCCCGGAAGCGTAACATACCCCCATCGACGTAACATCCATTTTCCGGAAAGCGTAGCAGTACTACAATAAGCGCATGTATTCCGAAGCATAACAACTATTATAAATATGGCCAACAAAAGCATAACAAGTTTCTATAGAAGTGTAACAAAGGTTAGCATAAACATAACAACTATACAGTGTAACAACGGTCGTATAAATGTAACAATTATGCTTTGGAGTGGTTTCTTTCCTTTGTTTTGAACCCTTGATGACTGTGGAGTCAGTGGAGGGAGAGAGGGCTCTACCCCCGCAGAAATGAGAAGAGTGGTGGATGAGCCTCTTTTTGTCTTTTATAAGCTTTTGAAATAGCTTTTTTTTGTCTAGTAGTGAAAACGATAAGACAAATTTTCCGTTGAAATCTTTTGACATTAAAACAATTTTTCAAATCAGACAAATTGCCCTTAATTTATTCACCTAAGTATCTTTGACTCCCTTTATAAGACTTATATGGTGAAAGTGAAGAGGATCATTTACCTTGTTTGATGACAAATTGGACTTTTAAAAGGATAAAATGACACCTGAACAAAAACCATATTAGATGGAGTGAATGACTGTAATTTAAATGAAAATGAATGGGATGACCTTTGAGGTAATTATAACCATGGATGCGGATGAAGGAAGACAACATTCCTCATCTAGACTCCTTTAGTAAATAAAATTTACTTTCAAGGAATAAAATTTTTGACACGACTACTAGCGGAATTAAGCGAGAAAGAGTATGTTTGATCAACGACATATTGAGACTAACATGTTTTTGAATAAGGAAAAACCCATGAATAGAAACTAAATCATCGGTGGGTGAATAGATGACTAGAATTGGTGGAAGACATAATGCGTGACACTCGACCAAGCAAATCAACTTGAAGCAATGTAGTATGAGGGATGTGGAAACATGTACCCAATATTGAGTAATCAAGATACACGATCAAATTAATAAAAGTACAAGAAAAAATAAATAATCTAAAGCCGCATTCACAAAAATGTAACTATTATACAATAGATATCTCCACAAAATAAATCACACATAGTGAGCGTCACCAAAAAGAGCACAAATCACCAAAAAGATCTTTTTGTCACCAAAAAAATTGACGTCACCAAAGGTGGCATTAAAAGTATAGGTGTTATTGGTGACATTCAAGGTCCATCACCAATAATGATTTATAGTGATGGATAGTAAGTACATCACCATTTCATATGACGATGGTGACGGACAAATCGCCTTCATCACCAAAAAGCTGAACGTCACCAAAGGTGGTAATCGTCCAGTATGTTGCTGGTGACATTCAAGATTAGTCGCAGATAATGATTATAATGACGGATAGTGACGAAATCACCATTTCATATGAACAACAACGATTTTTTGTGGTGGACCTTTCATGGCCATCACCTTTTAGTCATATATATGGCGACGTTCATTGTTGTCACCATAAACTGTGGTGACATCAGAATTAAGATTACGAATAATGACTATAATGAAAAAACAATTACCCTCACACCATTTCATATCAACAACAAAGATTTATGGTAGCGGACTAACAATGGTGATCACTATTAATGCGTATATAGTGGCGTTCGTTAGTACATCACCATTTCATATTTTGTGGTGAGAAAAATGTGACCATAAGCTCATTGGTGATGGTCAAAGAGCATCCATCACCAAAGCGTGGTGGTAATTTCCCCTATGAATATCGGGGCACGATGGTACAACCACCAACCTCCTGCTTATAAATTAGGTGCTCTTCATTGGCTAGCACCCTTTAAAAAAATTAGCATTTAAACTAGCAATTTCCCCTAAAGGTGCGAAATGCACCAAAGGAATAGAAAATCTAGGAAAATCAAAAGTTGTAGAAATAATATATTCAATATACATAATAAAATATAATAAGGAATAAATTTTTGATATGATCTAACAAAGCATGTCCTACGTGGAGAATATTTGAAAAGCACAACTAGAATTTGAATCCACAACATAACAATATAAAAGAACATCTGATAAAGGAAAGGAACAACTCATATTTGAAATATGAAAAATCCATGAGCTTGTTCTTATATATTGATATATATAATGAATAGAAAATCGTTTATGAAATTCAAGTATCACACAAGAATGTCTTGAACAAATATCAATATGTAAAGATAGTATTTTTTTGCATTTGGATTTACCTTGCGAGAACCTCGGAAAATTTTTCCATGAGAAACGACGATAAAAATAACAACATGGGTGATAAAGACCATTTCTAGGTTGATCAGATACCATCATAATCAACTAATTCATAGGCCCCTACTGGCTTCCCGCTTAACGATGTAAGAACATTCCACATCGGATTTGAACTTACCAACACCTTGCTTGTCATAGATTGATCGTATACTATGACTAGATTGTCTTAGAATAGACACGAGGTTTGTACTTTTGATGTATTGTGACTTAACATGTTTTTATGAGCCTCGGCGGCCATGCGGTGGTGCGATTGAGTCTCTCTAAGCATGCTAAGTATTATAAGCGTTGCTCTTTAGAGGTAACGATAATAACTCGATGGCTAGTTTTGATGACAAAATTTCATTTAATGGGTAAAACAACCCAGAAACGTAAATGAGTTGAAAAGGGTAAACCCTATAGATTTTTTTGATGAGGTATGGTATACCCACAATGCTAAAGCCTGGTATGCCCGATTCGATTTATAATTCTCTGATATGTTTAATCATATTATTTAAAATTTGTTTGTCTTTGACCTTGCCTATGGGTAATAAGGAGTAGAATTATCATGGCATGGGCAAAATTTTGAGCGGAAAGTGGAGTCATCATAATGTTTACCGAATGGCTACCTTAATTAGTACCTGTAGCTTTAGGGACAGACTAAACAGTACATGATTGAATATGAAAATAGTTGTAGTTTCACCATCGAGCTTGAATGTAGGCATCGCCTCGACCCATTTGGTAAAATAATCTACAATGAGAATAATATACCCATACTTCTTAGGAGTAGGGTTACATGTAATGAAATCAACGCCCCATTTTTGCAAATGGGTGAAAACTATGATTGGGTGAAAAGGAGCGGGAGGTGTGTGCATCTGGTGAAAAAATTGATAATTATGACATTTTATGTAGCGGATACAATATTGGAAGAGTGACGACTAGAAATAGCCGGCTCGCGGTATCTTTTGGTGGAAAACCCAGACGTATGACCACCACATGCTCTAGAGTGGTAGTCATTTAAAACCTCTTCGACTTCCTCATGGGTTAAACGGGTCGAAATACGGAAATCGACACCTCGACGGTAAAGTGTATGTGTTATATTCTTGATGCAAATTCTATGTCGATCGGATCGTGAAAGTTGGTAGAAAAAAGTTTGGGTTTGAAGATATATAATGATATATCCATACTAAGGATCAATGTCTTGATTAGAAAAAAGAGATTCATCGGGAGATGATCACATCTACTACAATTTCAGATTCAATGTAGCAAAGTCACATAAGATTTCAACAAACACCCGGTGATTTCTTTGATTTAGAATTTTCAAATTCAAAATCAAACTCTTGTACGATGACTATCCACTTTGAGTATTGCCCCCTAACGGTTGTTTGAAGTAAATGTACATCGTAGGCTTGTAATCGGATATCATGTTTTGTTTGTAATAGTATGTAGTGACAAAAATATTTGGACAACTTGCACAAATACCAAGGCCCGATTTACGCACATGTGTATACTTGATCTCGGTCGGTGTAGGGTTCGACTTAAATAAACCACATGTTCATTTACGGATTCATCCTCTTGAACTAAAACCATCCCAATGGTGGAATCAAATGCGACTAAATACAAAATTAATCTCAATGATAATCACGTGGATGCAATAACGGTGCATGCCATCAACACATGTTTAAGTGCATCGAAAATTTGTAGAATAAATCATCCCAAATGAAGAAGACATCTTGTTTTAATAATTGAGTGAAACCTTTAATTTAACTCCACATAGTTAGGGATAAATCGCGTAAATCCTTGCAAATTAAGGTTGGTGAAGAGTAGAAGGAGGAGAGGTAATTAACAATAGCCTCTGGCAACCCCAAAGGGTCGACCTGAGAATGCCTTCCTTTGAGAATGATAAATCCAAACAATCATCTTGATTGTACACAAATTTTTTTTATGTGGATTCAAACGGGATATTGTAATGCTTATAACATAAAAATGGTGCGTAAGTGCAAAAGGTGATCTTGCTAGCATAGGCGACGATGAGATCACCTAGGTAGGGTTCTAATATCTTTGATATTGGCCAAATGTGTAGACACGACCCTGCGAAAAATTAGTCTTAGTGTTCTTCAAACCAAAGTGAAAATTTCGGCATGAAAAGTTCCCATGGAAAAATAAATGCGATTTTAGGTACAGTCGGCGGGAATATGTTATTTGATTATATCACGGGAAAATCCATCCATGAATGAAAATATTTCACTACGGCACAATCGTCAACAATCTAGTCAATGTGAGGGTAGGATAATTGTCATGAACAAATAACGTAATATCCCTTTAATCTACTGCTCTCTAATTGTTCCATGTTTTTTGTTCCCTAGAACAATATTAGATACAGTCATCGATGGAATGGGATAAATAAAACCTACACGAAGTAGTTTTCAACCTTTAGCCTTAATAGCGGTTGATTTTTGTAGATGTGTCAGACATAATCTCTGTCTGATAGGTTTTGCATCCGAAAATGTCTTAATTTCATGAACTACAATGCTAGGAACAATTCTTGGCATCTCGTTATAGACCGAGGAAAAGATGTTGCGGAATTCACGGAAATAGGGCTTTGTACATGTTGATTTCATCAAGTTAGCATGAAGCATATATGAATGTTTTCGATTATTCTAGGTTTGAAGTTTGAAATATCAATTGCGGTGTTGTCGAGATGTTTCCCTAAATTCGTTCAGAATGCGAATGAAGGATTGACATAGGATTTTGAGGTCCACTAACATATTCGATCTGAAAATAGTTGAAAAGTCATTCTCGAATCTATCGAGGTACGGTAGAAAGGAGTGTACAAATTATATGCACTAAGCATACATGTATCCTAGATCCACACAGTCTCACACTATTTAATTTTGGCAAGATACTAAACCTATTCCACTTGTTAATATTTTACGGAAAAATCAATTGCAAACACATGCTTGACATAAACAAAAATAATCAATCGTACATAACACGGGTTTTTAACCGGAAAGCACAGTATATATTATGTAACATGGAGATCATATGACAATCTCATACAAAGCATACAAAGCTTATCACAAGCTCTCCCGGTACAATACAATAGTCATACACTAATCGGGGACCAATCTTGCAAATCCATGCATCGATCTTTGCCTCTGTTAGCACGCCTCCTTTGCCTGATCATGAAGAATAGCTCCTAAATGAATTCAAATTACCCTTGCCATTATGAAATATTCATTGGAAAGCTCCAATGTGTGATGCGATCAATGCATCCTGTTTAGCAGTTAACCTGTCTCCACCCTGCCTATCTCTCCAACGGTCTCCTTGGCCTGCATCAAACATAGTTAGCTGTTGTATTGATGGGTTGATTAATGAGTTATTGTGATTAATTAACTAATTAATTCACTCCACTCTCACTAGTGTATCATTTGGTTAGACTAGATACAACTAGCTCATTGATCTGGCAGAATACAACTCATAACTACTTCTTCCAACTATGTCATAACTACGCCCACTTAAGTTCATGAGTCTCATGCCATTAGCTCCGGTAAACCCTTGGGAATTGCATAATTCCCTCGATCCTTGATATTACCACATCTGTGCCTTTGGCTTAAAGTGCTCCAAAATAGTTGTTGTTTAGGTACGTTATTGTTAAGATCTAATAATAATCGACATGCATCTATTTTTTAGATTAGCGATGCATAAGTAGACTTCGCGATATTATAAAAAAATAGAATTTCATCTATTTTTCAACCACAACCAACCATCCATAAATAGCATCCTACAACTTTTGAAATGTGACCATCATATGCAAAAAATGAACATAGTCTAAAAATAGACTTGCGCCAAAAAATAGCACTGCGGGCCCACTTAGTGAAAGGTGACTCTTTTTCACTAAGCTCATCATCTTGTTGAATCTCAACACTCCCCTCTCAACAAGATAAAGTTATCCTTCACCTCGATCACCGCCTCTGTGGTATTCGAATTTGCTCTGATGGCGCCTTCGTCGAATATCTCCATCTGATCCTCAGTGAGAATGTCTTTTGACAACATGATCTTTTCTTTTCTGATCTCTAATGTGATGATACCGGATATCAATATGTTTAGATCTATCATGAAATAGAGGATTAATCGAGAGTTTAATGCAACTCTGATTATCACAATGTATCAAGTGGGATCTAAATGTGAATCGAACAAACCAACCAAGATCTTCCTCATCCAACTAATACGCAGCTTGACATGTTTGCATGTATTATGCTTCCAACGACCGAGTGCCACGGATATTTGTTTTCTGTTGGCTTGCAAGCGCCATAGATGCGATCTTTTGAAAATCCCTCATGATGTTCTCTTTACGTACGGTAGATAACACCCAATACTGCATCCATGAAGCCATGCAACTTCACCTCATCGATCTATACATGTATAATCATACTCGGATATTGCCCACAGATATCTCGGGACATGCTTCCACTGCCTTCCAAAGAGCTTGGTGAAGCTTAACCATACGCTTGAAAGTTTGGTTCACCGCATAGCATATGTTTGGTCTTGTGTGACTAAATACATGAAACCATCCACCAATGATAAAAAATGGCATCCACTACCTCTGTCCAGATGTATCCCTCTTTTTCAATTTCTGGAAGAGGAGTGTCGATAGGCTTGCGGCCTTGCATGTGAAACTTCTCCGGTGTCTCCCGGCATCGCCTTGAGACACAAACAGTTCACCTTCCCACTACCATGTTCCAATCAAGGAAATAATGAAGGAGGCCAAATCCTTCATCTCAAACTCCTTCCATAGTCACCCCTTGGAGTGTATCATTGCTCGTCACCTATTAGTAATAAATCCATCAACATAAGAGCTGATGATTAGAAACTTACCCTCCACCACAATTTGAGTAGGGTTTTCATCTCCTCTTGGTGAAGCCAAGTCCGGTGAAATAATTTGTCCGATGCGAGTGTACCAAGCACGAAATTGCTTGTTTCATCCATACAATGCTCTTTTGAACACACACACATCTTCTCGACTGCTTGAAAGATCTTAAATCCTTGATGCAGCAATGTACACCTCTTCCTTAATGATCCATTAAGGAATGTAGTCTTCATCCATCGATGAATGTATACATCTACGTGAGAGAGTAAGGATGGTTCGTATGGAAAAATGCAGTGCGACGAGGTGCAAAGGTTTCTTCATAGTCAATCCCCTCGATGTGAGAAGCCCGGGCAACAAATCTGCCTTATACTTCTTGACACTCGCATCCAACGACTTGCTTTACCTTGGCAGTCCATCTTGATCACCAACTAATTTTCCCACCGACCTTTGAACAATATCCCAAGCCTTTGTTCACGACCGTGGGTCATGCTCCTCTGTGGCATCTACCCATGAGCTCCTGCCTTTGCTTCTTCGAAGAAGATGGCTCTTGTCACGATACTTGCTCATAAGAACCTGTATCCCGGTATGTCGGTCGGAAGTGGCCATCTGCGTACGTGATGTGATGTGAGGACTCCTACATTACGTACCCATCAAGCTTAGGTCTCTAAAACCCATGTTTGCTTTGCCTTGTGCGGTGTTTGGATTCTTGCACTGGTGGACTCCTCCTCATGATCTCCCTCCACCTTGGTTGATCCACGTCCCCTGGGAAGCTCATATTTGGGAGCAAGAAGTTCCTCCTACGCATGTAAGTGTAGCTGCGTTCTCAAGTGAAAACTTCATGGCTTTCACCTCATTGAATTTTATATCTCGTCGCACAACAATCATCCGATTGTACGAATACACACGATAGTTATGTGGTGTTTACGTATACCCCAAAAAAATCCCAGCACGTAGTCGGCTCGATTCTTCTTAGTCCTTCGTCACATGAATGTCAACCAGGCTGACCAAAAATCTTCAAATGAGAAATGCTCGAAGACCTGCTTACGAGTAAAATATTCTTGGTGTGCTCATACCCAAAAATGTCTATGAGAGCAAATGGTTTGCACATAAACCGCGGTATTGCATGCTTCCACCCACAAGTGCATCGATGGGCCACGATCATCGCTGGTATCGCTGCGTGCATCACCTTTGATCATTGTTCTTTCTCCGCACGACCCCATTCTGTTGTGGGTTACAGGCGCTATGAGTTCTCTTGAATTCCTTCTTTGCTAAGTCTTTGGTCACACCGAGATGTGATACCACCATTATCGCCTCTAAAGCCAGAGCTTCCTTGCTGGAAGCTCCTTCTCCACGGTGCAGCAGACTCACCCAGGAACTTTGAGAATGTTCACTCTTCTTCTTGCATGAAGAGAAGATCCATGCTCTAAAGAATAGTCATCGACAAATATCCTGTTTTGTGTTTTCCTATTGAAGCAACCAAGAAGGTCCACATGTCTGTGTGAATTCTCTCAGGGATCATCGAAGCATGGTTCTCCTTCTCGAAAGGTGGTCTTCACAAAATTACCCACAAGTACATCCTTGCCTTTGATGCGATGGCAAGAGTACCCTTGGAAGTCTCCTGCCAAAAATATTTAAGCGCCATGGTGAAGATGGCCCAATCTCCTGTGCTATAATTCGCCCCCATCTCGACTCTACCACTTCTTGCTTTGCGCACCATTGCGGGCGCAGCCATCTACCTCAGGCTTGTAGGAATTCTTAATTCAAACCCCTATCTTCTTGTTTTGACTAGTTGTTTTATAGCCGAAGGAAAGGATTTTCAGAAAACAACATCATATCCATAATCTTCCGACATTGCGGCCAAGACCAGTTCTGCTTGATTTTTGGAACATGCGTGCAATTCTTCCAACAAGAATGGATTACCAAACTCCCTCTCTGAGAGTAATGGTCTGATGCTAGTCGCACTATGCGACCATCGTCTCCCATCTCTATATGCATACGGGGGTCCTTCTCCTCCAAGTCACTAAACAACTCTTTGTCTCCTATCATATGGAAAGACACCACTATCAAGATACCACACCGATCCCATGGAAACTTGAAACGAGCAAGCGATCAAGGAGAAATTGACTAAAATTGTGAGGCTAAGGCCTCTCTAGATGCAGTCAACATCTTGCTTCTTCTTCTTGTGGACGAGTTAGTGGCGAAATGTCCATGCTGCGTGACGGTAAAAACACTTCGCTTTGGACCATTTTGCTTCTTGCCTTTAGCACAGGATTTTGAAGAAAATTTCTTCCCCTTCCCTTTGCTTTGGCAACCAAGCGCAATTTATTCATCTTCATTCTTCGATGAAGATCCATCAGTACCACCTTATCTCTTCACGCACAAGATCCGACCAAAGTAAACTCCCATCCCGACAGGTTCTCATCCATTGACGAGTCTTCGTAACTATGCCAACTCTTCGGAAGCCCAAGAGACCAAACTCACCAAGTCTTCTTAATCAACAGTAACCCCCACACTTCCCGATTCATCCTTGCCGGTGGAAAAACTTCGTGAGGTATTTTTGGAATCTTTTTGTCGCCTTTCTCCATTTTTATTTTTTTCACCGAAATTTGTCTTTAAGCGCCAACTTCCTCTGGTCACTTCTGCTTTGAAACAAATCTTGTCGAAGCCTTCCAAATTAAGAATGGAGTGGATTTCCCATGGTGGACACAATATGGTCCTTCACCGCTCCCCGAAAAAAATTCTCCTCGTCTTTGTTGTCGTCTTTGCCATGCATCAATGAAGTAGTAACCACATCCTTTAGATCCGTAGGAACATCGCAGTGATGAACTCCTTCAACCCGTATCCTCAGCCTACCTCCCATCATCCCTTCTAGAGTGCCTTCTTATTTGAGCTCCCATCGAGGGCATACTCAATCTCAACTGGTTGAAATACATTTCAATGCTATGCACAAATTTCACCAAGAATCATACGCTTGTAAATTCAAATTGTCTGACACAAACTCACTTCACAATTGAAATATTCAATCAACAATGCTATGATACCATGTAGAAATTATATGCACTAAACATGCATATGTCCTAGATCCCCGATCTCACACTATTATTTATGCGAATCTGGGAATGTTATTCCACTTGTTAATCTTTGCGGAAAAATCAATTGCAAACACATATGAAGCATAAACAAAAATAATCGATCACATAACACGGTTTTTATTTGGGAAAGCACAATCCACCAAATATATATTATGTAACATGGAGATCTTGTTAATCTCATACAAAGCATACAAATATTATCCTAGCTCTCATTACGGTACAATCATCATACACTAATGGGGACCAATCTTGCAAATCATGCTGCCGATCTTTGCCTCCTGTTCTTTACCTCCATTGCACAATCACTATTTGAAATAGCTGCGAATGAATTAAATTACCCTTGCCTTGACCCCTACATGATCCCCTCATTGGCAACTCCAATGTGTGTGTGTGATGTAATAAATGCATCATTATAGTCACAATAAATAGTCTGTCTTTCACTACTGTCTCTCCTTTGGGTCTCCTTTGAAAATGCCATACCTTTGTAGTTAACTATTATATTGTTCGGTTGATTAATGAGTTATTATTTGTCGTTAATTAACTAATTAATTCCTCCACTCTCACTAGTGTATTATTCGGTTAGACTAGATACAACTAGCTCAGGCGGAGTCTAGCGAGTTCGCCTGAATACAACTCCATAACTACTTCTTCAAGCTGACACATCGTCACGCCCGCCGGGTTCTAAGCGGGTCTCATGCATTAGCTCCGATCGCCGCCAGGAATTGCGTAATTCCCTCGGTCCTTGTTCTTCGGCCTTGTGAGCAAAGTGCTCAAGAGAATAAGTTGTTGTTTAGAGTACGATTATTATTAAAAACTAATGATAATCGACATGTACAGATGTTGATCTATAAATATACTTAAACCCAATATTCTAAAAATATAATTTCATCTATTTTTTTAACAAAACAACCATCCTACAAATAACATCCTGCAACTTAGAAATACAGTCATCATGTCTAAAAATAGACATAGTCTAAAAATAGACTTACTTAAAAAGTAGTAGCAAAATTTATAAAACAGACGACTCTTTCACTAAGCTCTAATCTTGTTGAATCTCAACAGGAGAAGAAATAGTGAAGATTGTCCCATGGTAATTCATCCAATGACAAAATTTCTGCAAATACTTTCACTGATTTAATACATGTTGAAGGATCGGAGAAAAAGATTATTGAAATTTAAACACAGTACATGAGAAGACATGTCCTTAGTCATTCACTTGATCGGTGGTAGTTTATGAAGAGTTTGGAAGTAGTTGACTTCATACTATTGGTCATGTGGGCTAAAGGCATTTGATTGCCATGAGGCCAACTACGACTCTAAAATGCCAATCCACAAATCATTGAATGGTATTGTGCTTTATGTAATCGTATTGACATTAGAAATAGTATGAGGGAGTTTCGAGAGGAGGCATAAAAAAAGAGGATTTTATTTTGATCTTTAAAAAATCTACTCCAAAATCTTTGTACGTGATAACTGATTTTCCAACGCACACTTGACACTATCCATAGAGGTAGGATTGGAAGTATAGTAAGACACTGATCAATTTTTACAATCTTCCCTTTGTATTGGGTACTATTAATTGAAAAATCGATGATACTACAACTATCATAACATAAGACCAACTTCGTCTAAGAAAAGTAGTAATCAAGAAGAGCATCTAACCTTCTTTCAAGAGTAACTATTTTTCCTTCTACCTCTATGGGTAAGTCCTGAATAATTCCAAGCAGAGACGAAAACATCTTCCACTTCGAAGGCTTTCAAAATCGCGGTGATTAATTGATTGTTGGAGAACCAAGATTTTTCCAACAAGCCAACGACATAATCCACGTAGATGATCCCTCATCAATTATCGTGCGAAAACCTTTGGATTTGAATAAAATGGGTATTTAATCCATTTGAATTAACGAAGTCTAGGTATTAAATTATCGAATCAAAGACGATGAGAATAAGGTCTTGAGGTAAATTTCTTCAATAGCTGAAAATAGTAACATATCACAAGAATTTTGGATGGGGTACCAACACTTGATGACATTGCGGGGGTGGCATCGCCTAAGTCTTCAAAAATTTGTGGTTCGTGGCTCTCACATTTGGATTGAAAGCCCGAGTTTTCAAAGTACACCCTTAGCGGTGGTTTAATTGCAAATCATAATTAGGTTTCTCGATGTGTAATGGTTCGGAAATAGTAGTTGACGTCGGAGGTTGATGGATAGTAATTTCATTTTGCGATTACAAGACTCTTAGATCCATAATCACGAGATCACGTGCCAGGCACTGTTTTGGGAGATTAAGTTCGATCCCCTAGTGGAGTTGCCAATTTGTTACATGGATAAATGCCTCTTACTTGAGACAAGAAATCTCCCTCGTATCACAACAAGCCGCTAGAAACAAACAAGCACAATAATATCTCTTTCCTAAGCTATTGGCATTCGAGATTATCAAAAACTAGAAGAGCGAGTGATGCTCTTACCTTTCAACGAGATGCTTCTTGAAGACCTTGCCTTTGTCTCAAAATACAATGTTGAGAAGAAACATGACATAAACATGCAAAAAGAATCAAAAGAATCTACATTATAATTGTTACACATTTTTTGGTCATCTAACCTTTCATCATTAGATGGACCCAAGTACACCATGTAAGACAGTTTTACCCCAAGTAAAATTGCTTTCTTTATGTTAGTGGA
The DNA here is from genome assembly GCA_034641835.2 of Pinus albicaulis. Taxonomy (NCBI): domain Eukaryota; kingdom Viridiplantae; phylum Streptophyta; class Pinopsida; order Pinales; family Pinaceae; genus Pinus; species Pinus albicaulis. The sequence goes on along the minus strand of CM076571.1, from coordinate 163,000,790 downwards.
GACCCCAAAAGGAATAATTAATTAAACCATAATTTAATTATTATTCCCAGTCATGTTTAACCCAAAAACAAAGAAATTAATGAGATAAACCCATAGTTATCTTATTATTTTCTAGGAATAATTATTTAATAATATTCCTTGTTAAATGTGACCAAATCAACCACCATTAATCAAATAAATCATTATTTATTTGATTATATCCCAACCACTTCCTTAAAAAGATAAATAAATCATTTATTTATTTATTTTCACTAATCAAGGGATTTGACCCAAGTCAAACACCCTTTCCCTCCAACAAATAATAATAAAATATTCCATAGAGGTGGATCTAGATGTGATTAACATTATTTTAATCATGCACCAAGATCTAGAAGGACCCAATATTTTGTTATAAATAGGAGGGTTTTCCCCATCATTCTTCACCTTCTGTTGCCCATTAGATCACTCTGGATCTATACACTTGGTCTCATTTTTCCGCCAGTTTGCTCCCATTGAGCTCTACCTTCTACATTGGGTCTTCTACATCTACAAGAGAGAGAAAGCTTAGATCTGAAGTGCTGAGGACTACAAAGAACCCATCCCATTGAGGAGATCTGGATACACCTTCTTGTTTCCTCCCAGGTGCCCTGTAATATATAAATTCATTCAAAAATCGTGTTCTTGTCTTGTCTGTTGGATGCATGGAGCAAACTCTTTACTTTACTGCTTAATGTCTTTCCATTTATAGATCTGTTTGTTGCGGCACTTTAACTACTAATTGCAGATCTGAAGATGTTTTGCAGCCATTATTGTTGTTAGGGCTATTAGTTATGCGTAGCTAAAGTGGTTCTTTTTCGTACACTTCAACGAAGAATTCATACTAACAAATGGCGACTCCACACGGGTTTTAAATTACGACCGCTGTCGTTTTTCATATTCCTGCATATCCAGCTACTTCAGGCCCTAGGGCTTCTTTTTTAGCTGCTTATTTTTTCTCTTTTCATGTCATTTTTCTCACATAAAACCTTAAAAACCTAAAATTTCTAACTTCCGTGTGTTTCTGGCCCTATTGCGCAGGTAAGCGACACCAGCCGCACCTGAGACGGCAATTTTTCAGAAAATCTGCCGCCGAAACAGCCGGAACGGGGGGGTCGCACCTTTTGGCCCAAAACTTGCGACCTGGACGCACCTTTTGGCCTGTTTCCTGCGACCTCAACTCAGATCAGGTCAGAACCTGCGACCTGCCTTTTTTCCAGCATTTTTTCTGTAATTTTTCTGGGTTCTGCTGCAGCCTCTGCCAGGGTTTTCCAGCCTCTGTCTCAGCCCGCCTTGACCAAGATCTGATCTGTTTTTACTCATCTAAGTGGGAACCCATCCCCTTAGGGCTTTAGTACCCTCCACTTTTTGTGGAAGAGTTTCAGCTGTTTCAGCCGTCGATTTCAGAGCTTCAGCCCCCTCTTTTTCCAGATCTGTTACCTCACTTTCAGATCCTTTGAAATCAGCCTCTTTTCCTTTCAAATCACCTCCTGTCGTTTTGTTTGGACCTCCTTTGAAGGCCTCCGCCTTGCCCCCCCAGTTTTTGCTGATTTCCCTTTTTCCAGCCACCTTGACCTCTGTCTCTTGGCTGTGACCTGCACCCCTTGTCTGCAGCTTTATCCTCCAGATCTCTGTCCCCTTTGACCCCGGATCTGTCGAGCGTCCTTTGTGTGTGTTTCCATAGTTTTCCCCTTTCTTTTCAGCATAGTTGTGAGAGACCCACCTTCTTGGGTTAGATAGATGCATACGTAGCCGTTATTTTTCTGTTATTTCAGCATTTTATTTCTGTTCTCTGTAGGTTTATTTTCAGCTACATAGCACACTTTTTTGCTCTCAAACAACGGAAAGGGTTTAAAAATTAAAATCAACGCACACCACACACTGACCCTAAGTGAAGAAGCGCCTGGTTTACACCGCCTGGCAAAGACTCTAAAATCAATTGTCACTGCACCTTTTCTGCCCTTGACCTTCTTGATTTTGTCCCTTTCTGCCCTTGTCAGTTTCCTTCTTCCTGTCATCATTGCGCCCCCAAGGCGCCTTTCCCGGAGACTTCTTGGCCTTCACCCTCGGTTTCCGGTTGATCGACCTGCTCCGCACCGCCGTCGTCGAGCCAGTCCACCTTCGAGTCCGCACTCCGACTCCTCTCCTGATTCATCGGGTCCCCCTCCTCCTTCCGGTTCTCCCCCTTTTACCTTCACCATGTCTGGACCAGGGCCTAACGCTAGCGGTTCTCCCGGCCCCAATGCCGGCCCTACTTCTAGCGGAACCATCACAACCACTACTACGGCCACCCCTGTGCTGCCGTACATTGCAGGCCTCAGCCTCCCCGATTTCCGTCAGTTGATTAATGATCCCATTCACCACAATGCTACCTGGCCCACTATGCCCACCAAGCTGCCCTCTGATATCCCTAAGTTCGAGGGCCTTACTGGAGAAGATCCAACCAATCACGTCAGATCTTTCCACATGTGGTGTTCCTCCAATTCCATTACCGATGACTCCATCCGTCTTCGTTTGTTCCAACGCACGCTTACCGGCGAAGCTTCTAAATGGTATGTCGAGCAGGCCACTTCCTCCCATACCACGTTCGAGACTCTTGCCCAAGCCTTCTTGTCGTACTTCCAGCTCCCTCTCTGATACGACACTGGTACGGAGCTCTTGACTTCATTTAAGCAATCCTCTTCCACACGCCTTTCTGCCCATGTTCAGGAATGGCGACGAAGACGGAGCTTATGTCGAGCCCCTCCCTTTGAAGATCGGGTTTACATGGACTGGTTCCTTCGCACCCTCCCGTCTCCCATCGGCAAAGATGTCGCCTCTCACTTTCCTCAATCTGAAGAAGCCGCCCTCCAAATAGCTTTAAAATATGACCTGATCTATGCTCAATCGGGTTATGTTTATACCGTTCTGCCTGACATCCCCAGGCCCGGTGGCGCTAACGCCCCGGGGGCATCTCATTCCGCCGACGGTATTGTTGGATCTCTTTCCCACCCATCTGCTCACCCTCCTATGAGCCATGGTCTCCCTCAGGGAGGGGCCGGCACCTCAAGCAATCTTCCCCCTCCCGGCAACATGTATCCAGGATACGGCATGCCTCCTCCTTTTGCCCAACCTCCTGCTTACCTCAATGTCGCCCAACCCAACCCTTACTTTTATCCACAGTCTGGTGCGCCAGCTCCTCCGGCATATGCGCTTCCGCCTCCCTTGCCTCCTCACAACCTGCAACAGCACATACAACCCCCTCCAGGGCAAGTATTTGCACAGCAGGGTGCGATTAATCCCCCTTCTTCTCAAAGAAGGCGGCGAGGCAACCAGAACCCATCTGCCCCCGGTAACCGAGGACCCAATTCTAGTATGGACCCTAACACTAGCAACCAGCCTCAGGGCATCCCGCCCAGGCCGGACAGGCCGCTTCGCACAAACAAGCCCTGTTCGTGTTGCGGTGTTTACGGTCACTACACTCACGATTGTCCTCTCTTACCCCCGATGCGACAGATGTGGGAGTCTCAAGCCACATTGCGCGGACAACACGCCTCCCCTCACGCTCCTCCTAATGTGGCCACTACCCAGCCAGCTGTGTTCACTGATCCTTTCCCTCAACGGGGATTCGTGGCTACCCAACCCCCTGACAGCCATGCAGCCACACCCTCGTCCATTTCTGGTTCCTCTGACTACCAGATCCTCATGATGCACTCCGATCCGTCCCCTTTCGTCGACCTTCACCTTCAAACTCGGTCTCGCCAGTACCCCAAGCCCCCTGCTCAGTCTGCTCCCGAGCCTCCATCTTCAGGTTCTACAGAGCCTCTTTCGACATCGAGTGGCCCCTTACACATCCCTCAACCCAAAGTTGAGGTTCACTAAAGTCAAAGTAAGGTCCATTACGCGAAATGCGCTTCGGTCGAGCACGCCCAGTAAATGTGATGTAGTAGATGATTTGGCACAATCCTACTTTGCCATTTCCACACTTTGGAACTCCTCAGTGTTCCCTTCCAACGGAAGGCTCTACTATCAGGCGTGGGCGTTGTTGATCTCTTGATGACCAAATGATTGTTTTCGCGCCACTCAATCGGACCACCCTCCTCTTCCTCCTTCCGTTGCTTTCCAAATCCCGGTCAAATCCGGAGTTGCCTTTGTATCTAGGTGTATAATTGATGAGGGGGCGTCCACCTGTGTGATGTCCGCTTCGGTTTGGAAGCAACTCGGATCCCCTGAGTTGGCCCCTTCCACGATCACCCTTCGAGCGTGGGATGGTCATGCCTCCCGGCCTATTGGCCTGTTTCGTAACTGTCCCATCACCCTCGCCGGTAAGACTGTTTGCGTTGATGTCGAAGTCATTGACGCCCCTCTAGACTACAACATTCTATTGGGGCGAAGCTACACCTATGCCATGTCTGTTGTCCCATCCGCGGTCTTCCGCAAGATGTCTTTTTCACATAACGGGAAGATAGTCACCATTGACCAGCTATCGTATCATGAGCCGTCATCTCAGTCCTCCTCCGAGACGACCATCTCTTCTGTAGCCAACAAGCAAACCGTCGATTCCTTGACCAGTGTCTCCCCCGGCGTTTATAAAGATTCCACCATGCTTGGTACTTTTCCTCACCTTCCCCCCCCTCCTATTACGGATCCCAGCTTGTCGAATATTTGCATGATGCAATCGTCTCAGGCTGCCCATAAACGGCCTGCCTCGGCTAGTCCGCACCCTCCCCCCCGCCCTTCGCAACCCGCTCCTAGCCATTCATCTCCGCCAGCCGGACCTCCTCCTTCCGGCCCTCCCCCTACAGCTGGTATCCCCAAACCTCTTTATCCTCCAGGCTCGGCCCCCCCCCGGCCTTAACCATCTTGGAGCCGTACCTCCTGGTCACTACCCTGCTGGACAGATCCCCTTCTTGGCTCCCCCTCCCGGAGTATATTCTGTCCCCGTCATGGCCACCCTCTCTCTCCCTAACTTGACCTTGGGTATTTCGGTTTGGTACCTTGACCCCCCAGCCGCCACCCCCCCTGGTCACCCCAAACCTTACATGGCTTTGACACCGGTTCAACCGGTCCCCCTCGCTTCCTCCATAGCCACTGTGCCCCCAGCACCTCCAGAGGACCCTTCTCCTGTTGTGACGGCTCCCGGGAAGATAGGCAAAGCCCGAAGGGGGGCAACCCATCACGATCCGGCCCCCCCGACATCCATTACCCCCCCACGACCACCAAAGCCCACCATTCGATGCGCTTTGTGTGATGTCGTCGGTCATGCCACTCACATGTGTCCTGAATTGCCCCACCTCAAGCTTCTGGTCAACGAGACATTCCCCGACTCTGATCTCCCGGAAGTACATGTCACTATCCCCGACTCCCTCCCAAAACTCAAACACTTGCGCACAAACCACCCTTGTGCCTTGTGCGATTTTCACGGCCATTACACCCACCTCTGTCCCCGCCTTGACGAGTACCGTTCCTCCTTGGACTTGTACCGCCAGTTCAAGGCCGTTTCGATCGGACCAGAGGACATTCACATTCCGCCTCCCGCTGTTAAGCCAACGGAGCCCTCAGTCACCATTTTGTACCTGTCATCATCCATGAGACCATTGGGGAACGTTCCATCTGAATCCTCCCCTGTTGTTTCGCTTGACCATCCTTCAGCGGTCATCTTGGGCTCAACATCGGTAGATCCGTTATCTACTTACTCTTCGGTCACCCATTGTGACGATGCGCATGTGAACCTCTCTTCTCATGATGATGATTCAGGCCACTTCACCACGTCAGGTAGTTCTTCTTCCACTAGTCACCCCATCTTCTATCACGATGACGACATTATGGAAGAAATTCCCACCCTTGACTTCATCTATTCCCCCTTACATCGAACCCATGCGTTCAAACCACATCCACCTTGTGGTCATTACATCGAAACCCAATGTTTGGGTAAGGGGGCACCCACATTTGAGAGACCAAGAGAAGCCATTCTCCACCACTCTCCTAGTGTATCTGGTCGTGTTGACTCTAGACCCCGTATTCTTCCACATTTAGAAGAACCTTTAGAATCCCATATCACTTCAGATCACTCTCGGGACGATACCCCTTATCGTTCCCTCATCTTACATCAGCAACCCAGTCTCTTAGACATTATTATTGACCAACCTATAGCTTTTCTACGAGAGCATCAGTTCATTATCTCCAAATCCTCCTTTTGGGATAGTGACACCAGGTATTCCAATTCGGAAACTTAAAGTCCATTTGCTCCCTATATGCAGTACCAAAAGAGATTGGTAACACTCCATTTCCTTTCTCAAACTGCATAACCATAACCAGAACAAATGGCACACCACATCATTAAAATGTGGTTAGATTCCCCTTTTTATAAATACATTTTGGCATGCCCACAGCATGTCACACAAACTCAAAAAATGGGGGCACCACCTGCCCCTACATACATCACTTGGGGCACCATACGCCCCCCCATACATATACTTACGACATGCCCATAGCATGTTCCAAAAACTGGGGGCACCATACGCCCCCCCATACATATACATCCGACACGCCCATAGCATGTTACAAACAAAATCCAAAAACTGGGGGCACCATATGCCCCCCTATACATTCTGGGGGGAACCACTTGCCCCTACACACATCTGAGAGGGCACCATATGCCCCTATATCTGGCCAATACACGACGAACGCCCTGATCCGCCTGGATCTCTGTCCGAAGTGTTCCCAGATCCCTCTCTCTCCAGTTGACCCGCAACTCTGCCATACCTGCACAACCACATTCTTTTTTGTCAGGGTACAGATCGGGAAAACCATAACCACACACCACAACCCAACTCCCAGCCATCAAACAGCACCAAGCCCTCCTCGTCTCCCAGGTCGCAGTTTTCTGCCATTTTCTGGACCAGGTCGCACTTTTTGCCCCCACACCTGCGTCCTGGGTCGTACTTTTTGCCCCAAAAAGTGCGACCCGGCCATAGAGATGAAGGAGGGGCTGTTTCTGGGGGTTTTGGGCCCTAAACTGCAAATTTCATCCAACAACATGCAAGAGCAAGGTTAGGCCTCGTACCTCCAATTGACAGATCTCGCTTCCAACGGTCGGTTTGTCCGCTACGTTCGCCGCAAGATTTAGGGCCTTCTCTCCACATTCACCACAGCAACAATAGCAAATGAATGATTTTGGAGGGAAAACTGCCTCATTCAAGAGAACCCATGTTTCTCCTTTCGACTGCTGCAACCACACCGTAGCCCCGTTCGACGAACCGTCAGCACCGCTGGACAGATCTCACCGAGCTCTCAAATGGGTTTTAGTTAGTTTTTTGTGATTTGATACTTCACCCGGACACATTTTTTCCACGACGGGTCACTTCACCGCTCCTTAAAATCGAATTTCCTCACTTACGACACTTGTACTTGGGGCACCATATCGCCCCCTTACTTGTCCATGTTCGTGTTGATTTTCGTCATGAGTGCCCACCTTGTACTCATGCTTCCTTGGTCCCCCATTGGGGCCTTTACTGTGTGGCAACACTATCATGTCGCCCTTGTTTAGAGCATCCGAGTTGAGTCATCATTGCATTCATGGAGTCTATCCCGCGGCCTTTTACACCCTACTATAGCCCTCCATTCTTTTTGCTTGGTTACTCTCTTGTGTCGCATATCATGACCTTCAGCCCCACTGTCCCCTATCCTTTCGATATTGTGCCAGTCGCTGCCATGTCATTCATGCCCTTTATGCTCTAACAAGGGAAGTCTTCCATTCGCCACTCCATCCTTCCCATTTCCACCATCATCATTAGTATCAGTTTGTCCGTCGCTCTATTGTTCTTCTCTCGTGCCTTAGTTGAGGATCTCTCATTGCCTCACCTACGGCGGACCTCCTTCTGTCGACATCAGCACATTTATTCCAGAAGCAAGGTCTAGAGGGCGGTGTACCTTGGTTCCGGCTTCCACTTTTGTTCGGTGCCTCGGATCAGGCAGGGGGATCTCTCACTTCCCTTTGACTTGATTGCTTCTCCAGCTCCTTTCAGCATGATCGAGATTCGTATACTGGACAGTCCGGTGACCCAGCAGCAGCTCTTGATGATTCCCGGGCGTGTGTGAGATGTCTCAGCCCTCATGAGGGGGTGGCCCTGCAGGTAGCCCCCCACATGCCCGGATGACCTCTTCATTGCAGCCTTTGATGCCGCTCCATATTTTGATGATGTTGGCCTTAGCCACTTGCAGCACCTCTATGATTTGCATGTATCAGTCAGATTTTGTGAGCCCTTCCCCATTTACAGGGGGCATTTGGGTTGTATTTATCTCATGTACTCGGATGATATTGTACTAGTCCTGGCTGTTATCCCAGGCACAGCATGTATGTGAGACTATTCATTGTATTTTTATCTGGCTCTTGATTATGCCAGCTGTACTCTATGGTTCGGTCCCTTTTTCACTGGACACACTATTCTTTTGTACTTTGTCACGGCGGGAATAGGTATGCCTCCCCCGCCGCCTTCAGCACAGGTACCCTCTCATAACAGAGACTTGTTGCACCTGCGAGTCTCGTCTCCTCAGGGTCTAGTCCCTCAGCACACTATCTACCTCACATTTCTTTCTCTGACATCCCTTTTTGCTGTCTAGTGATTGTATTCTTACAACGTACTTCGGTCATACGATTTGCTTTTGACACTCGCACGCTGGGGGGCAACCTGTTACACCATTTTTTGGTCATCTAACCTTTCATCATTAGATGGACCCAAGTACACCATGTAAGACCAGTTTTACCCCAAGTAAAACTGCTTTCACTATGTTAATTAGGAGACCCCCAAAGGAATAATTAATTAAACCATAATTTAATTATTATTCCCAGTCATGTTTAACCCAAAAACAAAGAAATTAATGAGATAAACCCATAGTTATCTTATTGTTTTCTAGGAATAATTATTTAAATCTTATTTAGATAATATTCCTTGTTAAATATGACCAAATCACCCACCATTAATCAAATAAATCATTATTTATTTGATTATATCCCAACCACTTCTTTAAAAAGATAAATAAATCATTTATTTATTTATTTTTCACTAATCAAGGGATTTGACCCAAGTCAAACACCCTTTCCCTCCAACAAATAATAATAAAATATTCCATAGAGGTGGATCTAGATGTGATTAACATTATTTTAATCATGCACCAAGATCTAGAAGGACCCAATATTTTGTTATAAATAGGAGAGTTTTCCCCATCATTCTTCACCTTTTGTTGCATACTAGATCACTCTGGATCTATACACTCGGTCTCATTTTCTGCCATTGTTGCTCCCATTGAGCTCTACCTTCTACATTGGGTTTTCTACATCTACAAGAGAGAGAAAGCTTAGATCTGAAGTGCTGAGGACTACAAAGAACCCATCCCATTGAGGAGATCCGGATACACCTTCTTGTTTCCTCCCAGGTGCCCTGTAATATAAAAATTCATTCAAAAATCGTGTTCTTGTCTTGTCTGTTGGATGCATGGAGCAAACTCTTTACTTCACTGCTTAATATCTTTCCATTTATAGATCTGTTTGTTGCAGCACTTTAACTACTAATTGCAGATCTGAAGATGTTTTGCGGCCATTATTGTTGTTAGGGCTATTAGTTATGCGTAGCTAAAGTGAGTTCTTTTACGTACACTTCAACGAAAATTCATACTAACAATAATGATAATATAACTACCAACTTAACTTAATGATCAAGGAGATCAAGAAATGTAATTGATTTAATGATTTTGGAAAACAACAGAATGAGAAAAATTATCCAAATGTATTATTTAGGAATAAAGAAGAAATCTTACAACCAAGCCTTGATGTTGTATAGGTTCCTCTTGTATGCCTCCCAATCTTCCTCCTTGGTTTAAAAAGCTTTCCACTCTAAAAATGACCAGCATAAGACTATCATAAGTGAGCTCTCCTAACCTTGAAGTATCAACTCAATTTATAGGAGAAACTGAGGAGGTTTCAAATCCACCAATGAAGGATGAGATCCACAAAGGAGGGGATTAGGATTCCTTGATTGAAGGGAATTAGTTCCATGATTGGAGGGATTTGGATCAAACTGATATGAATGAGAGGCTTCTAGTCAGATAATATGCATCCAAATATGCTTCTATATGTTACTTTTATCTTTTACTTTTCATGAAGTAGGGTGCGTAGTTTATAGTGGAAAACGAAGCGCAAAATTTTGCAGGGAATATTTTCAATATCCGCACATGCACCAGAAATGATGGCGAAAGGTGTGCAAGTCATTCTTAAGAGTTTTAAGGATTTATTTTCCCAAAATTTAGGAATTGGTCAAGGATTATGAATGTTTGACTTGCCAGGAAGCATGAGTATGGATGGTGATAGATCCATTTTGACCGTCAAATGTCATGGTGACAAAATGATGTGTAACAAGATGCAACACATTGTTCACCAAACACATGAAAGTAGTTGGAGCATTAGTAAGACCAAAATGAAGCACTACGAAATCATAATTACCATACCTGGTATGCAGTGCAGTCTTGTAAATATCTTCTTCTTTTATGCACACCTAATGATATCTTGATCTCAAATCAATCTTTGAGAACAATGTTGCTTCCTTCATCTGATCAAACAAATCATCAATCCGAGACAATGGATACTTATTTTTGAGAGTACCATCCTTCTTCTTTACAAACAATACTAGTGCACCCCAAGGCGACACACTTGTACTTATGTGTCCCTTATCAATCATTTCGTTTAGCTGCAACTTCAATTCCACCAACTCTGGGGTGCTCATCCTGTATGGTACCTTTGATGCTAGTGCCTCTCCCAACATCAACTCAATAGAAAATTTCAGTTCCCTATGAGGAGGCAACTCTGAAATCTTTGCACAAAACACATCTTGAAATTGCTTAAAAACAAGATACCTCTTCAAGACTTCATTATCCTCAACATACTTTCCTTTGTCACTATAAATTTTAACTTTAAACTATACACATCCTTTCTTGCTACTGCGCTTTGCCTGTATAGTTGTAACCATTCTCATTTATGTATGTTTCTTCTTTCCTTGTAAGATTCTCCTCTTCCCATCACCATCAAATAAATCAATAGATTTATCATAGTAATCCACTTTAGTCTTGTGAATGTACAACCAAAACATACCCAACAACATATGGTATGATCCCAACGTAAGTACATTTAGATGTGCCGATGTAGACATATTATTCAACTCAAATGCACAAGATCTCACCCAATGATGAACTATTTTCTTGGTACTTGTAGCCAACTTCACCAACCAATATTTTGTATGCACTCCTTTATTCAAGCCACACTTATCCACTAGGCTAGGAATAACATAACTATAATTAGATCCAAGATTAATCAAAATGGAAATAAGTTGATCACGAATCTTACCTTCCATATCAATAATGGATTTTTGACAGTCCGCCTGACTATTATCAAGTGTTGCATAAATCCAAGGAATGCTTTGTCCAACATATCCAACTATCTACGCCTCTTGATCACTGTAGATCTGAGGTTTACCACTCTGATGTCATGGAAAATCTCTTCTACAATGATCCTTGCCACAAGTCCAACACTACAAAGGCTTCCTGCCATTGCCCTTGTTCTATTTAAGGATTAAATCCTTTTCTTCTATCAACTGCATTGAATTTATTGTATGATGTTGCATTCTCCTTGTTACCTACATCATGAGGTATTCTGCACTTGTTATCCCACTTTCCTTTCGTCTTGTCATTACCTTTCCAACTTTTCTTAGGATCCAACTTATGCTTAGATTGCTCATAACAATGTTTTAACTTCCCAATTACTTCCTCCAATGTATGAGGCTCATAATACTCAATATAATCCTTAAATGCTAATGGAAATCCATTAACTAACCTTTGAACCTTTTTCGTCTATGTCTTAAGACAAGGCACATACCTCAAAAACTCCAAGAACTTAGTCATATACTCTGCATCTATCACAGATCCCATCTTAAACTTGTAGAACTCCTTAGCCTTACCATCATAATATCTCTCTGAGAAGTACTCTTCCTAAAGAGTCTTTTAAATTCATGCCAACTCAACTCGCCTATCTTGATGCCTTTGACACGCTTCACATCTTCCCACGAAATGTCTATTTTCCCCTTGAGAATGAAAATAACTATCATGGCCTTCATATTTTCTGAATAATCATGCAGCTTGAAGAACTTCTTCATCCCAAGTAACCATGATTCTACATCTTCCAGTTTCTTCAACTCTCCATAAAAGGTAGGAGGTTTGGTTTTCTTGAAATTATTTGACAAGTACTACTTCTCACTCCTCCTATAAGGATGATAACGGTGATAGCCATGTTGTCTCTATGATCCAAAACTAGAATAGAATTCGTAACAAATACCTCTCTTGTCAAGTGTATCCATCCATTGATATTGTTGTAGAGTTAAATCCCCTCTGCTTAGGACAGGCGATCCCCTACTAGCCCAGATCGGGTCTAGCAACAACCGTATCACACTAAGGTGCAAGTTCCTAATTGCAATAGACCAACTTGCGATGAAGGCCTACCTCAAGTCTAACGCTGTTGTTTGTAGAGAAGATGACACTCCCGTTTCCTTGCTCAGCAGATCACAATCCTCTCGCTCGCCACGATCGAACACCTGCACACACAAGAAACATGATAAACACAAGTGTAAAACCCGATATATGCAATTATGTATCAGTCAGAGAAGACACAACTCATGATCATAATGAAAAATACAAGTGGAACCATAACCAATAGTCACTTATCATTAATTCATACAAAGGAAAATACAACTTGGCTCTGACGCTGAATCTTCCTTCGGCGGGTCGTCAGCGGAATACGTCTTAATAAAGCTCATCGGGAATGGGGACAAGCCTCTCTCTTCGATCGTCAATCTCCTTGCTACTGATTTGGCTCTATGAGGACTATCAAAGCTCTTGCAGCATTCTTTAGGCTATGAAGGCTCTTGGAGACTAGCTTGCAAAGGGAAATGGCAAGCTTATATAGATGGTGGAAGGGGAGTTGGGATCCCTACAATCATAGGTTTGGCCCTATCCTCAAGGAAGCTTCCATGAGAGGTGGAAAACTACTTCCCCTACATGGAGAATCGGAGCCAAACATCCCAACTCGATTTAGAGTCCAATTCAGGAGTTTGTTGGAGTCAATCTTCTGCCATTTATTTTTTAAAAACACTCCTTATTAAGCCTGGCATGGGTACAACACTGAGACAGTGCGCCAGTTGGCGTGCCCTCTTTGGAGGATTTCCCCCATTGGCGTGGGTATGACACTGAGCAGTCGCACCAAGGATAAAAAGGTTATTTTTAGTGTTTTTCACAAGGAGTTGTCTTCATAGGAATGAAAGTCCATGTCTAGGGGAATGTCATGAAAGTGTTTTCAGATCATGTCACTGCTCACAGGTCACGAAATAAGCCCTCCAATGTGTGAGACGGGGAATTGCAGGGACGGTGACAAATTTTTGTGTAACAGATGCCCCCTAAAGAATGAGGCCCGAAAGAGAGAGAGGGGTGAAATGCTTTACGAGAACGTGTCCAACTGAAAACACTGCTGTCGGAAAACCTGCGTAGAGAAGTACAATTGATATCTCAAATACATGATACATATGTGGTATGGGCGCAACCATCCATAACAGAGTATACAAGAATCCATATCCAAGGCATGGACACAGCCATCCAATAAGGATCGATAAAATATACTCAGGTATGGTCGCAGCCATCCAATCAGCGAGTCATGTAACCAATCATAATAATCCACAAAATCGCAACCTGGATCCTAACAGACAATATACAGGGTATTGCGCTCCATCTCGACCCGAACAAAGTACAAGTTCAAGCATGTGAATAAGTGAGCTGAAGTCAAACATGCAAGAAAATCGCCTGATTACCAGCCAATGATGAAAGCTGTTAACAGACGCGAGGGGTACCACCAATAATGACAATGGTCCTCAAGGTACTATAGGTACAATCTACAGTATGTGAATCAGTGAGCTGGCATCGAACACCTGTAGAATCACTCGATCGAAGGCCAATGATGAAAACCTCACGTCGAACGTGAAGAACCTGCCATTGAGGCATGCAGGCTCCAAGGTACCAGAAGGGAGTCTCTAGATCAGCTTCCTGGATAATGAGTTGAAGTCAACAGGAAGTGACCTTGATCGAAGGTAGGCCATAATGTTTCCCACATCATCGATGCGAGACAGAGGAACATAATGTCTTTGTGAATCAAGATCAGATGAGAATCAGAGGAAGGTTAAAATTTTGCAGAGGTCAACTTCTCTTAAACATATCGGCGACACGACAGTGGATTTGGCAGTATTTGACATCAAAAGATCAAAGGTCATGATGACGAGGAAGAGAGCAGATGAGAGGTCCAAAGGGATCACCCAAACCCACGGAGGCAAGTGGAAAACGAGATGAGATTTCCCTAACCCGACATGAATGCAGACAAGTGCCATGTTCAAGAGCGACATACTGTCGACACGACAATGATGCTGGTTCCATTTTTCCCCACCATTTCTGGCGAGTACCCCAATTATTTTTAAAAACAAGCTTGAAGGGGATAGCATATGCTTATCATATAATTTCGTCCTTCAGATGAATACATCCTAGTACATTTAACAAGCCCTAGGAAGGAGAAACTTGAATATCGTCATTACGACTAGATCCGATGTCATCAGGGTTTAACGAGTCTGACAAAGGAAGAACTCGACGTCTTTTCATGTTTAGAGAGTTTGAAAAGACAGCAGAAAAGTAAACTCCAATAGTCCCTTTTCATAGATAGTTCCTCAGATCCGAAAAGGTAGAAAACTATGTCTGAGAAAACCTCCTAGTCGAGATAGGCTAGGGTATTCCTTTTTCGTAAGTAATCCATCCCAACTCGAAAAAGGGGTAAACGTATACTGGGTAGATGTCGTTTCGGGGCCACTTTGACGAGATCGAAATGACAAGGGACTCAGAAATATTTTCATGTTTTGAGAGTCAGAAAAGAGCTGAAAGATGACTCCAAAATGACTTTTTCGTGTTTTTATCGAGTTCGAAAAAGTATAAAATACAACTCGTATCACCGTCGAAGCTGTGAAGAAACCTATCGCTACACAGAAAAGCAAGTGTAAAATCCATTTTTCGACAAAAATATATTAAAATATTGAGAAAAATGACTTTTAAAACATAATTTTTGACTTGAAAAGCTATAAATAGGCTTCAAATGGTAAAACAAATTTACTTTTACTTTTACCTCACTTGGAGAGCAACAGTGATCTATTTGTGTGCAAACTTGCGGCGGTGATTGCGACTGATCCGGGACATCATTTAGATCCTCGTCTGTTCCAAGTAAAAGGTGCTTCCTTAAGCTCCATTTTAATCCATTTTTTATGAGTTTTCATTGTGCATTAGACCTCTAGAGGAGACCTTTTGAAATTTTAGGGCTCCACCCATTGGCGTGGGTATCGGGCACGGACCCGCGCCAATGGACTTTTACTCACAAAGGGGTCGCGCCAATGGTGCAACGTGGTTTTCCGCTTTAGATTTCTCAAATGTGAGCCATCCATGTGGATTTTTAAATGCAATAGAGATCTAACAATGCATTTTTAATCATGTTGATGCAGGTATTCGGGCACAATGGTTATCGAATGGAAGGAGAGGGAACATGGGGAGGAAGATGAAATGGCTATGGAAAACGAAGCTTGTATGAATGCACTCAAGAATTGTGGACTCAAAAAATTCTTCCTTATGCCGTGCTTACAAGCTCAACCTGAGCTGCTACAGTACTTGGTTAGCATATGGGACGAAAATGAGGAAGTATTCAAACTTCGGGACCAAGTATTAGCTCTTGAGGTCTCTGATATTTATTTTATAACCAGATTGTCGTGTAGAGGTCCAGTGCAAATCATAACTGGAAGCAGACCTTCCGGAGAGAAAATGGAGATGGTAATGGCAAGAGTGTGCCCAAGGGCATGAACAGGATCGGGGAGCAGGAAGGTGGACATCCACACTGTCCGCGACCTAGCACTTAGGGTAGTGCTTCATACCATTACACGAGCTGCAGGATCGCAAGCTCCACATGAGGAAACCAAGGCCCAACTCATATTAGCCTCTGAGTGTATGAATCCTACACTGTTCTATTGGGCTACAGAAGTGACAAGCAATATCAAGAGGCAGCTAACAAGATGCAAGCAAGCCAAACTAAAGCAGTTTGGCTACGGTTCCATTCTGGTGTCGTTCATCCTGGAACGACTACCCATTTTCCAAGGCCAAGGGGCAATAGTTGCCGAGCCGATACCAAGGGAGCCAAGGATGGCTCGCTGGGTAGCACTTATGCCCATGTCAGGAGGAGGTCAATAGATGTCTTGGAGACCCGAGTTCTTTGGGTGGTTATGGCGTCAATTGATCGTGGTCGAGGATTGGCCTTATGCTGGGACCGATTTCACCGGAGATCCCAATTTTCCGCTCCCGGAGGGGGAGGACTAGGATGAGGAGCTGGGTATGATTCTCTTTTTTATTTTTATGTATTTATGAGTTTTTTGGTAATATATGTCCGTTCTAACAATAATTTTATGTGAATGCAGATGTTGGCCCAGAGAGGCCCGCGGGCATGTCGCCCATTGCGCAGAGGACCCATCTCGTACATGACCCTCAAGCTGAGGGCGGTGAAGGGAGAGAGCTGATCCAGAACCTGGAGGGCATTGCCCGGGGAATTCCGGACTATGCACGACTGGTAGACGTCCCATTAGCTTACCAGTGACACACTGTGGGGGTGCCTAGTCACCTTCACAGACTGCTGAGGCGATTGGTGCGTGCGGTGGCGTGCTACCACGAGCACCATACTGATTAGCTTATTTAGGGCTTTCATATGCATATTTTTTGAGAGACATGTTGTCTTCGGCTATTATCAGAGAAACGTGTATATTTTTTACTTTATGTGATGTACTGAAAACTATTCGACACATATATCTATATATCTATTTCTGGACGGATCTTTTACATGTGATGATGTTTTTGTTTATAAGTTGCGCAAATGTCTATCTAAAACAAAATTAGCTACTGCATCTGTTAATGTATTCATATGCATGGGTATGTGTTGATATGTGATATAATCAAAATTTCTTTCCAGTAAACGAATATGTAGATACAGACGTAAAATGGATGGGTTTCTTACTAAATAATAACCGTTAAGTTGTAATATTACAAGCTGTGAGTCCAAATACACAAGTAATGCATGAATGCCGAGGTTAACAACCTCGGTTAATAATTATAAAACAACACTGTATTCTGCAAAATTATTTGTGGTAGGCCCTAGACACACACCTTGCAAATTAACCAACTCACCAGCAAGATCATAGATTACCCAGGCTGCCGAGGACAGATTCCTGGTACTGCGGGAAGCACCATCCATGAAACCCACAAACGGAGTAATAGACATCTGCACAATCAGGAAGAACCGATCAGCAGAAAAATGCTTACATTGCACACCACACCAAACATGCACACAAATGAATATACACACCTATGTACACACACCACACCAAAAAATAACTCAAGCATAGTATTTTTTAAGGTACATCCCATTTCTAGGCTACGCTGATGGAACTCCTTTGTAATCAATGAGCTCATAATCCCCATTTTTCAATACTCGTTTTACTAGGTAAGGCCCATGCCACATGGGTTGGAACTTGCCTGCTCCAAGTTTGTCGTGCGCTTGGTCGTATAGGAGGACGAGGTCCCCTTCGACAAAGGAACGTGGAGATACAGATTGATCAAAGTGGGCTTGGACCCGCTTATTCTATGCTTCAATGACTAAAGCAGCCAAGCAGCGGGTTTCATCCAGCCGTTCCAAATACAAGAGACACTCTTCTTCAGGAGAAGTGTCAGGCAAAAGTTCCACAGCCAACTTTAAAGAAGGAATTTCGCACTCAACCAGAAGAGTCGCTTATAGACCATACACCAATTGGAATGGTGTGAATCCAGTTGCACTCTTTGCTGACGTCCAGTAGGCCCATAGAGCTGAGAACAATTGGAGATTCCAATTGGACTTATGAATACCAATTGTCCGTTGAAGCATTGTGACCAAAAATTTGTTCACGGCCTCAACCTGGCCATTTGCCTAAGGGTAATATGGTGTTGAGCTATCATGTTGTAAGCCCAATCTTGATGTCAGTTCGAACATCATGTAATCTCAAAAATGAGTACCATGATCGGTAAAAATGGCCTGAGGGACCCCGAAACGTGCAATAATGTGGTTGAAAATAAACTGGGCAGTTGTCTTACCATCGGCGGCTAGTGTAGGCATCGCTTTGGCCCACTTAGTAAAGTAGTCGACATCGACAATTATATATGCATGCCCCCCGACCAAATGAGGGTTACACGTCATGAAATCTACGCCCCATTTTGCAAAAGGGCCGACAGTAATGACAGGATGCAGAGGGAGAGGTGGCGCATGCATCTTGCACTGAAAAACCTGGCAAGCATGACATTTTCGGACTGCAACAATACAGTCTTTGAATATCGACAGCCAGAAGTAGCCCTCACACAGAATCTTCTGGGTGGTGGCATATCCGGACATGTGACCGCCATAGGCGCCACTATGATAGTCATTCAAGACTCTTTCAGCCTCCTCCAGGTTCAAGCACCGGTGAAGCACCGAATCTACTCCAACCCGGTATAAAGTATCTCCTATAATGTGGTAGGGTTGAGACTGATGCCGAATGCGACGTCGGGAATCTTTGGTCAACTCAGACCGGAACATTGATGTTTGAAGATACACAATAATGTCTCCATACCATGGATTGCGAGTACTGATAAGGAAGAGGGTTTCGTCCGGGATATGTTCCTCAGAGTGATATGGGGTGGAGACTGTCGGGAGGGAGCAAATGAGATCCGCAAAAACCAATGATTTGGTCGACTTAGCAATAGTAAATTCTAAGTCAAACTCCTGAAGGATAACGATCCATTTGGAGTATTTTCCCCCCATTAATTTTCGAGATAGAATGTATGTCATGGGGTTGCAATCTGAAACCACGTTTACTGTACGCAGTAGGATGTAGTGGCGGAAACGTTGCACAGCTTGCACTGTGGCTAATGCCAATTTATCGACGTGAGCATAACGTGTTTCTGTGTCGAGAAGATTCCGTGATAGATAATAAACAACATGTTCATTTCCATCATCGTCATCCTGCACCAGAACCATAGCTATGGTGCTAAACGCGACGGCCAAATATAGAGTGAAATCACGGTGATAGTTTGGAGGATGAAGCAACGAAGAATTCACATGTAACTTCTTAAGCTTCTCAAAGGATCGTTGAGCAATGTCGTCCCAGCGAAAGGGAAGGTTTTGCTTTAAAAGACGCGTGAATCCCTTGGCCACTTCCGCGTAGTTCGTGATGAAGCATCGAAGGAAATTAGCTTTTCCCTGCAGACTCTGCAATTGATGTAACGAGGAGGGTGATGGGAGATTGACAATAGCCTCGACCTTTACAGGGTCGAGGCAAATCCCATCCTTGGAGACTATAAACCCCAAAATATGGCCAAAATCCACTCAAAAGACGCATTTATGAGGGTTAAGCCGGGTATTATAGCGTGTACAATGAAGGAAAATATGGCGGAGGTGTTCGGGATGGTCCTCCCGCCGAGCTGAGTGAGATGGCAGATCGTCCAGATAAGGCTGAACGATATGGCGTATGTCATGGAATGCGTAAGACATAGCATGATAGAAAGTAGATCCTACGTTCTTCAAGCCGAACGGGAGATTTTTATAGGAAAAGGTACCCCAAGGACAGATGAATGCAGTCTTGTGTTGATTGGCAGGTAAAATATTTATCTGATTATACCCGGAAAATCCGTCCATCAGGGAATAAATCTCACTCCCAACACATTCATCAATGATTTGATCTATGAAGGGAGTGGGCTAGTTGTCCTTAGGACAAGCCCGATTAATATCACGGTAATCAACACAAACTCTTATAGTACCTTGTTTCTTATCTATAGGGACAATATTTGAGACACATTCTATGAGGGGAATCGGGTAAATGAAGCTCGCGTTCAGAATTTTTTCAACTTCTGCTTTAATGGCAGCGGCTTTACGAGGATGCACTGGGCGTAGGTGTTGGCGCACGGGTTTCGCACTGGGATAGGTGGGAATCTCGTGCACTACTATGCTAGGATCAATCCCAGGAATTTCTTCATAGGACCAAGTGAACACGTCTCTGAATTCATGGAAAAGATCAGTATAAACTTGTATCTCATTAGGAGAACAAGTCACTCCCTCATGTATGTTCTCAACTATCCCCGGTTTGACGGAGATGTCGATCGGAGTGGTTTGAGTAATGTTGCTCAAGTTTCCTTTCAAAAGGACCTCGTGTGTCAATATAGGAGTCTAGAGAAGGGGAGTAGGAACCTGAGATGCAAAACGATCTAGACAATCGGAAATTGCCCCCAGGCTGGGCATGAAGGAGGAACGATGATGCCCATCACTCCAAGGCAGCTCCTCAAGAGACATTGTTTCAACAATGGCTTCGTTGGAAGGGAAAATATCTTTAAGAGGATCAAGCGAGTCGGCCTCGCCGAGCTAGGGGGATTGAGAATAGATATCTAAAGCCATGCTCGAGGGAGCATGTTGAGAAGGAGGAGGATCGGATGCGGCGAAAATTTTGCAGTAATTAATCTCTACTGGAGTTAGGGGCATCGATTCTACAAAATCAGTCACCTATTCAGGCGAAGAGATGATCCATGGGTCGTCAGACCTAGAGATCATATTAACTTGAACGGTGTGCAGTGGTGGCACAGGAAAAATACCCATGAGGATGGGGTCTTTGAAGAGACCGGGTCCTACACTATCAAGGGTATTGGGGATCTGATCCACGTAAGGAACGTTGTTCTCAGAGGTGGAGGTGAAGAAAGACAACTGATCCACAGTAACGATTTTTCCCTCATGAGGGAACTTAAGAAGTCGGAAGAGGGTGGATGGCACACATAACATGGCGTGAGTCCAACTGCAGCCGAGAAGCAGATTGTAGTTAAGCTTGGCATCAACCACTTCTACTTCTACGTTGACTGTCTTCCCCTGAAACGTAATCGGAAAACTCTCGAGAACACCTAGGGGTTTTGATTCCCGACCATCGAATGCCTCTAAGGCATTGGGAGATGATGAAAGCGTTGGAGAGCCAATGGCCTTCCAGTAGGCGGACGACATGACACAGGTAGAAGAACCTTCATCCACAATGGCCCTATGGATGTTAAGACCATTGATCCCGACTTGTATCACAAGAGAAATTTGATGTGGAAGTCAGGGGGTAAATTTTTCTAGGTCGAAGGTGAGAAGACTAGAATTAGTGGGATCGATTCCACTGATTGCAGAAAATAGAGCTTTCCATTTCGAAGGGAAATTTTGAAGGACTTCCAATGCGGACATAGCAGAAGGCACCCATGCCAAATCCTCAACAATACTTTAGTGTTGAGCGGCACGGGCATTTGGATTGTAGGAAGATCTTCGCAGAACACCTTTAGAGGGCAGCCTCACAACAGGTTCAGCAGTAGGCTTCTCAATTTCCAAAGGATCGGAGATAGGAGGAGGAGGTGGGCCATCCATGACTTCCTTCCCAGCTGCCTGAAGCGATCCAGCATAATCCTTTGAACGCATAGCAATTGAGACAGGTGCAGCACCATTCATCATAAATACCTGGGACCCAAATGGTGCAGATGGTGAAGGCTGTTCAACCATCTGGGTCTGCTGAGACGGGAACGGTTCTTTGAGAACTGTCGGAGTCCCTTTGGAGCCTTTGAGAAGTTGACTAATTTCAGATCGTCGGGGACAATCCTTGGTATAATGATCTCCTTCACAAATAAGGTAGGGGTACTTCGTTTTACGTTGAGAACCGTCCTCAGTACGAGGTTTAGAAGATTCTGGTTTTGGCGCATCGGGTTTGGATTTTCATTTTCCCTTCTTCTTTCCTTTGGAGGCTTTTTCCGTAGGATTAGCCTGAACAACATTGACCTCCGCAGTCTTGCCAGAATATGGAGGAGCGGGGAGAGAAGAATTATTGGAAGAATTGGACTTCTGCTTCCCATTCGAAGATTTTCGAGAATTTTGAGACACAAAACCAATAACACCATCCACAGCCGAGGTAGGTGGAGCTTTAGAGGTTCCTGGGCGTGGATCATAAGTCAAAATATCATACAGCATGTCGAATTGAGAGTATACCAGATCAAGATACTGGGCACACGCAATGGCCTGTTCTTTAGTCACACATGCCCCCATAGCAATATCTTGAGCGATTTTGTTAACGAAGGATGTGGTGAACCAATGAGTTAGTAGTTGATTAGGTATATCAAACTTGATTAGTCTACAATGACGTTGCCACTCATGAATATGATCGGATATGTGGGTGGCTTTATCCTACTTTAACGAAGTCAGGAGATGCGTCCCGGCTTCATAGCAAACCGGTAACTGAAAGTGGGTCAGAAAAGCCATTGCTAAAGTATTGAAATCCTGAAAGATGCCACGGGGTAGTTCAATATACCACTTAGCGGCAGCACTGGTAAGAGTGCGCTGGAAGAGACGTAGACGAATTGAATCATCAACCCAAGAATTAGAGGAACACCACAAATGGTAGGTCATTACATGAGCTTGGGGTTCTTCACCAGCTTTACCTTCAAACTTAGGGCAGTCATCGGGTACCTTGGTCGGAACCGAAGGCCAATAAGGATTGTGAAGAATTGCATCATTGGTTAATTTAGAAACGTCCGGTAACTCCAAGGTAGCCAAGAATGGCAATTGCGGATTGAACGACATGCCAGGCCCTCGATAAGGACCTGTACCTGTACTCCACGCTAGTTGAGTGTATCCTTGCCCCCATGGGTTTTGTCCCGAAGGATTCTGACCATAGGGGGTATAGGGCGTATAACCAGTCTGATTCGGTTGCTGGTAACCAATGTACGGGGGTTGATAACCAGAGTATGGACCCTAATTATATGTCAGTCCCGTTTGAGCAGTCTGTGGATTTGGCTGCTGAGTATAGGTGTAGCCAGGTTGTTGAGTGTAATAATGGGAACCTTGGGGTGGATTATAAGTTGATCGAGATTGACCGTGAGGGTAGAAACCGCCTTGAGGTTTAGCGGGCTGCTGATAAGTGGGACCCTGCTGAGCACGATAATTAGGGTGCACCGGTTGATTTGGTTGTGGCATCGAGTAAATCGGTTATTGAGCAGGGTTAACAGGATGTGTAGTTTGGCCTAGTTGGACAAGCTGACCTGGCTGAACGGGCTGCCCTGGTTGAACAGGTTGCCCCGGGTGAACAGGTTGTTCCGGTTGTGCAGGTTGACCTGGCTATTATGGAGCACGAGGTTGTACTGGATGGGCGAGTTGGCCTGGTGGTGGAATAGAGCCAGGTGGTGGCTGGTAACCGGTTTGACCTGCCACAGGACCATAAGATGATCCTGGCTGATGTGCAACATTCGGACCAATAGGATACTGAGGTTGCATGGGTTGGGAAGGTTGGAATTTCCCCCCAAGACCATATACCGGCCCTGGTTGGTACCCCAGTTGGCCTGTGAGTCCTTGAGGTTGCCCAGGTTGGACTCCAGGGAGAGGCTGCATAGGTTGACCTGAGGAGTTATAATACTATCCTTGTGGACCGTATAATGGCCCTTGCTAGGCCGAAGGGTAGCCTTGTAAGGGTTGTTCTTGCGGGTCATAAGGATAGCCAGGCTGGCCCGAAGGTTGACCTTGAAAAGGTTGTCCTTGCGGGTTATAAGGCTGCCCAGCTTGGTTAGACGGAAAACCTTGAGCATGAAGGTAAGCCTCTGGAGCAGGTAAACGTAAAGGATTCCCGTACTCATCCCACTGATATGGAAAAACGTACACGGGCGTACCGTCTTGTGCATAATGCGAAAAATAATGGCGGTTGGGATCTTGAGAGGATTTTCCGACCTCGGGGTTCGATTATTGTAAGGAAAGTCGATACTCCTCAGGAGAGATGTTCTTCGGCATAACAGATGCTATATAGATGTCTTTGGGAAGCGATGTGGTCCTTACAGACTGAGTGGTAACAACAGGAGTAGATGAAGACACACAGACAGTGGGCCTGGCAGGTACAGAAGTGACCTGAGGGGATGACATAATGGGTGTCCTTGGAGACATCCTTAATGAAGGAATAACCAACCTCGTAGAAGGAGTCGATATCCCCATAGAGGTGACGGCGATCATTATCTGACTCAAAGATCTATACCCTGCTGGAAGTGAAGGACTGGGTGAAGACATGACGGATAACTCGGTGTTGTCTTCTAGGAACAACTAGTAATCTTCACCAGACGTGGGGATTTCCTCACTAGGAGAATGGCTGGATGCACCCATATCTGAACCTGCCGCTAGATCTTGTAATAGACGGCGAGGACTAGGAGGAATAACAGCAGCTAGAAAGGGTGATCCCGATGTAAGGAGGGAAATGTTCCCCTACTCCAAATCCAAACCAAGGGTCGGATAAGGGCCAATTGAACTCAACTGGTCCTCCAAAAGGAAGCTCAGACAGAACCGGTCCCCCATTGAGAAACTCGGAAACAATGGGCTACTGATGTTCAGCAGAGGATTGCGAGATCTCTGATGAATCGTCCGTATATGGACTACTAGTAGATGAAACTGAGGGTTCCACCACTGTGACAGTAATGACAAAAGGAAAAGATAAAACACAAAACATGGGCTGAAAAAACCGAGGCACACAATCAAATGGCCAACAAGCAATATCTAATAGGGCATGTGATCGCGGGTGATTTATTTTACGACATTGAAACTTAGAAACTTCACCGTTTCATGTTTTAAGAGTCAAGAAATGGATGAAAGATGACTCTATCTCTTTCAGTTTTGAAGCAAGCGTGAAAGGTCAAGCGCTTGGTGATCTTTTCAAATTTAAGGAGTCAGATAAGATCAAAATGACTTCTCAGGAATTCTAGGCAAAGGGTGTCCCAAATAACCGTGAACTGCAATATACACCTTGGTTTCAAAATGAAAGCGAAATAAACCAAGGACTTAACGTACGTGTAGGCAATCTCCCCGAATGCTGTGTCCGGTGTATCACGGGTATAGGGCAGCAGACTCGGCTTCCTATGGATAAAGGATAGAAACCTAGTGGGGTCTCCCTTTATATACGCGATGGTACAGGGAGCACAAGTCCGTACTAGTGTTGTCTAAAGCCAAGAGGCGAACGAAAGCTATTAGGTTTAAAGACGCCGGAACACATCTCTAGCCTAGACCTCTAAATATTTTGTTAATGTTTCAATGCTGCCTTAGTGTAAATTGAATAAATTTTAATGTTTATCTTCAATTATGTTTCAGTTTTCAGGCCCTAGCGAGTGTTATGTCTCAAAATCTCCTAAATGCACACTACATGCCACAGTATACCATTTTATTCGATGAAAGCTAATTACGAGAGAGTTAAGTTTTTTTCACACAATAATAAAATGATCAGAAAACAACCAATAATGTCTTTAATGTAGCTAATGGAAACTAAAAGCTTTTCTTTCAAAGTTACAAATCACTAATAACACAGAAAATATTCGATTTTCATTAACTAATCAAAGCAAAAGAGAGATTTTTTTGTATTTTCAATGTTTAAGAGAAAATTGCATTAAAAAAAATGAAAACTAATGAAAACAAGCAATTTGAGAAGCGATAGAAAAACAGTAAAAATAATCGAATTTCACTCAATGCAAGCACACGATCAGACCTCTAATTGACAAAAAGTCCCTCAAATCAAAAGACACCCAAAGACTCAAATGAACCATGTAATCTAGGCCCAAAATGAAACAAGGCGGAATTCGAATGAAGAAGAAGCCAATCACTCAAATAACACAATGAAACGATAAACAACCACTAAACGAATGCAGAGGAGAAATCTCAAAGTTGACTGAACAGACAGAAACCACAAACTCCCAAGGGAGGCTCGACGCACAATAGCACCTAGATGCCCTAGGGCTAGAATGCAAAATCAATAGAAGAGGGCAAACAACCAAAGGATGAAGGTCGCAGTCAGTCAAACAAGGCTCCAGAACACTCAGGCAGTCGAAGAAATGAAACCAAAATCATAGATCAAGCTTGGAAAGCTCAGAACAGAGCAAACCCTAGCACCTTACAGCATTAGTGTGAATTTCAGGCTGAAACTAGCGCCATAATAGGATTGGCACGGGTAGTAAACTGGTAACATGCGCCAATTGGCACGACTGTCAGGCTAATCCCCTCTGCGGACAGAGGCGATCCCTACTAGCCCAGATCGGGTCTAGAAACAACCGTATCACGCTAAGGTGCAAGTTTCTAATTGCAATAGACCAACTTGAGATGAAGGCCTACCTCAAGTCTAATGTTGTTGTTTGTAGAGAATATGATGCTCCCGTTTCCTTGCTCAGCATATCACAATCCTCTCGCTTGCTGCGATCGAACACCTGCACACACAAGCGTCATCTTCTCTACAAACAACAGCGTTGGACTTGAGGTAGGCCTTCATCGCAAGTTGGTCTATTGCAATTAGGAACTTTCACCTTAGCATGATACGGTTGTTGCTAGACCCGATCTAGGCTAGTAGGGATCACCTCTGTCCACGGAGGGGATTTACCTCTACAACAAAACATGATGGTGGTCCAAGGCCCCTTGGATTTCAATTTACTCTTGAGGTGTGACTATGCTTATGCCATGGGTGCACTTGTCTCTTCCCTCTTTCGTGTGATCTGTTTTCCACATAAAGGTCGGATCATGACCATTGATCATCTTTCATTCTTTGGTCCTAATGTGGCAGCTGGCCCACCATCATCTCTTCCAGATATTTATCTGTCAGTTGTATCTTCCCCACTGTTGTAGCTCCTACAACACCCTCCAAAAAATACATAAAACCATAGCACACACTTCAAAAATTTTTGGAGCCCCCTTTGAAACTAAAGAAGGAAAAAAGCCAAGTAAATTTTTTAAGAGCAAGTCGCTAAGTCGCGGATCCATGATTTGCGACCAATGCGACCTATGCGACTCTGCGACCCTAAGGTCGCATAGGTCGCTAGGTTGCAAGATTCGGAAGTCAAGCAATTTGCGACCTTGCGACCCAGCGAACTTAAGGTCGCAAGGTCGCAAGGTCGCAAAACGAAGTATTAAGGAAATTAGCGACTCAACGACCTTTGCGACCCATCGACCTTAAGGTCGCGAGGTCGCAAGGTCGCAAAATTACAACTCGCGACCTCATTTAGTACTCGCACGTGCGACCTTTTTATATAAGGTCGAGTCGCTAGGTCGCATTTGTAGCTCTCAGCGAAAACCGTGGAATTACTCTGACAGGTCGACTGGCGCGTTTTCTCCCGGGTAAGTTTCCTTTTCCTCCCTATGTTTCCTTCTTGAGAAT